>JAJPUD010004251.1:0-60421 GCA_023553655.1 Myrmecobius fasciatus | reverse complement strand
GAAGGAAGGAAGGAAGGAAGGAAGGAAGGAAGGAAGGAAGGAAGGAAAAAATAGATATTTGAAAATGATGATTTCTCACTCTTCCCTAATCTTTTAATTAAATAAGATTGCTAAACAATAACAAATCAGGAAGGACTTTGATGTCTTTTCCTTCCGAATTATCAGGGGAATCTGAATACATTTTATTTGCTTATTTTGCGATTTGTTTGGGTTTTGTTGTTTTTGTTTCCTAGTTTTAGGTAAATGAGCTTCCAGAGATAGAATAAACCATGTTATGACTTTGTGAGATTTGCAAGATTTAAAATGCCATCAGAAGTTCATTTGACGACCAAAATTGGTACAGAAGTTGAAATATCTAGGTAGTCTAATACGAGGCCTTCAAAATTTTTAGGAGCCAACAGAAAGACACAAAGTCCTGGCTGAATAGAAAGTTACAGAAAACTGGTTGTCTTATTTTCTGCTGGGCAAATATTACTCCTGGAGAATAACAGTAGAGAATACAAAGTATCTCACAAGCGGTCATGATGCTCTGTCATAATGAAAAGGGTGGTAAATCTGGAGGTAAAATACCTGGATATGAAATGAAATAAGATTTGTACTGCTTCACATTGTAATTATAAGGTAGTCACTTTCAAATAAATTTTTTTTATTAATGCAAGTTACAATTCTCTTACTTGAGTAAGAGAAAGAAATACAGAATCAAAATGATGGATAAATATAACTCTGGGTTACCAGCAACACGGATAGCTTATTCTGTTCCTGAGAAATGCTGTTCTTACTATAGACCAGATGAGAATTGACTCATCTTGTAAGACTCCATATCATGGATGGAACTTTGAGGTGTCTCTTAGAAGGAGAAAAAATTATTGCCAGGCCAATAGTTGCAAAGTGTCTGCTCTCCTGCTGATTCAGAAGAATCCTCCTTTTTAGTGATTTGGAGGTCATATTAGAACTGCAGTAATTGCTATAACTTGTCTATACATACTTTCCTGTAAAATCTAAATAATGAAAACTAATTGATTGATGTTGGGAAAAACCATGCCATATAAGGATTCTTTACCCCTAGATTTCTAAGGGAGTGGTCATCAGGGTCTACAGTGGATTTAACATGCTAATATAAGTCAGGCTCACAGAATGAAACCAGAATTAGAGAAAAGGCAAAGTGAAAATAAATTGTCATCACAAAGTATCCAAATTGCTTTCATAATTTTTATAATGTTCAGAACTCTCCCACCACAGTTAAAAATATAACTTACTATTGAAGCCTGCATGTAAAACTTTCTCTATCGGATTCATACATTAGAAAGGTCCTGTCTGTTTCTAAGTTCATTCATATTCAGTTACTGCCTATATGTACTAATCTGAACCAAAAGGAAGGCAATGATTTTCTAAATGAAACACTTGGGAGGAGGATTACTTCCATTTAAAGTCATTGAGTTTATTTTAATTTGTTTGCTGATTGAATCAAAATCCTCAAGGAAATGTCTCAAATTCCCATGATGTTTCTGAGTATAAAATCCACACTGAGACCTTTATATTAACAGATACAATATAACTGTAAAACAAAAGGCTTTAAAACTTCTATACCAATTCGCCTGTGACTCCCTATCAAAGCAGATTAAATTAGGCAAGGAGTGACTTATGCTCTGATAATGCCTTCAAGTAAGTAATTTTCAGACAATTAAATGGAAATAACATGCTGCTATCCTTAAAACATGCCTTTCAGAAAAAGAAAGGAAACTGATACTTCAGTTTAAACAACTCTAAACTATAATGTTTAGGATGTATCAAAACCATGCAACACATTTTTAGGGTCATGGACTTTGAAATCAGGAGATTAAACAAGATTGCTTTTTAGGTCCTTCCTAAAAGGATGAAATAGACTGAGAGAGTTTAAATAATTTGCCTAAGGTCACATAGGTAGTATCTGTTTGGAAATTTGAATCCCAGCTCTTTGATTCCAAGGTTCCTGTTTTTTCTACCGTACCATACAAATAATAACCACATTAACAACTGGGGATTTTATATCTGTTGGAAATTTATAAAGCATTTTAAATGTTTCATCTGATTCTCACAACAACCGTTTGAGGCCAGTATTATTATTAAATGTCATTTACAGATGAGGAGACTGAATGTGATTGCACAAGACCAAACAGGAAGTATCTATGGGAGAATTTGAACTCAAACTCTTATGACTCTTAAACCTGCCACTTAGGCTAACTGAAGTGTTTTGTTGTTGTTGTTGTTGTTGTTTTGTTTTCGTTTTTTTCTGCTTTGTCTTGTGCTTCAATTAAAGAACATAGAGGCACATGAAAATAATCTCTATTGGCATATTTATGGCCCACAAGATTCCTAGGAGACAACAAAAAGGCATAAAGTCTGACAGCAAAATCTACATGAGTTAGTGATAAAATTGAAGGAAAGGAGGGAGGTGAAAAGAGAAGAAAAGAAGGAAAGAAGGGAGGAAGGAAGGAAGCAACAAAGGAAGGAAGGAACGAATGAAGAAATGCATAGGGAGAAGGAAGGAATGGTCAGAGGGAAAGAGGAAGGAAGGAAGGGAGTAAGAGAGAGAGGAAGGAAGATGGGAGAAAAGGAAGGAAAAAAGGAATAAAGGAAGGAGAAAAATAAAGAAACAAAGAAAAAGAAAAAGAGAGAGAGGGAGTAGAGAAAGAGAGAGGGAGGAAGGATGGAAAATGAAAGAAAAAGTGGAAGGATTGGAGTAAGAAAAGAAAGGAGAAAGGAAGGAAGGTATTAATTATTATGTGTAAAACACTGCCAAGTGTGGGATTGCATATAGAAACATAAAGTAGTGTTTTTTCTCAGGGAACTGACATTCTAGTGAAGAAGGCATTTATGTAAGGTTTGAGCTATCAGATGAAAAATTTCTATTATCACTCTTGTGATGCAATGGCAAAGCAAGTATTAATGATTCTTCTTTAATGCCATTTTCATTTATAAAATGGTATTGGTTTCTGATGTTGAACCATAGAACAGTGCCCAGGACTTTGGTAGTAAGAACATTTTTCTCTGGATTTTCATTAGCTGAGCAGTAATACTTTCAAAAGGAGTCACCAGGCTGAATCCTTCCTAGGGTTACTTACAAGGGAAATGGCTAAGGACACTCAAAAATAATGCTGTTCTCAAAACTTTTTTTTGCTTAGAGTACTAAACTGTGATCTGAGAAGAGAGTATAGCCATAATAATGGTGGAAATTTAATGTTTGGCATAAGCTGCCTCCTATGCCTTGGTCTTTCAGCTAGAGATTAAAAATGTAGAGAACACAAAAAGTTCACGAATTGTCATGTAGTTATGTCATACGAACAGGGGTACTAGACCTAGAGGCAGGAGGTCTGAATGGGAATACTCTTACAGATTCTTCCTCTGTAACTGGAGGCAATTCACTTCTTAAAACCTCAGTTTTCTCATTTTGAAATTGAGCTCATCCGCAGATTTGTTGTGAGGCAAAAACTTTCCAATATCAAAGATCTATATGAATTAAAACTATTTTCCTCCCACTTGAATAGGAGCATGAAATGCCAAAGATAGTTAAGAAAGATCTTAGGATATTAGTCCAGAAGTCAAACAACTTGAGAAAGAGGCAAAACAACAAAGTGGGGAAATTCTGGGCAAGAACAAAATCTGGAGAATCAGAGAATCCTACTCAGAGCTGTTCAAAAAACCAGAAAAGTAGACAGGCAGTAAAGATAGCAGTAATTTCCCATTATTAACTGGGGCAGCATGTCTTCCATGCTACTCTAAGTAATGAAAACCTCAGAAAACCTAGAACCTGACATTCTGAAGGATCCATCCAAACCCAGGACAGACATATATTCAACTCTGCTACATGTAATCTGTGTGACCTTGGTCAAGGTTACTTAACTTTTCAGGGAGGAAGTTTCTTCCTCTACAAGACAAGGTGATTGAATTGAATGTCAATTAACTGTAACTCCTAGAGTTTTATGACTGTCCTTTTCTACATCTATGACTCTGATAAATTACTTCTCTGCTCACCTTGACATGGTTCCCAACTAGATACTTTGTATTTATAATTCAGTACTAATATAAGATTCTAAAATTTCCAACCTTTGTACTTTAAGGGGCTAAGAAAACTCAGTAAGTTTAGGGGTGGAAAATAACTGTGAGTCATTGAATCCATCAATCAATATGGAATTGCTCTTAACAATATAGTTTCTAATGTCTTTTCCATTATAAATTTTAAAAGGCCAAAATGAAGACATTATAACCACTTCACTTGAAAGCCTATTAAACAACCAAAGTTAATGATGAGACTTTTCCAGATAGCCAGGATAGATTTCTCTTAATTCCCATTTACTAATCCTGGAAACATATCTTTATTTGATGGACAATGCTTTTATCTTCAATATTAAAATATCATTGTGCTTCCCATTTCTGTCTTTATTTTTTAAAAATTAAAAACACCTATTTAGATAATTTCATGAAGTAAATTTTCACGACATGATCATTAAACATCTGCATAGAATTTTGCTTATGTTGTATATTGATTAAGGTATTCCTTCTTCAAATTGGTCATCATATACAGGTTTTTGCTTTTATATATGTGTGCTATAACACAATCACAAAAACTCAGCTTGGTTTTGACCCTGCTATCATCATTTGTCCATTCCCCATTTTTAGTTTCTGTATTGTGCCCCTTCCCACTCCTTTGCCATCTTAGTTTGTAAGTTTCTTGGTGACAGATCCTAAACATCTTTGTATTATATTGTAAAAGGCATATCTATATATAATAACCACTTAGCTAAGTTAATTAAGAAACAACTAAATTTTACAGTATATATAAACAGATATATCTGCATATTTATATAGATATAGATTGCTATATGTATATCTATATACTTATATAAATGTATATGCTACAAAATTGAGTTGTTTTTGGAACCTTCTAATATTTTTATCCCATGCATATTCTCAAATTATAATTTTTATAATCATAGTATGTGTTCTACTTTTCCTTTTTTAAATTTTTTTTTATATTTTATTTTATAATTATCAATTTATTTTTGGTTTAATAATACTTCTTTATAGATGAAAACACACATAAGATTTGGCTTACGTTTTCATCAACATAAGGATTCTCTGGTGAAAAATCATCATATCAACATGTTTTTTGCAACTTATACTCTTCAAGAATTACCTAAAGCTATACCAGGGATGCAGGGCTGGTTCAATATTAGGAAAACTATCAGCATAATTAATTATATTAATAACCAAACTAACAAAAATCATATGATTATTTCAATAGATGCAGAAAAAGCATTTGATAAAATCCAACACCCTTTCCTATTAAAAACACTAGAGAGTATAGGAATAAATGGGCTTTTCCTTAAAATGATCAGTAGCATCTATTTAAAACCATTAGCAAGCATCATATGTTATGGAGACAAACTAAAACCATTCCCAATAAGATCAGGAGTGAAACAAGGCTGCCCACTGTCACCATTACTATTTAATATTGTATTAGAAATGTTAGCTTTGGCAATAAGAGAAGAAAAATAGATAAAAGTAATTAGAGTATATAATGAAGAAACCAAATTATCACTCTTTGCAGATGACACGATGGTATACTTAGAGAACCCTAGAGACTCAACTAAAAAACTAAAGAAACAATTCACAACTTTAGCAAAGTGGCAGGATTCAAAATTAATCCACATAAATCATCAGCATTTTTATATATTACCAACAAAGTTCAGCAGCAAGAGATACAAAAAGAAATTCCATTCCAAATAACAGATGATAGGATAAAATTTTTGGGAATCTATCTGCCAAGGAAAAGTCAGAAACTATTCGAACTAAACTACAAAACACTTTTCACACAAATAAAATCAGAGCTAATCAATTGGAAAAACATTAAGTGCTCATGGGTAGGCAGAGCAAACATAATAAAAATGACAATACTACCCAAATTAATCTACTTATTTAGTGCCATACAAATCAAACTCCCAAGAAATTATTTTACAAATCTAGAAAAAATAGTAGCAAAGTTCATTTGGAAGAACAAAAAGTCAAGGATTTCAAGGGGATTAATGAAAAAAAGGCAGATGAAGGTGGCCTTGCTGTACTAGATCTAAAACTATATTATAAAGCAGCAGTCATCAAAACCGTTTGGTACTGGCTAAGAAATAGAGCAGTCGATCAGTGGCACAGGTTAGGTTATCAGGACAATCTAGGCAATAACCTTAACAATTTAGTGTTTGATAAACCCAAAGACCCCAGCTTTTGGAATAAGTGTTCACTATTCGGCAAAAACTGCTGGGAAAATTGGAAACTAGTGTGGAAGAAATTAGGGTTTGACCCATACCTAACACCACATACCAAGATAAGATCTATATGGGTTCAAGATCTAGATATAAAGAGAGATTTTGTAATCAAGTTAGAGGAATGTAATATATTTTACCTCTCAGACCTGTGGAGATGGAATAAATTTATGTCCAAAGAAGATCTGGAACTCCTAATTGAACACCAGATAGATAATTTGGATTATATTAAGTTAAAAAGTTTCTGTACAAATAAAACTAATGCAGACAAGATTAGGAGAGAAGCATCAAATTGGGAAATCACCTTTACATTTAATGCTTCTGATAAAGGCCTCATTTCTAAAATATATAGAGAATTGTCTCATATATATGAGAATTCAAGCCACTCTTCAATAGATAAGTGGTCAAGGGATATGAACAGACAATTTTCAGATGATGAAATTAAAACCATCTCTAGTCATATGAAAAGTTTCTCCAAATCACTATTGATCAGAGAAATGCAAATTAAGACAACTCTGAGGTTCCACTACACACCTGTCAGATTGACTAAAATGACAGGAAAAGATAACGATGAATGTTGGAGGGGATGTGGGAAAACTGGGACACTAATACATTGTTGGTGGAACTGTGAACAGATCCAACCATTCTGGAGAACAATTTGGAGCTACGCTCAAAAAGTTATCAAACTTTGACCCAGCAGTGTTTCTATTGGGCCTATATCCCAAAGAGATCTTAGAGAAGGGAAAGGGACCCTCAAGTGCAAGAATGTTTGTGGCAGCCCTTTTTGTAGTGGCTAAAAACTGGAAACTGAAGGGATGCCCATCAATTGGAGAGTGGCTGAATAAATTATGGTATATGAATGTTATGGAATATTATTGCTCTGTAAGAAATGACCAGCAGGACGATTTCAGAGAGGCCTGGAGAGACTTGCATGAACAGATGCTGAGTGAAACGAGCAGAACCAGGAGATCATTATACACAGCAAGAACAGTATTACATGATGATCAATTCTGATGGATATGGCTCTCTGCAACAAAGAATTGTCGCAAACCAGTTCCAATTGTTCACTGAAGAAGACCATATACACCCAGAGAGAGGGATATGAAATATGGACCACAACGTAACATTTTCATGCTCTCTATTGATGTTTGCTTGCATTGTGTTGCCTTTCTCTTATTTTCTTTTTTTTTTCTTGTAGATAGGATTTTTCTTGCTCAACTTGTCAAGTATTTCAATATTATTGACATGTAGTGGACTTCCTGCCATCTAGGGGAGGAGAGGGGACTGGGGGTAAAAGTTATAATGGAGAGCTTTGTAAAGATCAATGCTGGGGAACTACCCATACATATGTTATACAAATAAAAAGCTTTAATAAAAAAAAAATTACCTAAGGCATAGATGTTATCAGTGACCTGACCAAGATTATCCATCCAAACTTGAATCCAGATCTTTTTGGCTCTAAGTCCAGTTTTCTATCCATTATACTGTGCTGCATCCATTTTTATATTTTTATACCATAACTTATTAAAGACTACCTAAATTGCTGGACATATGCCTCAGTTGTTGCAGTTGTTTCTGTTTTCATCTGTTGTTTTTGTTGTTTTAACATGACAAAGATAAAATTAATATTTTTATTTACATAGAACTCTTAATAACATTTTTAGGTCATAGTTATGGTGGTAAAATTATTTGGTCAAAGATTATGATCAGTTTTATAATTTTGTGTGAGTAGTATATTTGACACCTTTGCGCTAAATTATTAATAGAGAAGTACAAAATAAAACTATGAAGTTCTACTTCTTACATAAAAAGTTGTCAAAAAGTTAGAAATAAAAATTTTTAGAATATCAGGAAATGGAGGATGAGCAACGTACCCTAGTATAGTGTTGGTGGAGATGAAATTTGATCTAGCAATTCCGGAAAGCACCTTGAAGCTATGTCCAAATGCTTATTAAACAGTAAGTATATTTGACTTAGAGATACCCCTAATGAGATCAAAGAAAAATGAAATGAAACAATACTTTAAACACTATTTAAATCTTTTTTGTGGCAAAGAAAAGAAAACAGAGGAGACATTCATCAAATGGTGAATGGCTGAATAAGTTATAATATATGAATATTATCTAACAAAATTTTACAGTAAGAAAAGAAGAAAAAGACATCTAACAGAAACCTTGGAAAACTTAAATGAAACAATGCTGAGTCAAATGAGCAGGGCCAGAAGAAATATTTTGCATAACAACAATTAGGTTAAGAACAAATAATGTGATCAACAAAATGATTAAGCAGGATTCTGAAAACTCCATAGATATACTATCTATGGAGAGGTGATATATCAACACACAGGGCAGACAGACATAAAAATATACACATTTATACATGTATATGTGTGCTTGTATGTGTATACATAGGCGCATATGTGTGTGTACATATAAATATACACAAGATACCTGCATATTATATAACAGTGCATATAGAATTATATAAGAATCAAAAATATATTGTTACATTAAGACATTATACAATATGTTATTATATGGGATTAGAGTTACAAATAATGGTATTGATATATTGTTGATTCAAATATGTACATATGTACATATCTGTGTCGTTAAAATACATTAAGTATTTATTATGTGCTCAGAACAGGGCTAATTGCTGGAATTACAAAAAGAAGCAAAAGACAGTGCCTGTCCTTAAGACGTTTAACATCTAACGCAGAGCACTAGTAAATTAATACATATAAACAAGCCACACACATAATAAATAGGGAGAGAAATTAAAGAGGAAAAGCAGCATAATTAAGTGGGAGGCTTTCTGTAGCATATGAAACTTTGGATGGGACTTGAAAGCAGCTAGGAAAAAAACAGTAGGCAGAGAAAAAGGAGAGATTCCAGGCATAGAGACCAGTCAGAGAAAATGCTCAGAGACAAAAGATGGAATGACTTGTTCATGGATTAGCAAAAGACTGTCACTGTATTGAAGAGTAGATAGCAGGGAATTAAAGTGTAAATAGGCTAAGCTGTGAAGCTTTGAACATCAAATTCAAGATTTGTTGATAGGGAATTAGAGGGTTTTTTTTTTAATAATAAGGAAGTGAAATGGTTAGATGTGCTTTAAGAAAATTACTTTGGAGGCAGAGCCACTATGGCGGACTGAAAACGTGACTCTCTGCATCCTCCTCCAATCTTCTCTCAAATCAACAATAAAATAAGCGACTGAACTGATCTTCAAGTCAACGAATTCAGAAATACTTGGACACTGCTTGCAGATATCTCTGAAGAACTTCATGTCAGATTTCTTTAACTTGGACAGAGGGATAAACAGTGGACTCGGTGCAGGCTGGAAGTGAGGGTGGGACTCAGCTCAGCGTGGCAGAAACTCCAAACTCCAAACACCTGGAATTTATCTGAGGCATTGGAGACACTCTGCCCTGATTGGGGGCAGGTATTCTGGCAGACTTGCCTTGTTTAAGGAGTAATTCAGACTTAGTCCTAGCCCCCACTGGCCCAGCACCTTAAATTAATTCTCCGAATTGCCCCAGGGCAAAGAACTTCAGCCACCGTTTTTCCGAGCCTTAAAGAGACATCCACACTGTCTATAAAAAAAATGAAGGAGCAAAAGAGAGCTCTCACCATAGATAGCTTCTATAGAGAGAAAAAAGAGCTGACCCCAGATCCTGAGGTTCCTTTAGACAAAATTCCAGAGGAAGTTATTAAGGACCATCAGTGGTCCCCTTTTCAAAAGGCCTTTCTGGAAGATTGCATACAGAATCTCAAAAGAGAGCTGGAGGATAAATGGGAAAATAAACTGAAATCAGTGCAAGAAGCCCTCCAAAAGAGATATGATAAAGACACCAATTTATTAAAAAATAAAATTAGTGAAGTGGAAAAAGAGTGCAATGAACAAATTGGCCAGTTACAAAAGGAGCTTAAAAAGGTAATTGAAGAAAACAACACTTTAAAAATAAGATTTGAACAAATGCAAGTGAATGACTCAATAGGACTTCAAGAATCAGTCAAACAAAAACAAAAAAATGAAAAATTAGAAGAAAATATGAAATATCTCCTAGGAAAAACAACTGACTTGGAAAATAGATCTAGGAGAGACAATCTAAGGATTATTGTACTTCCTGAAAGTCATGATGAAAAAAATAATCTAAACACTATCTTCCAGGAAATCCTGAAAGAAAACTGCCCTGAGATTATAGAATCAGAAGGCAAAATCACCATTGAAAGAATTCACCGATCACCCGATCACCTCCTGAAAGAGTCCCCAAAATTAAAACCCCAAGGAATATTGTGGCTAAATTTCAGGACTATCACACCAAGGAAAAGATTCTGCTAGCAGCTAGAAAGAAAGAATTCAAATTCCAAGGATCAATCATTAGAATCACACACGATCTGTCAGCCTCCACATTGAAGGATCCAAGGGCCTGGAACCAGATATTCTGAAAGGCAAAGTAACTTGGATTACAGCCAAGAATAATCTATCCAGCTAGAATGAGCATTATCCTCCAGGGAAGAAGATGGTCATTCAATGATATAGGTGAATTTCACATATTTCTAATGAAAAGACCAGATCTAAACAAAAAATTCCACCTCCAAACACAGAACTCAAGAGAAGCATAAAAAGGTAAAAAGAAAAGGACTCTTGACAACTTTATTTCTACTATGGGGATACTTAAAAAGTTTGGGGATATAATTAACTAGATATTACTTTGGTAATATGAAAAAGAAAATGAGGGGGAAAGGTTGTCATACTGGGGAAAAGAGGGAAAAAGTGGTAAAATAAGATCTAAAAAAAAAGGAGGTAAAAACAAGGTAAAATCTCTTGAAGAGGCAAAGAAAACCTAATATAATTGAGAGAAAGAGGGGAGGGAGATGAGCCTTGTGTAAATCTTACTCTCATCAGGTTGGGCTCTAAAAGTGTATATCAGACACTTGATTTCACATAGAAACTTGTCTGTTGCAAGAGGGAAGAGGGAGGGAAAGGAGGAAAAGAAAGAGATAAACTGATAGAAGGGAAAATAGAAGAATCAGGGGAAAGGAGTAAAAAAGAGGGAGGGGATCTAAAGGATGGTAAATTGTTTGGGGGAGGGGGTCATCAAAAGCAAAGTACTGAGGAAGGGAGAAAGGGGAAAGGAAAAGGGAAAACATAACTCGGGTAAAGAAGATGGCAGGAAATAAAGAATTGGTTATTCTCTCTGTGAATGTGAATGGGATGAACTCTCCCATAAAGCGGAAGCGGAAATCATATTGGATTAAAAATCAGAATCCCACAATATGTTGTCTACAAGAAACACATCTAAAACATAGTGACACATATAGGATGAAGGTAAAAGGCTGAAGCAGAAAATATTATGCTTCAGGTAAACACAAAAAAGCAGGGGTAGCAATCCTTATCTCAGATCAAGTAAAAGCCAAGATATATCTAATCAAAAAAGATAAGGAATGAAACTATATTTTATTAAAGGGTACCATAGATAATGCAGCAATATCAATACTAAATATATATGCACCAAGTGCAATAGCATCCAAAGCAATCCTTAATTTCTAGAAATTAAGAGAGATGCAAGAAGTAATAGATAGCCAAACTATACTAGTGGGGGATCTCAACCTTGCTCTCTCAGAAATAGATAAATCAAACCACAAAATAAACAAGAAAGAAACTAGGGAGGTAAACCAATTGCTGGAAAAGTTAGGTATGATAGATCTATGGAAAAAATTGAATGGAGATAGTAGGGAGTTTACTTTTTTCTCAGCAGCCCGTGGAACCTATACAAAAATTGACCATGTGTTAGGGCATGAAAACCTCAAAATCAAATGCAGAAAGGCAGAAATAGTAAATGCATCTTTTCCATATCATGATGCAATAAAAATCACATGCAATATAAGGGCAGGAGAAAATAGACCAAAAGTTAATTGGAAATTAAATAATCTAATCCTGAAGAATGAATGGGTGAAAGAGCAAATCATAGACACAATCAGTAATTTCATCCAGGAGAATGACAATAAGGAGAAAACATACCAAAATTTGTGGGATACGGCCAAAGCAGTTATAAGGGGCAATTTTATATCTCTAGATGCTTACTTGCATAAAATAGAGAAAGAAAAGATCAACGAATTGGGCTTATTGTTTAAAAAAACTAGAAAAAGAACAAAGTAATAACCCTCAATTAAATACCAAATTGGAAATTCTAAAAATAAAAGGAGAAACTAATAAAATTGAAAATAAGAAAACTATTGAATTAATAAACAAAACTAAGAGTTGGTTCTACGAAAAAAAAACAAAAAAATAGATAAGCCTTTAGTTAATTTGATAAGAAAAAGGAAAGAAGAAAATCAAATTGTTAGTCTCAAGAATGATAAGGGAGAACTTTCCTCCAATGAAGAGGAAATTAGAGCAATAATTAGGAGTTACTTTGCCCAACTTCAGGCCAGTAGGTTTGATAATCTAAATGAAATGGAGTAATATCTACCAAAAATATAGATTGCCCAGGTTAACAGAAGAAGACATAAATTATTTAAATAGCCCCATATTAGAAAAAGAATTAGAACAAGCTATTAACCAACTCCCTAGGAAGAAATCTCCAGGGCCAGATGGATTTACATGTGAATTCTACCAAACATTCAAAGAACAATTAATTCCAATACTGCACCAACTATTTGAGAAAATAGGGACAGAAGGTATACTGCCAAATTCTTTCTATGAGACCGATATGGTGTTGATAGTTAAACCAGGTAGGGTGAAAACAGAGAAAGAAAACTATAGACCAATTTCCCTAATGAATTTTGATGCAAAAATTTTAAATAAGATATTAGCAATGAGATTACAGAAAGTCATCCCCAGGATAGTACACTATGACCAAGTAGGATTTGTACCAGGGATGCAGGGCTGGTTCAATATAAGGAAAAACTATCAGCATAACTAATTATATTAATAACCAAACTAACAAAAACCATGTGATTATCCCAATAGTTGCAGAAAATTCATTCGATAAAATCCAACACCCTTTCCTATTGAAAACACTAGAGAGTATAGGAATAAATGGGCTTTTCCTTAAAATGATCAGTAGCATCTATTTAAAACAATTAGCAAGCATCATATGTTATGGAGACAAACTAAAACCATTCCCAATAAGATCAGGAGTGAAATAAGGCTACCCACTGTCACCATTACTATTTAATATTGTATTAGAAATGTTAGCTTTGGCAATAAGAGAATAAAAAGAGATAAAAGGAATTAGAGTAGGTAATGAAGAAACCAAATTATCACTCTTTGCAGCTGACATGATGGTATACTTAGAGAACCCTAGAGACTCAACTAAAAAACTACTAGAAACAATTCACAACTTTAGCAAAGTTGCAGGATTCAAAATAAATCCACATAAATCATCAGCATTTTTATATATTACCAACAAAGTTCAGCAGCAAGAAATACAAAAAGAAATTCCATTCCAAATAACAGATGATAGCATAAAATATTTGGGAATGTATCTGCCAAGGAAAAGTCAGAAACTATATAAACTAAACTACAAAACACTTTCCACACAAATAAAATCAGAGCTAATCAATTGGAAAAACATTAAGTGCTCATGGGTAGGCAGAGCAAATATAATAAAAATGACAATACTACCCAAACTAATCTACTTATTTAGTGCCATACAAATCAAACTCCCAAGAAATTATTTTACAGATCTAGAAAAAATAAGAGCAAAATTCATTTGGAAGAAAAAAAGGTCAAGTATTTCAAGGGGATTAATGAAAGAAAAAGTCACATGAAGGTGACCTTGCTGTACCAGATCTAAAACTATATTATAAAGCAGCGGTCATCAAAACCATTTGGTACTGGCTAAGAAATAGAGCAGTTGATCAGTGGTATAGGATAGGTTATCAGGACAATCTAGGCAATAACCTTAACAATTTAGTGTTTGATAAACCCAAAGACCCCAACTTCTGGGATAAGCACTCACTATTCGGCAAAAACTGTCGGGAAAATTGGAAACTAGTGTGGAAAAAATTAGGGCTTGACCCACACCTAACACCACATACCAAGATAAGATCTAAATGGGTTGATGATCTAGATATAAAGGGTGATATTATAACCAAATTAGAGGAATGTAGCATAGTATACCTCTCAGACCTGTGGAGATGGAATAAATTTATGTCCAAATAAGATCTGGAACTCCTAATTAAACACCAGATAGATAATTTTGATTATATTAAGTTAAAAAGTTTCTGTAAAATAAAACTAATGCAGACAAGATTAGGAGGGAAGCATCAAATTGGGAAATCACCTTTACATTTAATGGTTCTGATAAAAGCCTCCTTTCTAAAATATATACAGAATTGTCTCATATTTATAAGAATTCAAGCCACTCTTCAATAGATAAGTGTTCAAGGGATATGAACAGACAATTTTCAGATGATGAAATCAAAACTATTTATAGTCATATGAAAACTTGCTCCAAATCACTATTGATCAGAGAAATACAAATTAAGACAACTCTGAGGTACCACTACACACCTGTCAGATTGGCTAAAATGACAGGAAAAGATAACGATGAATGTTGGAGGGGATGTGGGAAAACTGAGACATTGATACATTGTTGGTGAAACTGTGAATGGATCCAACCATTCTGGAGAGCAATTTGGAGCTATGCTCAAAAAGTTGTCAAACTGTGCATACCCTTTGACCCAGCAGTGTTTCTACTAGGCCCATATCCCAAAGAGATCTTAGAGGAGGGAAAGGAACCCATATGAGCAAGAATGTTTGTGGCAGCCCTTTTTGTAGTGGCTAGAAACTGGAAACTGAAGGGATGCCCATCAATTGGAGAGTGGTTGAATAAATTATGGTATATGAATGTTATGTAATATTATTGCTCTGTAAGAAACGACCAGCAGGATGATTTCAGAGAGGCCTGGAGAGACTTACAGGAACTGATGCTGAGTGAAGTGAGCAGAACCAGGAGGTCATTATACACAGCAACAACAATATTACATGATGATCAATACTGATGGACATGGCTCTCTGCAACAATGAAATGCTTCAAACCAGTTCCAATTGTTCAGTGAAGAAAGCCATACACACCCAGAGAAAGGGATGTGAAATGTGGACCACAACATAACATTTTCATGCTCTCTATTGAGGTTTGCTTGCATTGTGTTTCCTTTCTCTGATTTTCTTTTTTTTTCCTTGTAGATAGGATTTTTCTTGCACAACTTGTCAAGTATGTCAACATTATTAACATGTAGTAGACTTCCTGCCATCTAAGGGAGGGGAGGGGACTGGGGGTAAAATTTGTAATGGAATGCTTTGTAAAGATCAATGCTGGGGAACTACCCATACATATGTTATACAAATAAAAAGCTTTAATAAAAAAAATAAATTACTTTGGTGACAATGAAAGATTGGGAGGTAGAGGACAACTTTGAGACAGGCAGAACCACCAACAGGATGCCTACCTCAGTAGTTCAGGTGTGAGATGATGAGGTTCTATATCAAAGTGGTGATATTTTGGGAAGTTAGAAGGGTTGATATTCAAGATGAAAATTAACAGGTTGTGGAATTAGATTAACTATGATGGGAGACAGGTGGAGGGGAAGAGGGTTGAAAGTTCATGAGGAGTCAAGGATGGCATAGTTTGCATGCATGGTGGATTGAAAGGATGGTTTGCCTCAGTAATAAAATAGATTAGCAAAGACATTAGCACCGAATAGAAAGATCTGTGGATTTTAACATGGAGCATAGAGATGCTAAATCATTGCCAAAAGAGCTGATGAGATAACCAAGTGAATTCCTAGAGACAGAAATGAGGATAGGACTCATGGCTAGACTCTGTGAGGCACCTATTTTTAGATGGCATGATCTAAATGAGCATGTGGCAAAAGAATGGTCTTATTGGAAGATCCAGGAAAGAGTATTATCCTTAAAATCTAGAGAGAAGAATGTTTTAAGATGGAGAGAATGATAAAGAGCATCAAGGTATATAGAGAAATAGAGAAGAGTAACAACTGAGTAAAGGCAATTGGATTTGGCTGTAAAGAGATCGTTGCTAACTATATAATACATGACATAGATTATGTATTATGTATATAAATGCATATTAGTATATGATTGAATATATAATTATGTTTATATACATATAAACTATATTTGTAAATTATATATGTTCATAATTTATATGATTTTCTATGTCTATACAAAATGGAAAATGCAGCATTTCTTTGATTTGTTGCAAGAAAATATTATCTTTATATAGAAACTCTACATGTTTCAAAAATTAATTGCATATTTAAAATATACTAAAGGTAGTTCTCCATGAATTTTTCTTTCTTCTAAGAATATTTTTAATACAGATAACTTTTATGGTTAAACATGATATCCTACTATTTTGTTAAAATTGTTCAGTAACTCATTCTTCAACACACACACAAACACACACACATATACATAATAGAATTCATGAGAGTGGGAGCTATATTTTTGTTTTTGTTGTGGTATCTCTAGAGTCTAGTATAATGCCTTTGTTTCACTTAGAAAGCATTTAAAAATGATTGTCAAATTCAATAGAAGTATATTGAGCCTTTACATTTTCTAGATAATGAAATATACAAATGCAAATATGTTTAAAACCTATTTTTTCCATTTTATTACCTTTTTTTTCCTTGTTTTATTATTACTGTTTACATTCTAAAACCAGATCAAATACTTATGGTGGCATAGATAATATTACCCTACCTCTTTTGGATAATCTCTATTTTTTTCTCCATTACTTATGACACTTCCTTCTGTTCTTTAGTTGTTTAAGTTGTGTCCACCCTTTTGTGACTCCATTTGCAGTTTTCTTGACAAAGATCCTTATGTGATTTGCTATTTTGATTTTCTAACTCATTTTATAGATGAGAAAACTGAGACAAACAGTTGTAGGTTAAGTGGTTTATCCAGGGTACCACAGCTAGGAAGTATCTAAGTTCATATTTGAGCTCATGAAAATGATGTTTATGAGACTTTAGCCCTTGCATTTTATCTACTATGTCACCCGGCTTCTTATATAATACTAGTTTGTGTAAAATATTTTTTATGTTAAGAGAAATAATTATATTCTATATATTTTAATATTTTAAACATAGTGTTCTATTGTTTATCATCATCTTTCCAGGATATATTGATATTATGATAATATAATTCCTTTTTATTCTAATATAATGGAGCCTATTATGTGAAGGAAATAGTTTTAGGTCCTGGGGAAATAAAGGCAAAAATTAAAAAGTCTTTTCCCTAAGTAAGTTCAAGGGAATTTAAAGAGGGAGAATACTAAAATATTAAAAGTCTGTCAAGGTTTCAAAGAGGAAGTAGCTGATCTTTGAAGGAAGATAATATTCTGAGTAGTATAGGTGAGGAAGAAATGAATTTCAAGAATGTGAAGCCAAACTTTGAAGTTACATGGAATGGAGATGGAATGCCAAGTTGAGGAAATAGCTAGTAGTCTGGATTGTCTGTAGTAGAGGGAATTTGGAAGGATGTGATAAATTAATTTTGTAAATCAGATTGGAATAAGATTTTTGAGGACATTGAATGCCAAACTGAGAAATTTGTGTTTGATTTTAGAGCTAAAATAAAAGTGAATTAAGGATTTTTAAAAAGGATATAATGATTACTTTGCTTTAAGGAGGTGTATACATACTCACATATATAAATATATACATGTGTAGATATGTATAATACATATGTATACACTCATATACTACATACATATGCAGTATATGTGTGTGTTAGTTTCCCAACTGTGAATTATCAATTAGAAAGGGGGAAACCAAAAAAGTGAGGCAAGTTAGGAGACTTAAAAAATTTTAGGTGAAAGATAGTAATTGTCTGAATTAGATAGAGAATGTCTTGGATATGGCTTGGAATAGCTTTGATATTTTTTTTTTTTGCTTTTTGCTGAGGCAATTGGGGTTAAGTGACTTGCCCAGGGTCACACAGCTAGGGAATGTTAAGTGTCTGAGATCAGATTTGAACTCAGGTCCTCCTGACTTCAGGGCTGGTGCTCTATCCACTGTGCCACCTAGCTGCCCCAGCTTTGATATTGTGAAAGAAATATTATTAATACTTAAAAATTGATTGGATATAATGGTTGAAGGAAAGAAAAGGGTCAAAGATGACTGTAAGATTATATACATTTCACCAGATTTCTGCATTAGATGACCAACAGGAAAGAGGAATAAATTCATTCTGCTATCCTCCTTCCATTATTCATTCACATTTATAAAGTTTTAAATGCTATATTTATGATTTCTTTTTCTTAATTATTTTGTATTGAGTCCCTCACTCTAATTATTTATGTCTGAATTTGAATCTAGACATTGGATATTTTTATTCTAATTTGTTGGATCTTCTCACAGAGATATTTTCTACTTCCAACATCCTGTGTTCTCCTAAGCTGATTGTGCTTACTTAAGTTTTTCCCCTTTTTGTTACTTTACTTATAGTTTCCTTCTTTTACTCCTCTCTATCTCATACCAGTTAAGATTGTTGTTCTTATTGCTCCTGCCCTTCTTCTACCCTACCTCATCCTTCAGGAAGAATGACAGCTAAAATAAAAAAAGTAAAATGGCTATGTTGGGACTTACCATTATTATCTCAATTAAATTCACTAAGATAGAATATATTTCAGCTAGTTCTGTACTCCCAAATTATTTTGGATTTGTTGTTTCTGTGTTAGATTGTACATTATATTGTACTTTGTGGAAAATAGTACCTTTTGATATCTTTTTTATATTACTGCTTACTAGAGTTTTCTTTCCCTAATAAGTATCTAGATTTCTTTATTCCCTTATTCATTAATTCTTTCTTGTTCTTGAATAATTTCAGTCATGTCCTACCCTTTTTTAAATTCTATTTGGGATTTTTTTGTCAGTGTAGAGTTGTTTTACAGATGAACTGAGGCAAAGAGGGTGAAGTTCCTTACCAAGAATCACACAGGTAATGTCTAAGTGCGTGAGGCTGGATTTCAAATCCAGAACTTTATACACTATAGCACCTAAATAATTTATGGCTCATTTATGTGATTTATATGACTACTGTATGTTTATTTATTTGATGATTTTGGCAAATAGTCTCAAATGTTGCAGGTATTAAGTATGAAGTCACCATGATCATTGGTAGGCCTGATTTTCCAAGACTTTATTGAAAAAAACAAATATGTCTGAAGTACTGCATAAGAAGCTCCTTTTTTTATTGTCATGAATGATCTATATTACTATCTCCAGCTAGCAAGATGATGCTCCATTCTCCAAAAAGAGCAAGAGATAGGTAGATCAAACTGCTAGAATAATACAGATTCATGACGGCAGGCTATGATTTTTCACATACATACATCCCAAAGAAAATATATCAACTGCCTTCCACCACTACCACTACTACACAATGTATATTCTTATTTAGCATGCAGAGGACAGATTTATTTAAAAAAAAAAGAAAGTCACCAACATTTACTGGATATTTACTATTTTCCAGGCATTATGATACACACTGGGGATACAAACAAAGATAAAAACAATTCTTGGCCTAAAACATATTCTAATAAGGGAGACAACATGCAAAGAGCTATGCAAAGTCTGTGAATATATTTTTAAATGGATCTACCTAATTTTACTCTAAATTCAAATATAAAATAGTTTTAATATTTCTGTTAGTATTTCTAAGATCTAGTCAGGAATTGTGAATATGACTAAGATTTCTGGGAACTGTGCTGTCTTTTCTCTATTAGAACAGAATGAATAGCTGAAAAGTGAGCGAACAGCTGGGCTAACTAATACCTATATCGTGAATTCTTTTTGCATGTAACATTGATGGATTATCTATTAACTTTACATTACAGAGGTAAAGTTGAGGCAGCTATCTTTTTTATTCCTTGACATCTAGAACAACTAATTTTCTCATTCTCTTTATTTTGAGCTAGAATTAGATCTGTTCAGGCTGAATTGATTAAATCAAAATAAAATTAATCATTTTTGTTTTATTGTTGGTGTACTTGGAACTGAAACAAAGGCTAATATTTTGATTTGTTTCATTTGATCAATTTCAAAGTGTCTTAATAAAATTGAGAACATTTAATTTGTAATTAATTGCTCTCTAAAGACTGATAGTGTTCATTGTTGGTGCTTACTTAGTGCATTCAATGTTTATATATGTCATATTACTTTCCTAATATTCTGAAAACAGATTTGCTGACTCTTCCAAAATCGTTGTTCTGTGAAATTAACACCTTGTTTGTTTTTTCTCCCTAAACCTCATGTTAATTGAGTGGTTTCTAAAAATGATAGAATGCCATTTCATGCAATAAATAAATTATCTCAATAAAAAAAACAGAACAACAAAACAAATATCTTAAAAATTACTTATATGATAAATAGACCATTTTGAATATTGACATTTTCCTTCAGATTTTCTTTTCTTTTCTACTTAAAGGGAGGCATTTGCAAACAATTTTCCCCTGTTTAAAAAATAGTTTTACAAGGTTTGTATCATTATTCCTCAATTATGCAAACCTTTTCTTTGTTCCTTTTCAGGACAGCTTTTAAAAATGAGCTCAATATCTCAGCCATTTTAGAGTCATCATTAACTTTCCACTCTTTATTTATTAATATCCCTTCTTTCCTTCTAGTGCTTCTTTTGCTCCCAGAGTATTTGTAAAATTCTTTATTCTTTTAAAGCCCTTTGGCTACCATAAATTATTTCTTTCTTTTTCTTTCTGCCTTATATTTTCTCTGCAAACTACAAATAAGATGGTGAAATCTTATTAATATTCATCTCTCACATTTTCAATATCACTTTTAAGAAAATAACTGTTAAATCCATAAGCAAGATTTCAAAAATAAAAAATTCTAAAGTGTCATCTTTTGTTTCCTCCAGTTACCCAGTTCAGCTAATTTTGTTTCTGTAATATAGGTTTTATTTACCTTCATTTCCATTCTCATTGTCTCTGCTCACATGATTTCTCATCTGGATCAATTGCTTCATTACCAGTTTTCCTGCTCTTAATGTCATACCCAAGTCTATTTTCCATAACACTGGAAGGTTAAACTTCCTTACAAATAATACAATTCATTTCAAAAAGAATTAGTTAAACATCAGAACCATTTGATACTGGCTAAGAAGTAGAGTAGTTGATTAGTGGGATAGGTTAGGTTCACAAGACACAAGAGTAAATGACTATAGAAATCTAGAGTTTGATAAATTCAAATATTCCAGCTTCTGGAATAAGAACTCATGATTTGACAAAATTGTTGAGAAAATTGGAAATTAGTAAGGCAGAAACTCGGCATTGATCCATACCTAATACCATTTACCAAGATAAGGTCAAGGTTCATAATTTAGACATAAAGAGTCATACTAAAAGCAAACAAGAAGAACAAAGCATAGTCTACCTCCCAGAGCTGTGGAAAAGGAAGGAATTTGTGGCAAAGAAGAACTAGAGTACATTATGGAACGAAAAATGGATAATTAATTTTTTTAATTAAAAGTTTTTGTACCAAAAAAAAACAATGCAGACAATATTAGAAGGGAAGCAGTAAACTGGGGAAGAATTTACATCCAATAAAAGCCAATTTCTAAAAAATATAGAGAATTGACTCAAATTTATAAGAATATAAGCTATTCTCCAATTGACAAATGGCCAAAGACATAAAAAGAAAATTTTCCAATGAAGAAATTAAAACCATATTTAGTCATATGAAAAAAATCTCTGAATCACTATTACTCAAAGAAATACAAATTAAGACAACTTTGAGGTACTACTACATACTTCTCAGATTGCCTAAGATGACAGGAAAAGATAATGATAAATGTTGGAGGGGATATGAGAAAAGTGGGACACTAATATAGTTGATGGAGTTGTGAACTGATCTAACCATTATGGAGAGCAATATGGAACTATGCCCAAAGGGCTATCAAACTGTGCCTACCCTTTGATCCAGCAGTGTCTCTACTGAGCCTGTATTCAAAAGAGATCATAAAAAAGGGAAAGGAACCCACATGTGCAAAAGTGGTTGTAGCAGCCCTTTTTTTGTAGTGGCAAGGAACTGGAAATTGAGTGGATGCCCATCAATTGTTATGATATATACATGTTATGGAATATTATTGTTCTATAAGAAATGACCAGCAGAATAATTTCAGAGAGACCTGGAGAGACTTGCATGAACTGATGCTGAGTGAATTGAGTAGAACCAGGAGAGCACTGAACACAGCAACAGAAATCCTATACAATGATCAATTTTGGTGGACATGGCTCTTCTCAACAGCAAGGTGATTCAGTCCAGTTCCAATGATCTTGTAATGAAGAGAGCCATCTGCACCCAGAGAGAGGTGTGGGGAGTGAGTTTAGATCACAATATAGTATTTTCACTCTTTTTTTGGTTGTTTGCTTTCATTTATTTCTCATTCTTTTTTTCTTTTGGATTTGATTTTTCTTGGACATCATGATAATTGTGGAAATATGAACAGAAGAATTGCATGTTTAACATGTGATTACTTGCCATATAGGAGAGAGAATGGGGGGGCAAGGAGAGAGAAAAAATTTGGAACACAGGGTTTTGCAAGGGTTAATGTTGAAAATTATCTATACATATGTTTTAAAAATAAAAAGCTTTAATGAAAAACTGCTATGCATACAAAGAAAAAAAATAAGGGAAAACAGTACCCGCAGCCTTTACTGTATAGATGTGATACTGTTGTTGCTATACTACACTGAAAAAACCTTTCAATGGCCTTCTATGTGTGCCAAAAAATAAAAATTCAAACATCTGATTATAGAATCCTGGAGCATAAACTTAGAACAATGGATATTTCTAACATTATTCTACTGGAGAGTCTGGGTAATAAAGAACATTGGAAATGTAAATTTCTTACTATAACTTCCTCAAAGCAATGAAATGCCAGGTCTAGACTAATAATGGAGAAGGATAAGGGAAAGGAAAAGAAAGGCAAAAGGAGGAAGAAATGTAAACCCAATATTTCTTCCAAATAATTGATCTTTTAACTAAAGTAAGATACTAACAATTCCAAAGTTTTCCCAATGGCAGATCTTATGCCAAGAATGCTATCATATTATCAACTATAATATACTTAGCTCTTATCAGCAAGTATCCAACACAATTCCAATAGACTTGGAATGGAAAATGCCATGCACATCCAGAGAAAGAACTATGGAGACTAAATGAAGAACAAAGCATACTATTTACACTTTTTTTGTTTGCTTTTTTTCTCATGTTTTATTTTTTCTTTTTGTTCTGATTTTTCCTTCACAACATGACTAATATGTAAATATGTTTAAATTGATTGTACATGCATAACATATATCAGATTACTTGCTATCTTGGGCAGAGGGGAATTAAGGGCAGAAGGGGGAAAATTCAAAATCAAAAATGAATATTGAAAACTATCTTTTCATGTAATGGGAAAAATAAAATATTGTTGGATTTAAAAAAAAATAGTGCTCTCATAAATCCTTCATTTCATTGTATGATGACTAATCTTTGTGCTTGCAAATGTAGTATTTCTTTTGGAGCTATTTGCCAACTCCATTTTCATTAGAATACTAAATTCCCACTAAGTAGTCATTATATCTTCTTCTATGTTTCTATGTTAAACAAAGAAGAACTGGGAGAATTTTCTAAAACTGTTGCAAACAAGCTTCCATGTACATGCTATCAATTGGTCAATCCATAGCCAATTTTAATTCCCTTCTACAAACTGAAATGGTACAAGAAGGAAGAGTAATTGGCACAAAAAATTTTCCCCAAATTAGTGTAAATTATTTTCTCTTTATATACAGAGGGATCCTGACTCTGGTAATAGTGGGCTCAAACTTATAGAATAGTAGGTAAAGAGTAAATTATAGCTCCTTGTTTTTGGAAGATTTTTTCTTTGTTAAATCCTCATCAAGTTCCCTTTTCTTCTAGCTTTCTTTCATGCTCCAAAGGTCAATTATGTCTTAAACCAGTCTATTTCTTAGTGCGTCCAGTTTATCCTTACATCCAGATGTCAGGATGATAAAAAATATTCCTATGTGCAAATGTGGAGAAATTTTAGCACTTATATTCACTATACTTGTGCATTCTCATCCATTGCTGCTTTATTCTTAGCTGTGCCAAGTGGGTGTATTAAATGTATTATGCATTAATGTAATAAATGACTAAAATTACACTCTGGAATTTCTCTTTAATTAAAAGAAATATGCATTCTGAATACTCTATGGTAAAAATAGCTTATGCTGTAAAACATTAAATCTTCCCACTTGTGTGAACCTTAGTGCCTTGACTGACAGATAGATCAGCAAATTGAAAGATTATGAGAAATGAATGGAGAAATATACAAATGAAGTTTCTCATATTATAAATGACTGGAAATATTTGAATGTAACATATCCCTTGACAGTTTATAACTATTTCAAACTTCTCAAAAATTAATAAACTTTAATAAATACCAATGTTTGTACCAATCTAACTTTTTGCAATTCAATTTTGAATATACATGTTACTTTCTTAAAACAGCATAGGATTTTTTAATCAAATTACTATGAAATATGTATTAATAAAAGAAATGCTCACATGAAGAATATGCCTTGGAGTAGTTCTAATTTATGTTTACTGGATTCCGTTTCATTTTATTCAGTTTGGGTCACAATTTTTTTAGAAATACTACTTTTTGGTAAATCCCATCCCAGGATGCAAGTTTTTTCTCTCAAAAATTTAAGTTTTACTCATATCAGTGTGTGTGTGTGTGTGTGTGTGTGTGTGTGTGTGTGTGTGTAAAAGAATACTGGAAGTTAACTTGATTTAAATGAGCAGTATTCTAATAATTAGTGAAGATATGGACATTAATCATCTAAAGTGTAATTTCAAAATTGTAGTGATGGTAGGAATAGCTAATGATCAGATGACTAAATACTTTTTGATGTTCAATTCTACTTTATTATCAGAACTGCAAACAGCCCCATAGTCACAATATACTACTATAATATTTTTAAAAAGATCACTAAATTTCTGTTTTTTTCTAGAAATATATACTGTGTACTATTAGTAATATGTACTAATAGTATCTAAGTTCCTCAAAGCAGGTGCTGTTTTAATTTGTGTTATTGCCTTCCTATTACCTAGTACAGTGTCTGGCACATAACAGGCCTTTGAGTTGAATTGAATATTGATAAGTCATGAGTTGATCTAATTTTGTATATATAGAAAGAGGCTATAATTTTTCCTCAAAATAAAATCTGATTCCTTTTTTAATTAAAATTCACAAAGTAATTGGAGATACACAGAATTTCTTTAAAGTGAATTCTGGTATGATTGTTTCTCCTGATCATACATCTTTTGCCTCAGTTCTTACCTAGCCTTTAATTACTGAATGAGTATTGCATCAGATAAATTGAGAAGACCTTAGTTTAAAAAGCTCAAGGTCTCCCATTACATTGAGGGCCACTGCCATTATCTGAACTGTGTCTTGCCATTGGCCTCCAAAGTCTTTGGAGGAAAGAATGAGGATCATAACTTTGTACAGTCCTATCTCTCTTAAATCCAGTTCACATGTAAGTCAAGACATCCTCCTGATGTCATTGGCCTTTCTTGAATAAAGGACAAATGAGGTGGAGCCAAGATGGTGAAGAGTACACAGGCTTTTACCTGAGCTCCTCCTAGCATCCCTCAGGTCAACAACAAATCAAGCATATGAACTTATTTTGGAGTGAGATAACCCACAAATATTTGGGGTGCAACAAATTTCTAGCAGAAGATATTTTGGAAGAACGTCAGGAAAGATCTGTTTCAACCAGACAGGGGAGAAGGAGGCCAAGTGCAGGTGCAGCACAGGGAGCCAAAGCTTTGTAGCATCCACAAGGCTCTTAGCCAAAATACAGCAATGTTGGCTACATCCTGCTTACAAGACAGTGGATCAGCAGATTAGCTGTGAGGCATACAACACAACTACAAAAGGCAAATAGTGAGTCTCTGAACCACAGAATAAAGTGAACTTGCCACACCTATCCAGCACTGGAAGTCAGTCTGCACTGGGCCAGGGCAGCCTAAAATTGCAGTTGCTTGTAGAGCAAGCTTGGGACAATCTCCCCTCTGCTCTAAGAACAGATCTTAACCTTTTAAAAAATGAGCAAAAAATTGTTGGTGGAGCTGTGAACGGATACAGCCATTCTGGAGAACAATTTGGAGCTATGCTCAAAAAGTTATCAAACTGTGCATACCCTTTGACCCAGCAGCATTTCTATTGGGCTTAGATCCCAAAGAAATCATAAAGGAAGGAAAAGGCCCCACATGTGCAAGAATGTTTGTGGCAGCCCTTTTTGTAGTGGCTAGAAACTGGAAATTGAATAGATGCCCTTCAATTGGAGAATGGCTGAATAAATTATGGTATATGAATACTATGGAATATTATTGTTCTGTAAGAAATGACCAGCAAGATGATTTCAGAGAGGCCTGGAGAGACTTACATGAACTGATGCTGAGTGAAATGAGCAGAACCAGGAGATCATTATACACGGCAACAACAGTACTATATGACGATCAATTCTGATGGACATGGCTCTCTTCAACAATGAAATGTTCCAAACCACCTCCAATT
This sequence comes from Myrmecobius fasciatus, assembly GCA_023553655.1. NCBI lineage: Eukaryota > Metazoa > Chordata > Mammalia > Dasyuromorphia > Myrmecobiidae > Myrmecobius > Myrmecobius fasciatus. The sequence goes on along the minus strand of JAJPUD010004251.1, from coordinate 33,494 downwards.
GTTCACTGAAGAAAGCCATATACACCCAGAGAGAGGGATGCGAAATGTGGACCACAACATAACATTCTCATACTCCTTGATTGATGTTTGTTTACATTGTGTTTCCTTTATCTGATATATCATTTGTGTAGATAAGATTTTTCTTGCACAACGATGATAAGTTTGGAAATATGTATACATATATTCGATTTGCCAATATTTTAACATAATTAACATGTAGTGGATATCCTGCCATCTAGGGGAGGGGTGGGGAGTTGGGGGAAAAATTTGTAACGGAAAGCTATGTAAGGGTTATTGTTGAAGAATTACCCACACATATGTTATGCAAATAAAATAAAAATTTAAAAAAATGAGCAAAAAAACCTTAACAAAAATAACTGTCACCATAGATAGCTTTTATGGAGAAAGAAAAGCACAGACCTCAAACCCTGAGAACCTTAAAGGCAAATCATATCCAGATGAATACCCAAAGGGTGATATTAGTTGGTTCCTATCTAAAAATGCTCTCTTTGAAGAATTCAAAAAGAATCTTAAAAGAGAAGAAAAATGGATAAAGGAAATGAGAACTTTGCAAAAAGAGTTTGGAAAAAGAAAAACAGAAATTATCTGAAAAAAAAACTCCTTAAAAATAGATTTAGTGAAATGAAAAAAAGTACATAACTCCTTAAAAAATAGATTTGATGAAATGGAAAGAGAATAAAGGACGAACAACAACCTTCTAGAGTAGAAAAATGAGAAGTTATCATGTTAAGTTTCCTTTGTAATAGTCTTCTTAATATACTAGGCTAATTATGAATTAAATACATGGTATGAACTAATGTAAAATTTATTATACATAAACATGTACATATATGTGTGTATATGCATATATGTAAAGAGAATTAATCATAGCACTGATTTATACATCAACATCCTTGCATTTCTTCTATGCTTTTATTATCTCTATGTTTCTACATCTCCCATCCCTAGAGAAGCATTCTTGCTATTACTATTTTCTTAACCTGTTATCTCAGTAAAAGATAAGACATGAATGACTACCACATATTGTTCATTTTCCATGAAGCTCTACTGAGGGCACTTCTACTTTGAATATGAAAATGAACTTTTTAAAATATAAATTATGACACACAGAAGAACTCTGTTAATTGTGCATTTCTACCCTTTTCAATTATCAAATAAACTGCATTTTCAGAAATTAAGTGCTTTCCCCAGAATAATATGATATGCAATAATAGTGTTTTCATACATTAGGCAGAACTGAGGATAGTTCCATTGTGATGAGGTTATATAGAGGATGCTAACTTAGGACCCTCAAAAGAAGGGGAAGCTAATTCATGTTTTTTCATAGATTATAATAAAATTATTCAAATTAATAGCAATAATGATAATAAGTAAATTCACAATGTTAAGATTTAGAAAACATTCTGACATTACTTCATAAGATCTCACAATAACCTTGAAAGATAGGTGTAATGTAAACATTTTTTAATACATAGAGTGGATATCACTAATATAGATAGTTCCTCTATGTCTTTCAGTTAATTTTGACACCATAAACATATTATCTGCTATCAAATATAGTTAATTAATATTTAGTAGTTGCCTCATTATTTCAATGAGAATGCCTTTGATAAATGTATAGACTATTACCGTAATAATTTGTAGAAACTGGGAAACTTGAATAGGCAGTTGTTATTGTATTCTTTATTGCTTTTTGTTTTACAATTAATATGTATTAGTTTTTCTAAGTTGGTGATGCTTTATCTGCCTCCCAAAATCCTAAATATCATTTTCTTAAGGACTTAAACATAACTTCACCTCTAATAATAACTATTTCTCTGTATATTTGGTTGAGTATATATCATATTCCTATCTTCTTATTTCATTAGTGAAATTTCTACTTCCCCATTTCAGCATATCAGCATATTTTTTCCAAAAAAAAAAATTTTATTAAAGCTTTTTATTTGCAAAACATATGTATGGGTAATTCTTCAACACTGACCCTTACAAAGCTTTCTGTTACAAATTGTTCCCCCTTAGTCCTCACCCCTCCCCTACATGGCAGGAAGTCCATTACATGCTAATTATATTAAAATACTTGACAAATCAAATATATGTATGCATATTTCCACACATCTTGCTGTGCAAGAAAAATCATGTCTACAAGAAAAAAACATCTGAGAAAGGAAACACAATGCAAGCAAACATCAATAGAGAACATGAAAATGTTATGTTGTGGTCTACATTTCATATCCCTCTCTCTGGGTGTATATGGCCTTCTTCACTGACCAATTGGAACTGATTTGAAGCACTTCATTGTTGAAGAGAGCCATGTCCATCAGAATTGATCATCATATAATCTTGTTGTTGCCATGTATAATGATCTCCTGGTTCTGCTCTTTTCGCTCAGCATCAGCTCATGCAAGTCTCTCCAGGCCTCTCTGAAATCGTCCTGCTGGTCATTTCTTATAGAACAATAATATTCCATAACATTCATATGCCATAATTTATTCAGCCATTCTCCAATTGATGGGCATTCATTCAGCTTCCAGTTTATAGCCACTGCAAAAAGGGCTGCCACAAACATTCTTGCACATGTGGGGCCCTTTCCTTCCTTTAAGATTTCTTTGGGATAAAAGCTCAATAGAAACACTGCTGGGTCAAAGGGTATGCACAGTTTGATAACTTTTTGTGCATAGTTGCAAATTGCTCTCCAGAATGGTTGGATCCATTCACAATTCCACTAACAATGTATCAGTGTCCCATTTTTCTCACATCCATTCCAACATTTGTCATTATCTTTTCCTGTCATTTTAGCCAATCTGACAGGTGTGTAATGGTATCTCAGAGTTGTCTTAATTTGCATTTCTCTGATCAATAGTGATTTGGATCAACTTTTCATATGACTAGAGATGGTTTTAATTTCATCATCTGAAAATTCCTTGTTCATATCCTTTGACCATTTATCGATTGGAGAGTGGCTTGAATTCTTATAAATGAGACAATTCTCTATATATTTTATAAATGAGGCCTTTATCAGAACCATTAAATGTAAAGATGATTTCTCAATTTATTGCTATCCTTCCTAATCTTGTCTGCATTCGTTTTGTTTGAACAAAAAATTTTACTTAATATAGTCAAAATTTTCTATCTAGTGTTCAGATAAGAGTGCCAGTTCTTCTTTGGACATAAATTTATTCCATCTCCACAGATCTGAGAGGTAAACTATAATATGTTCCTCTAATAATTTACTTATACTCTTTTTATCCAAATCATGAACCCATTTAGATCTTATCTTGGTATGTGGTGTTAGGTGTGGGTCAAGCCCTAATTTCTTTCACACTAGTTTCCAATTTTCCCAGTAGTTTTTGTCAAATAGTGAGTACTTATCCCAGAAGCTGAGATCTTTGGGTTTATCAGACTCTAAATTGATATAGTTATTACCTAGTTTGTCCTGTGATTCTATCCTATGCCACTGATCGACCACTCTATTTCTTAGCCAGTACCAAATGGTTTTGATGACCACTGCTTTATAATATAGTTTTAGATCTGGTACAGCAAGGCCACCTTCATCAGCCTTCTTTTTTTCATTAATTCCCTTGAAATTCTTCACCTTTTCTTCTTCCAAATGAATTTTGCTCCTATTTTTTCTAGATCTGTAAAATAATTTCTTGGGAGTTTGATTAGTATGGCACTAAATAAGTAAATTAGTTTGGGAAGTATTGTCATTTTTATTATATTAGATCGGCCTACCCATGAGCATTTGATATTTTTCCAATTGATTAGGTCTGACTTTATTTGTGTGGAAAGTGTTTTGTATTTTATTTCGTATAGTTCCTGACTTTTCCTTGGCAGATAGATTCCCAAATATTTATTGGAACAGAATTTTCAAGGGATGGCTGATAATTATACCTGTTGTGTTGTTTTCTTTGTTTTGTAAATGAGAGAATAAAGAGGCAAAGTCAAAATGGTGGAGTAAAGGCACTTCAACCACTCCAAATTCCTTTTAATGCTAACTCTAAGTAAATTTTAGAAATTTGAACACTCCAAAAGACAGAGTAGAGCATTTTATAGCTGAAGACAACTTAGAAAGAAAGCAGAAAAGATCTGCGACAGCAGTGTGGGAGTCCAGAAACTCATTCTGTTGCTTTACAACACTAGATCTTACAGCTATGGTGGGGAAGGGACATTCCTAACAGTTCCCGGACAGAAAAGAATGCTTATGGTCAAGCCACTAAAATAATTTCTGAAAAAAAAATGCTTCACCTTCCCTGAAGCTTGGGGCAGTGCACCTTGCATCCTAGAAAAAGAGCCTTACTTTAACAAAAAGTTGAAAGTGAAGTAATAGGCTAGGAAAATGAGCAGGCAACAACAAAAAAAAGAGATTCTGACAATAGAAGGTTACTATAGTGACAAGGAAGATAAAAATACACACTCAGAGGAAGATAATAAAGTCAAAGCTGTTACATTTTAAAACTTAAGGTAAAGAATTGGGCTCAGGCCATGTAAAAGCTCAAAAGAGATTTTGAAAATCAAGAGAGATAAAGAGAAATTTTGGAAGAGAATTGAGAGTGAGTGCAAAAGTGAATACAAAAAATTAATGATGAGAATGCCTTAAAAACAAAATTGGCCAAATGGGAAAGGAGGTAACAAATGCTTACTGAGGAATTGAACAAATGGAAGCTAACGACTTTATGAGAAATCAAGATGTAATAAAAACAATACTGAAAAAATGTGAAATGTCTCATTGGAAAAAAAATTTACCTGGAAATAAGAGAGATAATTTTGAAATATTGATCCAACTGAAAGTCATGATCAGAAAAAGAGCCTGAACATCATCAATAAAGAAATTATCAAGGAAAATTTTCCTGATATTCTAGAACCAGAGGGTAAAATAAAAATTGAAAGAATTCACTGGTCACCCTCTGAAAGAGATACCAAGATGAAAACTCCCAAAAATATTATAACAAAATTTTAGAACTGCCAAGTTAAAGAGAAAAATTTTCAAACAATATTGAATGCAAACATTCAGAAAGAAAAATTCAAGTATAGTAGAGCCACAGTCCAGATAAAATAAGATTTAGTAGCTTCTATATTAAAGGAAGAAATGGCTTGGAATATGATATTCCAGAGAGCAGTAGAACTAAAATTACAACCAAGAATTACCTAGCCAGCAAACCTGAGTATAATCCTTAAGCGGAGAAAATGGAAATTCAATGAAATGGAAGATTTTCAAATATTTGTGCTTTAAAAAACTAGAACTGAATAGAAATTTTGATTTTCAAACTTAAGACACAAGGGAAGCATAAGGAGAAAATTAGAAAGTGCTATCATAAGTGATATTCCTATATGAAGGATGATACTTGTAACTCATTATAAAACTTTCTCATTATCATTATTTAACATTAGAGAGAGTTTATATAGGCAACAGGCACAGGTGTGAGTTGAATATGAAGGGATAATATCTAAAAATAAATCAAATTAAGGGGTGAGAAAGAAATATATTGGGAGGAAGGTAAAGGGAGAAGTTTAATGGTGTGAATTATCTGCCATTAAAAAAAGAGGCAAAAACATTCTAATAATGGAAGAAAAGAGGGGAAGAGGAGTGAGTGAACTTTTATCAGAATTGGCTGAAAGAAGAAATAACATACTCAAATATCAGTATAGAACTCTATCTTACCCTGCAGGAAAGTAGTTAGGCAATGTAATATGAGAAAGGAGGGGATGATGAAAGAAAGCATATTGGAGAAGGAAGTAGCAAAATACATTTGAGAAGGGACAGGGTGAAAGGAGAAAGAGAATAGAATAAATTGAAAATACAGTTCACAATAGTAATTGTAAAAAGATAAGGCCTCATTTCTCAAACATAAGGAGTAGTTAATCCAATTTAAAAAAAAAAAAGCAAGAGCCATACCCCAATTGAGAAATCATCAAAAGATATGGTTATGCCAAAGGTCTATAAGGTTTACATATATATATATATATATATATATATATATATATATATATATATATATATATATGTATGTATGTATACATCCTTTGACCTAACAATACCACTAATAGGCATGAATCACAAAAGATAATTAAAAAAAAAAGGACAAAGACCCACATGTACAAAAATATTTATAGTAGATTTCTTCTCAGAGCAAAAGTAATTGGAAATTGAGAGGATGCCTATCAATTGGTGAATGGTTAAATAAATTGTGGTATTGATTATGATGAGATATTATGATTATATGAGAAATGATGAGCAGAATGCTCTCAGAAAAAACAGAAAAAGTCCTCCATGAACTCAAGCAAAGTGAAATGCCTTATGTACAAAATAATAGTAATGTTGTGAAATGATCAGCTGTGAATGATTTTGCTATTCTCAGCAATACAATGACTACTCTGAAGGACTTTTGATGAAAAATTCTATCCATACCCAGAGAAAGAATTAAATGTATCTGAATACAGATTGAACCATTCTCTGTCCCTGTCTCTGTCTGTCTGTCTGTCTCTTTCTCTGTCTGTCTTTCTCTCTCTTTCTCCCCCCCCATTATTTTTTTTAAATATTTTTAAGGGGAGGGGAGATCTATATTTTCTTTCACAACATGATTTTTATGGCAATAGCATGCATAACATTACATTGTACTTTCTTAATAAGGGCAGGAAGTGGTGATAAGTGGGTTAATCTAGAACTCAAAGTTTTAATAACAAATGCAGAAAACTTTTAAATGCAATGGGGGAATCAAATTAAAAGTCAAAAATGAGAGAATGGAAACTCAAATAAATTGTTATGATTGAAAAAGGGAGGGAGGGAAAGAGAAAGAGACAGAGAGAGAGAGAGAGAGAGAGAGAGAGAGAGAGAGAGAGAGAGAGAGAGAGAGAGAGGAAGAAAGAGAAAGATGATAGATTTTCAGCCTTAGCAATTATTCTCTACACATCAAGATAGATTTGGAGAGATTAAATATCTCTTAATTATATAGCTATAATTCTCCTTTTCTTCCTCCAAATCTTAGCCCAGACCTTCAAAGTTTTCACTTTCTGGATATGTTTGCTGCCTACCATATTTAGAGAAATGTTTACAGTGCTTAAGTTTTTCCCAATCAAAATATAAACTTAGGCAATATCTTCTGGATATGAGCATACTAAAAATTTCTTTTTCTTTTCTGACATGTGTGACTACTTAGAAATTCCAGATTGGCTAAATATGAATATTCTTTTTCATTGTCTAAGAGACTGTCTTCTCAGAGTCAAACACCTTTAGATAGGCTTCAAGTTTATTTCAGAGAATGACTGAAAACAAGTATTTAACAGATTTGCTATCAATATCAAGCAAATACTCTATTATCTAAATGTGCATAATCATCTTAATTCATGAGTTTATGAGTTCTTTAGTAATAGGTCTAGGAATGTTGGAAGAGATGCTAGAAAACTGAGGCTAATACATTGTTGGTGCAGCTGTGAATTGATTCAACCATTCCAGAGAGTAAATTGGAACTATGTCCAAAGGGCTATCAAATGCTGCATATCCTTTGATCCAGCAGTGTTTTTACTAGATTTTTATCCCAAAGAGATCATAAAGTAGGGAAAGGTACCCACATATGCAAAAATATTTGTGGCAGCCCTTTTTGTAGTGGCAAGAAACTGGAAACTTAGTGGATGCCCATCAGTTGGAGAATGGCTGAATAAGTTATGATATAGGAATGTTATGGAATATTATTGTTCTATAAGAAACAATCAGCAGAATGATTTCAGACAAGCCTGGAGAGACTTGCATGAACTGATGCAAAATGAAGTGAGCAGAATCATGAGATCATTGTACACAGCAACCGCAAGATTATATGATGATCAATTCTGATGGATGTGACTCTTTTAAACAATGAGATAATTCAGGTCAGTTCCAATAAAGATTGTAGGAACTGAGTGTGAATCACAACATAGTATTTTCATTTTTTGTTGTTTGCTTGCATTTTGTTTTCTTTCTATTTTTTTTCCTTTTTGATCTGATATTTAATTGTGGAAACATATATAGAAGAATTGCACATGTTTAACATATATTGGATTACTTGCTATCTAGGGGAGAGGGTGGGGAAGGGAGGGAAAAAATTGGAACACAAGGTTTTGCAAGGGCAAATATTGAAAATTATCCATGCATGTTTTGAAAATAAAAAGCTTTAATTAAAAAAGGAACAGGTCTAGGGAAAATCATTAACTGAGACAGCTTCTGCCTTTAATCCCTTCACCATTTGTCTATTCCTGATTTTGTGTTCATAAGACTATTTCCATGAAAACTATAGTTCATTCTATACTTGGGGGGCATTCAGTTTTTAGTGGTCCATTTTGCACATGCTGATAACATAAGATTAGTCAACTTATTATAATACACTTCTTTGAGTACAGTTGCAGCTGTTTTTTTAACCAAACATGAAATAACAATTTTAATTTAATTTTAAAATAAAAATTCATAATAGACCAGATTTTTCATTATAGTTTCTGAATAGTTTGCTGCTTCAAAAATGTGATAATATGCCTTGTAAATCACTTTCAGAATTCATTGACTGATATACAAGATAGAGTGTTATTATTTTTCAGTTGTAATCAATATATGATGTATTCAAAAGGTGAAAAGATAACTAATTTTACAATATTGTAAGTGTTAGTTGAAATTTTTTATCTTCACCCTCATAAAAGCCATATATATTCTATGTAACATGATTCTGTTGAAAGCTAGCTGATGCAGAATCAGAGGAACTTCATTCAAATTTTGACTTTGCTACCACCTATTTAACCTAAAACAAGTCTTTTCTATGTCATGGTCTCCTTGATCTTCACTTTCCTTATGTGTAAACTGAGGAATTTAACTAGATAATTTAAATATATTTTTTAAAATGAAGATCAGACTCATGTCATCTTTCACATTTTCCCCAACACACACCCACCCTTCCCCAAACACACCCACACACAAATGCAAATTTTATTTTAAAATCTAGTTGTCCTGAATTATCTCCAGGTTCACATATAAAATCCTTTCCTTGGAGTTTAAAAGTCTTTGTAATCTAGTCCATTCCTACATTTCAGTCTTCTTAAACTTCACTCCTCATATTCCATCATTCAATCTCACTAGCTTCTTTGCTATACCTCAAAAATGATATTCCATCTTCCAACTCTTTGCCTTTTCATTGTCTTTTTCCCATGCCCAAAATTCTTTCCTTCTCCATTTTCATCTCCTGGCTTCTTTAGATTCTTTCAAAACTCAGCTCAAATCCCACTTTCTTTAAGAAATCTTTCAAGTATTTTTAATACTTTCTCATGATATTATCTTCATTTTCTATTGTATATATTGTGTATATGTGTGTATGTGTGTGTTCTGCTTGTTGTTTCTTTTATTTGAATGTGAACTTTTTGAGGAAGATAGAATTGTTTTTGAGCTTTTTGTATGTGTATATATGGAGGTGTGTGTGTTTCTATGTATCTGTGGGTGTGTGGGTGTGTGTCCCAAGTAGTTAACACAGTACATGGCACACTGACAATTTACTGATATTGTTAACTGCTTGACTTTTCTTTCTAAAAATCAATGATGATCTTATCAAGATAAAATGATAGCTGTTGCCATTTCCTTAATATTAATAATAAGCATGACCAGAATATTTGTTTTGTAGGGAAAAAAATACTACAAATAAATCTTCAAAGTATACTTGAATTCAGGCCTCCCTACATTAGCTTAACTAAGGAAAAAAAAATTCGTGCTTTTTAAAAGATTAGAACTAGTATTCATGGTTTGTTAGTCATTCACAGTCACCCTAGATAGCTATATTTTTCTATATATTTTTAATGTAAATGAAAATTGATACTGATAAAAGGAGAAAAAAATAGATGGATCATATAAGAAATAATAAAAATGAAATAAGCATGATAAGAACTTTCATCAAAAGATCTTGTATTTCATTATTTTATGAACCTGACTTTAATTCATCTTTGCTTCATATTAAAACATGTAAAAATGTTTACCCATGAGTGGATTAAAAAAACCTCTTTTTTAAGGATATAAATTCTAATCATGCTACTTTCAAATTGAAAAGAAATAAAATGTCTACCCTGTAGAAATTACAATAGAATATTCATTAAAGCATCAAATTTGGCTATGAGCTGTTTAGACAACAAGCTTATGATATGCTATTTTTTTGATTTTTCCAAGTAAATACAACTGTACTGGTTGTAATGTTTAAGACCTAAAATACTGTAAGTTCATAGTTAGTTCAACAGTGTGGCTTAAAAAGGAATGAAACAAAATATACAATTGGATGCCAATCATTCCAAATAACAAATCCTACAAAGGGGTCACATCATTAAAATTCAACTATCCTAAGTTAGAAGTATGTTTAAAATATAGTCATTGATTCCAGTCCAATAGAAATGTGAAATGTGAATTCAAATAATATGGTCACTTTATAAGTTCATCATTCTCACTAATCAGGACCTGGTTGTATATGGTAATAGTAAGTATATTATCATTTACACAATGGAATCTTGAGGAATCATCAAATATTTGGAGATTCTTATCTCATTTCACAATTCTATTTATTTTAATATTTAATTAATAATTTATTTATTTAATCAATTATGTATATTTACTTGTTTGTATATTTTGCAGTTCTGGATATAGAGAATTAGAATAAGAAAAGTTTTATCTCCTAAATGCCTTATGAAAGTTCAAAATAGTTCTAAAATTTCTCTTATTCATATATTTTGCATTATTTTCTCTAATAGGGTATATTTGTTTCATTTATTTATTGGATTATAAGATCTATGTATGTATAAACCAAGATATCAAAGCAAAAAATTACATTGTCTAATGTTCTGCACACTATTGGTAACTTGACAAATGTTTATTGAATTCATTTTTTAAAATATGATGAGAACATGGAGATAGCCAAGTTGGGTTTCTTGAGTAAGTTTTAAAAAAAAGAGAGAGAGAAATAAGTATGTGATTAGACTGGTGAAGTAGTTTGGAGTTACATTGTAGAAGGACTGATCAAGAGAAGGTTTAACTTTATTCAATAGAGTACAGAAAGCTACTGAAATTTTTGAGGAGAGGAATAAAATAGATTGATCTCTGTATTAGAATGATCACTGAGGAAATAAGATATTTTACTAAGAAGCAGCTAGACTATATACAGAAGAACAGTAAAGATTCAAGAGTAGGAATGCAGGTAAGAAGATAAGTGGCCTGAAAAAGAGGCAGCTGAATCACAACAAAGAAGATAAAATTGTAGATTGTAGAAATATTAAAAATCAAAAGGACTTGATGACTGAATGAGTAGAAGGGGTAATGAGTAAAAAAGAGACATCTGATATTTCTCTCATTGTTAGTGACTAATGATGTCACTAACATCACATTTTATATTCAGTGATGGGAGTATGATATTTCCAAATTCTGGATTTACTTATCCCTGAAGTTCTGAAACTGTTAATAAAATGAAGATTGTTTTATAATATTCTTATCATGGATTTTCAAAATTTTACATTTATGAGCTATTCTGGTTTTCATTCTTTCTATTTGTCAGACTTTCAGTGTAATGTTACAAATTCTCAGTATGGCCCTAGGTGCCATATATTGCATTCGGATTTCTGATTTAAGTCAAGGAAGTGTAAAATCTCATGTAGCTGAATATATCTTTATTGATATACATGTGAATGGGTTTAACAGCTTAACTTAATCCTTCCAATGTTTATAACTTTCTATTTGGATATTGGATGCACCCAAAGGTTTTATGTTTTATTTTGTTTTGTTTTTACAATGATATAAAGAGTTTATAAATTGAAATTGATAATAGAACAGGTCTTTACTGAAAGACTTTAAGTATTTTGAAGATTTAAATATGAAAGTTCTTCCCTAAAAAAATCTATATGTATAGCTATCATCTTCATTTCTATGTTTTGGAGGCTGATTGTACCAACAACCTGCTAGAATTAGTCACATCATAAGTCTGCTTACTAAAGTACAATGAAGTATGATCAGTAAATAACAATTCAATAACTATTATCCTATCCAGAATGATACTTCAGATCATCCAAATTAATTTGGGTTCAATGTCAATTACATTGTGTTTGCTTAAAGAAAAGTAAAATAGGTCTTTAACTTTAAGGCAATAAACTTTCTTTGTAGTCATATGGTTCGCTTATTTAATCTGTTCCTGTATCTCCCATTAATATCTCTCCCTGTAAACAACAAAATTCAACTAAAAAATTCAACTAAAATGATTGATACAATTAAAGCTCATTTAAGACAGCATTTTATTATCTTTTATAACTTAACTTCACATAGTGGCATTATTGAGAAGCCTATATGAAATGCAGTTATTCCTTCTACATTGTGAATATAAGGGCACTGTGCTCCTGAAATCTTGAAAACCTTTGCTAAATTTTTTGGCCCTCCCTTTTAATAAGATAAGAAGTCTGAATTTTTTTTTCTTTTATGGAATATTTATAGTGCCTCATTGTAAAATTTGGGTTGATACACAATATTATTCATATATTTTATGCATTTCTGTGTTTCAAAATTTATTCTGTGTCATTTGTTGGCCTCTGACTTACTGCAACTTCTTCAAAATTTCCCCAAAATCCCAATTTATTTTCTTATTCTGACTAATGATACATTGAAACCATGATGGGTCAAGTTGTGATCGGGAAGGGATAAGTATAGTTCTCTCACTTTCTGGAGCCTGTGGACTTGAGTTCTAGTCTTTACTTTTCCATTAATCAACAGTGTAATCTTGATCAAATCCCTAATCCTTTCCTTGTTTCAGTTCCTCCATCTACAAATTAGGGTAATAATTTTTACCTGAATTCTTCACAGTGTATGCCATCTAATGACTACAGTAAAATGAGATTCTGCAACTAAGAATTCCAGAATCGCTTTTGAATAAAATACCAAGGCAAAAATTCAGGACATATGGGACATCTAGAAGTGTTTCTTCAAAAGAATTTAGGAATGAGAAAGGATCTTCTGAATTTTATTATGCCATGATGATTAGGTAGGGCAAAGAAAACCAGTTTATTCACAACTTGGGGAGAAAGCAACCAATTAATATATAATAACAAGGATTGAGGTCCTAGAGTATATCAATGAGGATATGTGAGTTGAAAAAATAAATGAATACATAATAAAAATGAAAAATAGTCAAAACAAGTAGCAAACCTGCAATACCAGGTATATATATATATATATATATATATATATATATACATATATATATTGATTAGCAACAGTAAAACTATAAAAGAATCAAATAGAAATAGAAATGACATACACTAATTAAAAAGCCATAAGCATTTAATCTCTCAATATAAAACACAACTTCTGATGACAGTAAGTTAAAGAAATACAGATGTGCATCTATAAGGGCAGTTTCATATAGTGATGAGATTATAGTTCTCATTATAGGATCAAAAGTTGGTTCAAACTAATATTTTATCCATATTCAAGAGACAAGTGTGATTTTTAAATACTGTTTCATAAAACCTATAAATTCCCCTGCCAAGTGTTAGGCTTTCTTCATAGTAAATCTTTTCTTCCATAAATCTATGAATATTCATAAGTCTAGAAAACTATAGTAACATATGTATCCTTTAGCCCAATGTTTGAAATTTTCCATTACTTCTTTAAACAAACTGTTCGTTTATTTTACTTTATTTAAAAAAGCACACACAAACACCCTGATGTGTTGCTTACTGAAAACACAGAACAAGATTTGGAGTCTGTTCCCAAGTCTGACATTGTTTAATAATGTGACCATAGGTAATATATTCAGAGTTAATATTACTGGAACATCTGTCTGATGTATTATGTTGGTATGATGCCAAATATCTGCATGTTTCAAAATATTAAATGATTAAAATTACACATTCATAACAAAATTTGCTCTTTTACCTTTGAGAATATTCAGTGTTGTATAAACTTTACCAAAGTGTTATAAAACTTTCCATCTTGGAAAATATAATAATTTTTCACCTGCACATAATAGTATTTCATAGATAGATATAGATATGCAGACATATATAAATGATATTATTGACCTGAAGCAAATCTTAGGTTATAAAACTTTTACTTTTAATAATGCATCATGTGAAACAAGGAAAATAGAATATCTTTACATTACACCTATATTCAAATGTTGTGTCTGAACAAACAATATTTTCTAGAAAAAATTACTTCTTTATGTAAATAAATACTGAATACAATGCATGTGGAAACACATTTTAAAGATGCTGGTTTCAAAATAGGAACAAAACAATTATATACTACATTTTCCCCTTGATTTCATATTATATCTTTATATCATATTGCCCTATCATATTACACCCTTCACTTCTAACTTTTTTTTTACAGTTTTGCACTAATTTATACTTTCATTTTTTCTTTCATATTTAATGGTAATTGGGATTTGTCACTTAAACATTTATTTATCCTAAGAAAATTCAAAGACATATGATTATTTTTAACTTTGAGCTATATTTGCCCAAGAAAGCAATCTTGACATTTTTCTGTTTAATATATAAAAAGGATTTTTCTCATCATCTATCTTACTGAAAAGGTTTACTTCTTTTTTGAAAACATTAACAAAACAGACTTGTTGGAATTCATTTTTCCCATTTATGTTAATTAATATCATAAATTTCATCCAACAGATAAGACATGATTTAATTCAATCATACATTTACTCAGCCTTTCCAGAAACAAGCAATACACATCTATTATATACTAGGCATTGTGTTTAATGTAAGGAATAAAACAATAAATATAATATAGTCTCCTTCCTTTAAGATTAGACTCTAATGGGAAAGATAAAGTATTAATTTACTTCAATAATTCTGGTGTTCTGAGATTTCTTTGTTAAGGATATTTTCTCTATCTATATGTATTAAAACCTTTCAAGTCTTCAAGATAAATTTTATGAAATATAGTTGATCCCCCAAATTTATCACCTAGTAAGCTCTTATATTTGGTTGATCCCCTGATAATAAATCTCCATTGTGTATTGTTTAAGGATTTCTCTGAGGTAAACCATAAGATGTATGTAATAGGAGAAAAATCATTAATGATATTAAGAATACATCATTAAGGACCTGGAATACAAGTATAAAAGTATTTGAATATTATGTAGTAGACAATGAGGAGCTATTTCAGTTCCTTCATTGTATCTAAGGCAGCTGGATGGATCAGTGAATAGATCACTGGGCCTGGAGTCAGGAAGACAAATTTAAATATGGCCTAAGAAAAATAGTAACTTCATGACACTGGACAAGTATTTAATTTCTGTTTGCCTTAATACAGTGAAGAAAGAAATGGCAAACCACTCTGGAATCTTTGCCAAAAAATCTCATGGACATTATTGGCATATTTTGTCCATCAGGTCACTAAGAATCAGACAGAATTGGTTGACTGAAGAAGAAAAATTAGGAGTCATTGCAGATTTTTGAGATGTTGAATGACATAATCAGAAGTTGTGCTTTAGAAAGATTATCTGGGAAGGAATGTATATCATTGTTTAAAAGGAGAAGGCCTGAAGTTAGGGAGACAAAATATTTCAAGTGGCTTGGCAAATGAAAAAGGTAGCAGTGATAGTGGAAAGAGAAAGAGAGGATACTGTGGCTATAGGATGAATAATATTTCATAAATGGTTTCACAGTATTCTAGACTAGAAGTTTGATTAGAAGCAGACAAAAACCGAATTTAAATTTGGGAAAATAATGATGCCATTTAGAGAAACATGAAAGTCAGAAAGAAGAGCAAGTTATAGCATGGGAATAGGAATGTGATGATTTTAATTTTAGGTATGCTGTATTTGAGAATTGGGTGTAATTATCTAGTTACCAGTTAGATATATAAATTATCTAAAATCCTTGTGAGAAATGTGATATAGATGCATGCATGTCATTCACAGAGAAATTGTGTTTGAAGCTATAGAAATAGAAGACATCCGGCTAGATAAGCATGTAGATAGAAGGAGTTTTCAATACTCAAACTTTGGAAATTACTATATTTACCATTTGGAATTAGGTAAAGGAACCTATGAAGGAGGCAGCAAAGCTGTCAGAGAGTTTAAGTAGAACCATAAAAAATGGTTTATAACTCACTTTTCGTTTTGATTCAGGTGCTATTCCAAGGGGGATTTTTAAAAAAACTGCATTAAGAAAAGTGTAGGATACTTAAAGAGCATCAAGGGAACAATTACTATAAAATCTGCTGTATATAGGCCCTGGATATCATTATTCAACAAACATAATACTTACTCTGATGCCTTGAAAGATCCTTGATTTCATCAGAATAGAGACTCACTTTACTGACAAAGATAGACCTCCTGAGAGTTTCCATGTTTCAAAAATTCAGCACCATTTTTCTGATGATGGATCTTTCTGAATTTAGGTAAGCTAGTCCTAGGACAACTTATCAGTGAACAATAACCCTTTACTAAAAGCTTTTTCAGCTTTTCAGCCATAGGTCATTAGTAAAGTCTAATATTTTCTAAATTGTGACATAAAAATAATCTTGAAGGACTTCTACAAGCACTTATATGTCATTATACTTACATGTGAGCTTTCATTCATCACTACTAAAAATTATATGCTCTGATGAATATAAAAATATTTAGAAGAATTGCACACGTTTAATCTAAATCTAATTACTTGCTATATTGGAGAAGGAAAGGAAGAAAGAGGGGAAAATTTTAGAATACAAGGTTTTGCAAAAGGTGAATATTGAAAATTATCTTTGTATGCATTTGGAAAAAACAAAATATTATTCTAATATATGCCCCAGCATATGCAACACCTTTATTCACATTCATAATCACCTACAACTACACCTACACACGCACACACACACACACACACATACACACACACACACACACACACTGTATGTCTATATCTATCGATCCATACAGAGAGACAGACAGACAGACAGAGAGATAGAGACAGAGAAGTAGAAAGAGGGTGAGAAAATAAAAGAGAGAAACAATTTGAATATTTGAAATATTGGCAAATTAATGAAATTTATAATTAAATTCATTAGAACCTGAAGAATTAAATATATTAGAATTAAAATCAATATAGGAAAGCAACAAAACACAAATTATTGACAGACAGACACGGAGGGGAGAGACAGAGACAGAAAGAAACAGTCAAAAACAGAGAGGGAAATAAAGAAAGAGGAAGATATAAAGAGAAGAAAAGGTCATTTGTGAAATCAAGAATATATGGAAGAACATGAATAATCAATTAACTAGATCAGATTTTGTAAACTAATGCAAAGTTTATTGAATTTGTTGATGAGAGTGGCTCTACCTTTTCAGTAAAGTCACACCATTCAGGGAGATAGCAATGTTACTATAGGACCAGAGAGAAGTAGGGATGGGGTATCTTTTAATTCCTGGGGGCAGATATTGCTTCATACTTGTTTGTCCAGTGATCTCAGGATATTGCAATTAAGCTAGTTCTAAGAATCAAGGTACAAAATGGGACATGATGACACCTTCAAGGGAGAAGCAGATCAGGTAGCATAACTGGGGCTTAATTGGGGGACTTACAAGAGCAGGTGACAGGATAGCAGGGTCAAGATTGACAAATATACTGACAAACAGTACTGACACATCTAAATTGTGTAATGTGGCAAAGTTATAATCTCTCTGATCAAAGTCTTAGTGACCCAGGCATCCATTATCATCATATGCAATCATTATTATATAAATTAAAGACCTAGATCAATTAAATGAGTTTACCCAATACAGGTTGTTTATGTGGATGACCAAAAGTACAGTTCTCCCAATACACCCACAAGAAAACAAAACAAAACAAAAATTAACTCAATCAGTGCATGTAAAAGGACAGATGTAGATATGTAGATGTGTAGATATGGAAGGGCCCCTAGAGATCATTCAATTCAGTCTATTAACTTAACAGGGAGCAAAATTCAGGGGAATCATATATATTTAGGTTTGAAGAATAAATATGTGGTATACTGAATAGAGCACTTACCTTGGAATCAGGAAAACCTGAGGTCAAATCTTCCCTCTGATTCTTACTAGGCATGTGACCTTGGGCAAGTCACTTAACCTGTTTGCCTCAATTCCTTCATCTGAAAATGAGGATGTTTATATCATCTATCTGCCAGGGTTGTTGTAAAAATAGAATGAGAGTATCTTTGTAAAGCACTTAGCATAATACCTGCTACATAGTAAACAATGTATAAATTTTTTTTGTTTTTGTTATCCTCATCCTTCTCTCCTTTTTTTTACTTCTGATTCTCCTTTTTTACAATCTTCTGAATCAGATATATTTGAATATATAAAGAAAAGAATAATTCAAGATTCTTCACTCTGAGTAATAGTAGAAAAAAATTTTAAAACAGAGTAAATCGAATGGACAATGAAAAGTGCAGAGTTACTAATGTTCAATTTTGAAATTTTCTCCTATGAGGAGTTCCTTAACAAAAATATAACACCACATATTGATTTAGTTCTAACCCACTACTCTTGAGACCTTTTCTCAAATCAGACTACTATAGAATGAAGATGCATAGCTATGTTATGTAGGATAAAATTTTTAACAGTCACTTTTTGCTCCCTTTTAAAGGTGGTGTTTGATGAACCTTTTTTTCTGTCAAACAAATATCCTGTGAAATATAAAACTGAATGACAATATCAACAAGGAAAATAAGTTTTAGAATCCAAATGCAATTATGTACTCTATTATGCAAATGAAGATACCTCAACTATATGAAAATGTATATGAAAACTGAACTACAATGTATTGTCATTCCTTGAAAACAGTGATTAATTTAAAGTGAGTTGCAAGTGTATCATTATGCAAAAGAATATCATTTGGTAAAATTTTATTAGATTTTAATTATGTCATATGGTATATTACCATATCAAAAATCACAATTAATTTAGCCTAGAATCAATGAAAATAAAGTAAAAATGCATAATATCATGAATTATTTTTCTACATAGTATAAAAGTAATATATTTTTCTGTCTTTTCTATACCTTTAATAATTAGGAAGCAATATATTTGAAAGCCAATTTTTTAAAATTTTTAAATATTCTTCTCATTTAAGAAACAAAGCTATTCTAAGTGGGGATTTAAAAAATGCATTACTAAATTAAAACAGAGGTGACTGGAGAGAAGGTAAGAGTAAATCAGAAAGAACATGATTATTTGAAGTTAACAGTGTAATTTGTCTGTACTAAATTATTTTCAAAATACCTTTTTGTTTGTATGAATTCATGGCTTTCAAATGCCAAAGAATAATCTCTTGTATTCAATTCACCAGTGTGGAGCTTCTATGTACCCGACCAGGCTATCCTTGAACAGTATATACAGTCAGTCAACAGAACTATGCTCATCTGTAAAGTGAGTTGTATCTTAACTTACATATGTGTAAAGTCATTGACATTAAGAACTATTAGGGAGAATTATTATCAAGGTTATCTACCACTGTGATGAAGGATTTTTATGCAGATTTCTGATGGAGGAAAATTTGCTCATAAATAACAAAGTTCTCTAAATATTCTTATTTGAAGATAATTAGAACTAAGTCAAGTTAGTTGGCCATTCAGGAAATGGCACAATTTTCTCAGCGTGCAAACCACTGAATGAATCCATCAGTATATTTTACTTAGATAGGTCCTAGATTGATAATAAGCTGGGTACTGAAATTAAGTGAATGAACACACAGACTGTATTTTATGGAAAATTTTGTTGAGCTTCCAGAAATCCATAACTGCTTCTTGACACAAAACACCATATTGTTTTTAACATTCTCCTGTTCATGTAACATAGCTGCAAATTAAGGACAACCAAAAGTTAAAATTGAAGGTGACTCAAAAAATAATGGAAAAACATATATGGAATATATAAATATGGAAAAGACAAAATAACCTGAGGCATATTGCCAACAATGATTTGAGTTGTCCAAAAATTAAATATCATTTGAACAAAATGATTTTTATTATATGATTGGAAACTGACCAGAGCTAATCATGTAATAAGATTGAGGGTTAATAGATGAACAGTTCCAATATTGCAGTGGTTTTCATTGGGTTGGGAGCGATGCATACATAAATAGACATAGGCACATACACACATATATATATAAAGATACAAATATTCATGAAAGTATATATATATACATATATATATGAAATGTGTATATACATATATGTATATGTAATGCAATAATAATGCACAATAAAATATTGGGCCAGAGAAAAAAACTAGAAAGTGAGGGATCAAAAAGGACTTCATGTGATAAAATTTCTGAAGGAAAAAAATAGATACTAAGAATCAAAGATTAGGGGAAAGTAAATTCCAACAAATACAGGAGGAGATAGTCAGTACCCAGGCTCAGATATAGGACATGGAATGCCTTATATCAGAAATAATAATAAAGATGGTTTGGTTAAATTATATAATGAGAAGAGATATAAGATAAAGTAAAGTTAGAAATGTCAGTTGAGTGCAGGACACAAAAGGCATTAAAAGTCAAAGGGGGAGGGGGATGCAGCCAAGATGGCAAACTGCAGACAGCATCCTCGGTGAGCTCCTGAGACCTTCCCTCAGACCCAGACAAATTGAGCCTCTGAATTGGTTCTGGAGCGAGGGCTCCACCAAACAATTGGACTACAATGCACTTCTATCAAAAATCTATTTTGAAAGAACTCCGGAGAAGGTCAGTTTTAGACAGGCAGGGGATCAAGCAGCTCCCAGCACTCAGACACCAGTGCGCAGCCGGGCTGCAAGGCCAAGGCTGGGATGGAGCAGAGGATTTTAGGCTGCCAGGAAGTTCCTGGGAGATGCTTGGGCCACTTTGCTCTGCTTGCGGGGTGGTGCTTTGGCAGATCTGCCTTTGGTAAAGGGTGGATTGAGAGCAGCTGAAAGCGTGGTCCTAGTGCGGATCTACCCTAGCAGCCCCAGACCAGAAGTTAACTCGGCAAACTGCCCCAGGGCAAATTGAAACAGTGGCAGTATTCTCTGCTGGTGACTGATACCTCAGCTCAAAATCATGAGCAACAAGCAGAAGAGAGCTCTCACCATTGACAGCTTTTATAGAGAGAAAGTAGGGCAGACCCCAGATCCTGAGGTTATAAAAAACAATCTCAGAGGAAGTCACAAAGACAGATATGAGCTGGTCACCTTTTCAGAAGGCTTTCCTGAAAGATTGCATAAAGAATCTCAAAAGAGAGTTAGAAGAAGAATGGGGAAATAAATTGAGAGCAGTGCAAGAAGAAAATATTGCCCTGAAACAGAGATGTGAAAAAATGGAAAACAAGTCTGGTGAATTGGAAAAAAAAAACAACAATTCACTGAAAAGCAAAATTGCTGAATTTGAAAAAGTCACCAATTCACTGGAAAATAAAAATAATGAATTGGAAAAAGACAACAATTCACTGAAAAACAAAATTAGTGAATTGGAAAAAGACAAAAATTCACTGAAAAATAAAATTGGCAAAATGGAAAAAGAATGCAATGAACCAAAAAATTCAATTGGCCAGTTACAAAAGGAGCTAAAAAAGATAACTGAAGGAAATAATACCTTAAAAATTAAAATTGAACAAATACAAATGAATGACTCAATAAGACTTCAAGAATCAGTCAAACAAAAACAAAAAATGAAATAATAGAAGAAAATATGAAATATCTCCTAGGAAAAACAACTGACTTGGAAAACAGATCCAGGAGAGACAATCTAAGGATTATTGGACTGCCTGAAAGTCACGATGAAAAAAAGAACCTTGATGCTATCTTCCAGGAAATCATGAAAGAGAATTGCCCTGCTGTTTTAGAATCAGAAGGCAAAGTTGGCCTTGAAAGAATTCACCGATCACCTCCTGAAAGAGACTCCAAAATTAAAACCCCAAGGAATATCGTGGCCAAATTTCAGGACTATCGCACCAAGGAAAAGATATTGCAAGCAGCTAGAAAAAAACAGTTCAAATACCGAGGAACTGTCATTTACACAAGATCTGTCAGCTTCCACATTGATCGAAGGGCCTGGAATCAGATATTCTGAAAGGCAAAAGAACTTGGATTACAGCCAAGAATAAGCTAGAATGAGCATTATATCCCAGGGAAGAAGATGGTCATTCAATGATACAGGAGAATTTCACCTATTTCTAATGAAAAGACCAGATCTGAACAAAAAAATTTGACCTCCAAACACAGAACTCTAGAGAAGAATAAAAAGGTAAAAAGGAAAGAACTCTTGAGAACTTTATCTCTACTGTGGGTATCCTTAAAGAATGAGGGTATAATTTGATTTTACTTTGATAATAATGGAAAAGAAATTAGAGGTGGAAAGGATATCATACAGTAAAAAAAGGGGTGGGAAGGAGGTAAATAAAATATAAAAAAAGAGGTAAAATAAGGCAAAATCTCATGAAGAGACATAGAAAATCTAATATAATTGAGGAAAAGAAGGGAGGGCGATGAGTATTGTTTAAATCTTACTCTCATTAGATTGGGTTCTAAAAGAGTATATCAGACACATTTGGTTTCAAAGAAAAACTTGGCCCTCTTTATAGGGAAGTAGGAGGGAAAGGAGGAAAAGAAATGGATAAACTACTAGAAGGATTAAGGGAAAGGTATAAAAAAAAGAGGGAGAGTTCTAAAGGGGGAGGACTGTTAGAGGGAGGTGGTCATCAAAAACAAAATACTGGGGAGGGTGGAAGGGATTAAGGGGAAAGGGAAGAGAAAAATTTAACTTTGGGTAAATAAGATGGCAGGAAATACAGATATAGTTATTTTAACTGTGAATGTGAATGGGATGAACTCTCTCATAAAACAGAAGCAGGTAGCAGACTGAATTAAAAGCCAGAATCCTACAATATGTTGTATACAAGAAACACATCTAAAACATAGATACACATACAGAGTGAAGGTAAAGGGCTGGAGCAGAATCTTTTATGCTTCAGGTGAACAAAAAAAAGCAGGGGTAGCAATCCTTATCTTAGATCAAGTAAAAGCAAAAATAGATCTAATTAAAAGAGATAAAGAAGGAAACTATATTTTACTAAAGGGTACCATAGACAATGAAGCAGTATCAATACGAAACATATATGCACCAAGTGGTATAGCATCCAAATTCCTAGAGGAGAAACTAACAGAGATGCAAGGAGAAAGAGACAGTACAACTATGCTAGTGGGGGATCTCAACCTTGCTCTCTCAGAAGTAGATAAATGAAACCACAAAATAAATAAGACAGAAGTTAGGGATGTAAACAAAATGTTAGAAAAGTTAGGTATGATAGATCTCTGGAGGAAATTGAATGGCGATAGAAGGGCGTATACTTTTTTTCTCAGGGTTTCATGGAACTTATACAAAAATTGATCATGTGTTAGGGCATAAAAACCTCAAAATCAAATGCAGAAAGCCAGAAATAGTAAATGCATCCTTTTCAGATCATGATGCAATAAAACACACATACGGCCAGGAGAAAATAGACCAAAAGTTAATTGGAAATTAAATAATCTAATCCTTAAGAATGAATGGGTGAAAGAGCAAATTATAGACACAATCAATAATTTCATCCAGGAGAATGACAATAATGAGACAACATACCAAAATTTGTGGGACACAGCCAAAGTGGTTATAACTTTAAATCTCTAGATACTTACTTGCATAAAATAAAGAGAAGATCAATGAATTGGGCTTTCAATTAAAAAAAAAAAACTAGAAAAAGAGCAAATTAAAAATCCTCAATTAAATACCAAATTGGAAATTCTGAAAATAAAAGATGAGATTAATAAAATTGAAAATAAGAAAACTATTGAATTAATAAATAAAACTAAGAGTTGGTTTTATGAAAAAACCAACAAAATAGATAAGCCTTTAGTTAATTTGACAAGAAAAAGGAAAGAGGAAAATCAAATTGTTAGTCTCAAAAATGATAAGGGAGAACTTTCCTCCAATGAAGAGAAAATTAGAGTAATAATTAGGAGTTACTTTGCCCAAATTTATGCCAATAAATTTGATAATCTAAATGAAATGGAAAAATATCTACAAAAATATAGATTGCCCAGGTTAACAAAAGAGGAAATAAATTATTTATATAGCCCTATTTTAGAAAAAGAAATAGAACAAGCTATTAATCAACTCCCTAAGAAAAAATCTCCAGGGCCAGATGGTTTTACATGTGAATTCTACCAAATATTCAAAGAACAATTAATTCCAATACTACACAAACTATTTGAAAAAATAGGGACAGAAGGTATACTACCAAATTCCTTCTATGATACAGATATGGTGCTGATAGCTAAACCAGGTAGGGTGAAAATAGAGAAAGAAAACTATAGACCCATTTCCCTAATGAATATTGATGCAAAAATTTTAAATAAGATTTTAGCAACGAGATTACAGAAAGTTATCTCCAGGATAATGCATCTTGACCGAGTAGGATTTATACCAGGAATGCAGGGCTGGTTCAATATCAGGAAAACTATCAGTATAATCAATTATATTAATAACCAAACTAACAAAAACCATATGATTATCTCCATAGATGCAGGAAAAGCATTTGATAAAATCCAACACCCATTCCTATTAAAAACACTAGAGTATAGGAATAAATGGGCTTTTCCTTATTAGTAGCATCTACTTAAAACCATCAGCAATAATCGTATGTAATGGAGACAAACTAGAACCATTCCCAACAATATCAGGAGTGAAACAAGGCTGCCCACTGTCACCATTACTATTTAATATTCTATTAGAAATGTTAGCTTTGGCAATAAGAGAAGAAAAAGAGATAAAAGGAATTAGAGTAGGTAATGAAGAAACCAAATTATCACTCTTTGCCGATGACATGATGGTATACTTAGAGAACCCTAGAGACTCACCTAAAAAACTACTAGAAACAATTCACAACTTTAGCAAAGTGGAAGGATTCAAAATAAATCCACATAAATCATCATCATTCTTATATATTACCAACAAACTTCAGCAGCAAGAGATAGAAAAAGAAATTCCATTCAGAATAACTGATGATAGCATAAAATATTTGGGAATCTATCTACCAAGAAAAGGTCAGAAACTATACGAACTAAACTAAAAAACACTTTCCACATAAATAAAATCAGACCTAGTCAATTGGAAAAACATTAAGTGCTCATGGGTAGGCAGAGAAAATATAATAAAAAGGACAATACTACCCAAACTAATTTACTTATTTAGTGCCATACCAATCAAACTCCCAAGAAATTATTTTACACATCTAGAAAAAATAGTAGCTAAGTTCATCTGGAAGAACAAAAGGCAAGAATTTCAAGGGAATTAATGAAAAAAAAAGGCAGATGAAGGTGGCCTTGCTGTACAGATCTAAAACTATTTTATCAAGCAGTGATCATCAAAACCATTTGGTACTGGCTGAGAAATAGAGCAGTCGATCTGTGGTATACTATAGGATATCAGGACAATCTAGGCAATATCTATAGCAATTTATTGTTTGATAAACCCAAAGACCCCAGCTTTTGGGATAAGTACTCACTATTCGGCAAAAAATGCTGGGAAAATTGGAAACTAGTGTGGAAGAAATTAGGGCTGGACCCACACCTAATACCACATACCAAGATAAGATCTAAATGGGTTCATGATCTGGATATAAAGAGTGATATTGTAATCAAATTAGAGGAACATAGGATAGTTTACCTCTCAGACCTGTGGAGATGGAATAAATTTATGTCCAAAGAACATCTGGAACTCTTAACTGAACACCAGATAGATAATTTTGATTATATTAAGTTAAAAAGTTTCTGTACAAACAAAACTAATGCAGACAAGATTAGGAGGGAAACATCAAATTGGGAAATCATCTTTACATTTAAGGGTTCTGATAAAGGTCTCATCTCTAAGATATATAGAGAATTGTCTCATATAAAAATTCAAGCCATTCTCTAATTGATAAATGGTCAAAGGATATGAACAGACAATTTTCAGATGATGAAATCAAAACTATTTATAGTCATACGAAAAGGTGCTCCAAATCACTATTGATCAGAGAAATGCAAATTAAGTACTCTGAGGTACCACTACACACCTGTCAGATTAGCTAAAATGACAGGAAAGGATAATGACAGGTGTTGGAGGGGATGTGGGAAGATTGGGACACTGATGCATTGTTGGTGGAACTGTTAACGGATCCAGCCACTCTGGAGAGTAATTTGGAGCTATGCTGAAAAAGTTATCAAACTGTGCATACCCTTTGACCCAGCAATGTTTCTATTGGGCTTATATCCCAAAGAAATTATAAAGGAAGGAAAGGCCCCACATGTGCAAGAATGTTTGCGGCAGCTCTTTATGTAGTGGCTAGAAACTGGAAACTGAAAGGATGCCCATCAACTGGAGAGTGGCTGAATAAATTATGGTATATGAATGTTATGGAATATTATTGTTCTGTAAGAAACGACCAGCAAGATGATTTCAGAGAGGCCTGGAGAGACTTGCACGAACTGATGCTGAGTGAAATGAGCAGAACCAGGAGATCATTATTCACGGCAACAACAAAATTATATGATGATCAATTCTGATGGACGTGACTCTCTTCAACAATGAAATGCTTCAAACCAGTTCCAATTGTTCAGTGAAGAAAGCCATATACACCCAGAGAGAGGGATGTGAAATGTGGACCACAACATACCATTTTCATGCTCTCTATTGATGTTTGCTTGCATTGTATTTCCTTTATTTGATTATTCTTTCTTGCAGATACGATATCTCCTGCACAAAAATGATGTGTGGAAATAAGTATACATATTTTCGATTTGTCAAGTATTTTAACATAATTAACATGTAGTGGATATCCTGCCATCTAGGGGAGGGGTGGGGAGTAGGAGGTAAAAATTTGTAACAGAAAGCTTTGTAAGGGTTAATGTTGAAGAATTACCCATACATATGTTTTGCAAATAAAAAGTATTAATAAATAAAAAAATAAAAGTCAAACAGGAAGTTTCTATTTAATGTTAAAAGCAATGTGGCACTATAGAAATTGCACTATAGACTTTTATTGAGTAAGGAAATGAAAATGAAACCTGCACTTGAAGAAAATCATATTGACAGCCATATGCAAGATAATTTTTTTAAAAAATAAAAGGAAATTTAATACCATAGATGAGAGATTAGCTAACAAGCTGCTTGACAAGATCACACTCATTAATTCTACAATAGGAACTTAATCCTATATTTTCTGATTCTTTCTCAAGTATAGCTTCTCTTGGATATTCTTCATGATGTGTATAACTTGCAATAATTATTTAGTTTACCTGTTCTCCTATTTTCCCTTTTGCCCTTTACATCACACCACTGTTTGGCCCTTTTAGTTATTAAACCATTTGAAAGAACAGAAAAGCTTAGCATCTCCCCTTTAAGTTAATTCAGAGTATAATTCATGTTTAAAACATGAAATTGAAATGAGATAACATATGTGAAAGTGCTTTTTAAATTGTAAAGAGCTATACAAATGTGCAGTATTAAGGTTTTATTCAGAGATGATATCAGAATGTACCAAACCAAGTACCATAAGTGCAATTACTGAACAAGTATTTGAAATCACTAAGTATATTTTGGCTACTACAAACAAACTTCTTTGCATTGAGCTCTTTTTAGAGGTAATGAGTATAATTGAAAAGATTTAACAGAAAGGAAAGAAAAACAATAATTTAGCTATAAATAAATAGAACAAACTTTTTCAAAAAGTATGTACTTGAGAGGGGCTAGAATAGATGCGATGTAAATAATTGTTTAATAACATTTTATTAAATTTTTCTTTTTTAAATTATAATTCAAGTTGTAAGTAAACTAGATTTACATAATATTAATTTTTAGATGAAGAGAACTTCAGGGATTTGATACTCGCCACATTCTTGAACTCATTAAAATTATTTTGTCTTTGTATTACCAGGGTCAAATATGGCTAATGAAACAAAGTAGGCATTTCATAAATGCATGTTGAATGATTTGGTTTTGGTGTATATTTTTATCAACTACCATTATGAGTAATGTCTTAAGGAAGGAGACATGCATTTTTCATTTAAAAATACACAAATAAGTGCTCTGTGGTTATGCAACTAACACATTAAAGCAAATCAAGTAGTTTTGAAGAAAAAAACAAGTAAATTAATTGCCAATTTACACATAAAATATGGTTACTTAAGTTATGAAAACCTTATATATTTCTTTTCTAAAGCTTTCGAAGTTCATAAACTGTTTAGAAGAAATTCATCTATTCTGTCAATGTTCATGTCATATGCAAGATACTGCATCTCTCCATTTTCAGAAAAAGAAGACTTTAGTCTCTCTAGGACCCTTCTGCCCTTGAAGAAATGATTCTCATTCTATGGCACTGGAACTACTTCACCACAATTAATTTTAATATTATAAATATGATAGTGAGTTCAAGAAGAAAATAAGTATTCTCATT
The DNA here is from genome assembly GCA_023553655.1 of Myrmecobius fasciatus. Taxonomy (NCBI): domain Eukaryota; kingdom Metazoa; phylum Chordata; class Mammalia; order Dasyuromorphia; family Myrmecobiidae; genus Myrmecobius; species Myrmecobius fasciatus. The sequence continues at coordinate 5,032 of JAJPUD010004251.1, read as the reverse complement.
TCTTTCTTTGTGTATTCCTTTTGTATCAAGTAAACATGGATCTCTGTGAATGATACATGCACACACACACACATACACACAAATATGTGCTGGAAATATATAAATATAAAAAACATATACTGGAAATGGAGTAAGGAGTCCTGGGTTCCAATTGACACATATTAGCTGTGTGAGTATGGGAAAAAAATAATTTTACTTCTTTTATCCTTAATTTCTTTCTTGGTAAAATTCAGTAAACAATGATCACTCTCCCATAAGATTGTTGTAGGAAAAGCATTTTCCAAAACTAAAAGTAGAACATCAAAGAAATAAATTCAGAAGGGATTAGAGAAATACAATGAAGTGTTCTACTTATATATTGCAAAATGTGGCTCGTTTCAGAAATGAAAGAGAATAAAACTGGCTATATTTTGAAAGATAGAAATGGCTATGCCTATTCCAATATTTTAGCAAGGATTACATTTAGCTTTCTTTGTTCAATCAGCTCTAGCAACTAGTTAACATAAAAATAAAATAAACAAGAGATACAATTCGAATAAGAGATAAAGACTAGAAAATAACAAATACATATTGCTCCAAAAATTGAACCAATGTATATCACAGAGAAAAAAAAAGAGAAAAAAAAGAGAACATCAAAACAAATAGACCCAAAAAGTCAAGAAACTCCTGGAGATTGTGAAAATTTTCTCCATGCCAATAGGAAAGAAAAACAAAAACAAAAAACAAAAAAAAACATTGGTTTAAAGAACAAACTCAGTGGTAAAACTCAGTGGAGGGCAGATATAGGAAATTACAAGCAATGATAAAAACAAGAAAAAGAACTTCAAATGAAAACCAATCTACAAAATTTTTGCATGATTCCATATTTGGTCAGATACTCTCAAGAATGATTAAAAAAAATAAATTAGAAGTGGCAGGAACTAAAACAAACAAATAACCATTTACAAAATTCTTATAATGTGTTAAGAACTATGCTAAGAAATGAGGGCATAAAAATAGACTCAATTTTAAGGAATTTAAGGAATAATGGGAGTGAAAATATGTCAGAAATAAATACACATTTGTGCATAATATACAAAATATATACAAAGTAACTGAGGGAAAAGCAACAACAAATGAATCAATGAGAAAGTCATCTTGCAGAAAGTAGCTTTTGTTCTGAGTCTTGAAGGAAGATAGGAATGGTATTTTTCAAGGTAGGATTGAGAAGGGAGAGCATTATAGACATTGATGATAATAAATACAAGGGCAGGAGCTTGGAAAGGGCATCTTGGGTGTCAGGCAATCACAATTGCTAGAAGAATGGTGACACTAATGAGAGATTTTGATAGAGGGGTGCACTTAGGGGAAAATATAATGATTTTTGATATATATGTGCTGAATTTGAGATGCTTGCAAGAAATTCAGTTTGAAATATTTAGTACACATTTGATAATATAAGATTGAAGACCAGGAAAGAGAATAAGCAACTATCAGAGAGCATGGAATTTTGTATTGGGAAGACTTGAGTTCAAATAATAATTTAAACATTTAAAAGTTATATGACCTTGGTAAATCAGTCTCATTAATGTCTCAACCTCATTTTACCTATTTCTAAAATGATATTATAGATTCTTTTAAATTTTTTTTATCTTGGGGAGTGGAGCCAAGATGGCAGAGTGAAAAGGTGACTTTCTGCCTCTCCTCTGATCTTCTCTCAAATCAACAATAAAATAAGCCTCTGAACTGATCTTCAAGTCAACGAACTCAGAAATATTTGGACACTGCTCTCTGGATAATTTTATATCAGGTTAGTCGGACTCAGACAGAGAGATAAATAGATGACTCCTGTGTAGGCCGGAAGTGAGGGTGGGACTCAGCTCAGCTCATCCTGGCAGAAATTCCAAACTCCAAACTCCAAATTCCAAACACCTGGAGTTTATCTGAGGCACTCAGGACACTCTGCCCTGATGGGGGTAAGTGTTCTGGCAGACTTGCCTTGTTTAAGGAGGAATTCGGACTTAGTCCTAGCCCCCACCGGCCCAGCACCTTAAGTCAACTCGCTGAAGTGCCCCAGGGCAAAGCTTTTCAGCCACCATTTTTTTCCCTATCTTAAAGAGATATCCACGCTGTCTAAAAAAAAAAATGAAGAAGCAAAAGAGAACTCTCACCATAGACAGCTTTTACAAAGAGAAAGAAGTGATCACCCCAGATCCAGAGGTTCCTTTAGACAAAACTCAAGAGGAAATCAGCAAGGACCATCACTGGTCCCCTTTTCAAAAGGCCTTTCTGGAAGATTGCATAAAGAACCTCAAAGGAGAGCTGGAGGATAAATGGGAAAATAAACTGAAATCAGTGCAAGAAGGATACAATATCTTGCAAGAAGGATATGATGCCCTGCAAAAGAGATATGAAAAAGACACCAATTTATTGAAAAATAAAATTAGTGAAGTGGAAAAAGAGTGCAATGAACAAATTGGCCAGTTACAAAAGTGGCTTAAAAAGGTAACTGAAGAAAACAACACTTTAAAAATAAGAATTGAACAAATGCAAGTGAATGACTCAATAAGACTTCAAGAATCAGTCAAGCAAAAACAAAAAAAGGAAAAATTAGAAGAAAATATGAAATATCTCCTAGGAAAAACAACTGACTTGGAAAATAGATCTAGGAGAGACAATTTAAGGATTATTGGACTTCCTGAAAGCCATGATGAAAAAAAGAATCTGGACACTATCTTCCAGGAAATCCTGAAAGAAAACTGCCCTGAGATTGTAGAATCAAAAGGCAAAATCACCATTGGAAGAATTCACCGATCACCTCCTGAAAGAGACCCCAAAATTAAGACCCCAAGGAATATCATGGCTAAATTTCAGGACTATACCACCAAGGAACAGATCCTGCTAGCAGCTAGAAAGAAACAATTCAAATAACGAGGATCAATGATTAGAATTACACAGGATCTGTCAGCCTTCACATTGAAGGATCGAAGGGCCTGGAACCAGATATTCCGAAGGGCAAAGGAACTTGGATTACAGCCAAGAATAACCTATCCAGCTAGAATGAGCATTATCCTCCAGGGAAGAAGATGGTCATTCAATGATATAGGTGAATTTCACTTATTTCTAATGAAAAGACCGGATCTGAACAAAAAATTCGACACCCAAACACAGAACTCAAGAGATGCATAAAAAGGTAAAAAGGAAAGGACTCTTGAGAACTTTATTTTTACTAGGGAGATACTTAAAGTTTGGGGGTATAATGAACTAGATATTACTTTGATAATATGAAAAAAAGAACTAGAGGGGAAAAGGTTGTCATACTGGGAAAAAGAGGGAAAAACTGGTAAAATAAGATCTAAAAAAACCAAAAGGAGGTAAAAACAAGGTAAAATCACTTGAAGAGGCAAAGAAAACCTCATATAATTGAGAGAAAGAGGGGAGGGAGATGAGCATTGTGTAAATCTTACTCTCATCAGATTGGGCTCTAAAAATGTATATCAGACATTTGATTTCACATAGAAACTTGTCTGTTGCTAGAGGGAAGTGGGAGGGAAAGGAGGAAAAGTAAGGGACAAACTCATAGAAGGGAAAATAGAAGAATCAGGGGAAAGGAGCAAAAACAGGGGGAGGGGATCTAAAGGGTAGAGTATTGTTTGGGGGAGGGGGTCATCAAAAGCAAAGTACTGAGGAGGGGGGAAGGGAGAAAGGGGAAAGGAAAGGGGAAAACATAACTTGGGTAAATAAGATGGCACAAAATAAAGAATTAGTTATTCTAACAATGAATGTGAATGGGATGAACTCTCCCATAAAGCAGAAGCGGATAACAGACTGGATTAAAAACCAGAATCCCACAATATGTTGTCTACAAGAAACACATCTAAAACATAGTGACACATATAGGATGAAGATAAACGGCTGGAGCAGAAAATATTATGCTTCAGGTGAACAAAAAAAAGCAGGGGTAGCAATCCTTATCTCAGATCAAGTAAAAGCCAAGATAGATCTAATCAAAAGAGATAAGGAAGGAAACTATATTTTATTAAAGGGTACCATAGATAATGTAGCAATATCTATACTAAATATATATGCACCAAGTACAATAGCACACAAATTCCTAGGGGAGAAATTAAGAGAGATGCAAGAAGAAATAGACAGCCAAACTATAATAGTGGGGGATCTCAACCTTGCTCTCTCAGAATTAGATAAATCAAACTACAAAATAAACAAGAAAGAAACTAGGGAGATAAACCAATTGTTAGAAAAGTTAGGTATGATAGATCTATGGAGAAAATTGAATGGAGAAAGTAGGGAGTTAACTTTTTTCTCAGCAGTCCATGGAACCTATACAAAAATTGACCATGTGTTAGGGCATAAAAACCTCAAAATCAAATGCAGAAAGGCAGAAATAGTAAATGCATCCTTTTCAGATCATGATGCAATAAAAATCACATGCAATATAAGGGCAGGAGAAAATAAACCAAAAGTTAATTGGAAATTAAATAATCTAATCCTGAAGAATGAATGGGTGAAAGAGCAAATCATAGACACAATCAATAATTTCATCCAGGAGAATGACAATAAGGGGAAAACATACCAAAATTTGTGGGATACGGCTAAAGCAGTTATAAGGGGCAATTTTATATCTCTAGATGCTTACTTGCATAAAATAGAGAAAGAAAAGATCAACGAATTGGGATTATTATTAAAAAAAAAACTAGAAAAAGAACAAATTAAAAACCCTCGATTAAATACCAAATTGGAAATTCTAAAAATAAAAGGAGAAATTAATAAAATTGAAAATAAGAAAACTATTGAATTAATAAATAAAACTAAGAGTTGGTTCTATGAAAAAACTAACAAAATATATAAGCCTTTAGTTAATTTGATAAGAAAAAGGAAAGAAGAAAATCAAATTTTTAGTCTCAAGAATGATAAGGGAGAACTTTCCTCCAATGAAGAGGAAATTAGAGTAATCATTAGGAGTTACTTTGCCCAACTTTATGCCAGTAAGTTTGATAATCTAAATGAAATGGAGGAATATCTACAAAAATAT
>JAJPUD010004250.1:187846-205772 GCA_023553655.1 Myrmecobius fasciatus | reverse complement strand
TTTTTTTGTAGCTTAATAGAATAGCAGGCATGAATGAAAAGACTGAAAACCATCTTTAGATTTTCTTTTTTCAAGGTCAAAAATAGCATTTGATTTCTTCTCCTTTTTCATGTTTTACTTTGTACATTTTTTTAATCATTTGGGACTCTAGTTTAAAAAAATTATTGGCATTTTTTTTGGTAGTTGTGGGAATGCAAAAGAAAGAAACCTAGCTAATATCGATGAAGTAAAATACTTTAGTGGAACTACAATCTTCTTTCTTCAAAGGGTCAGCATAATTCTCTGCTTATATTAGATACTTAATAAATGAATTGATTGAAGTCGGAAAATTCTGACAATTTTGACCTGAAGTTTGGAACTTAAAGTCATTCTTGCCTTCTTCCTTTCCCTCATTCCACATATCAAATCAGTCAACCAGTTGTATTCATTTTAACTTCCACAACATTTCTTGAATTCAGCCCCTTCTCTCCAATCATATATCCTCCCTAGTTTGGCTCCTTGTTTAGATGAGTGAATAGTCCCTAATAAATCTCCCTAACTCCAGTCTGTTCACTCTGCATTCCATCCTCCACACTAGTGGTTCAAACACTAATAGAAACACTCCCGAAGGGCACATATTGATTTTAAAAAACCTAAAGTTAACATTATCTATGTTGTATTGTGTTTTTATTAATTTTGTTAAACATTTTCTAATTATGTTTTATTCTGGTTTGAGTTGGATACCTTTACACAATTTCATCAACAATATCTAAAAACATAGGTCTGACTCCCTATAACCTCTAGAGTCAAATATCAAATCCACTGTCAGTCTCCTCCAACCTGACAATCTTGTGCAACTTTTACGTAACCTATTCAGCACAACTATCTTAGTCACCTTACTGTTCCTCACACAGGACATTCTATTTTCTCTTTGTGTCTTTGAACAGACTCTATCTAAAATACACTTCTTTTTTATCTTTTCTTCTTAGAATCCTTAAATGCCATCACAATGAGGTCTTCTCTGACTGTCCTCTCTATCCCTACCCTCTAGCTACTATTGTTTTCCCCTCAAAATTAACATATTTATTTTACATATATTTATACCTGTACTTGTCTCCTCTTATCCAATGTAAGTTTCTCTAGGGCAGGGAAATTTTTTTGTCTTTGTATCACTTTGTTTTTGAATTTTTACACTTAGCATAATTCCTAGCACTTAGTAGGCACCTAATACACAATTATATATGTGAATATATATGTACACAAATATATATATTGTTTATGAATAAATGATATGGAACTTAATAGTTCCTGCTCTCTCTATATATGTCACACACATACATTCATATATATGTGTGTGTGTGTATCTATAGATAATATAACCTTAGAGAGTATATAGAACACTTTCCACACAACAGTTTAATACCTTAGGTAGTACAATCTTATTATATCCATTTTATAGATAGGGAGATTAAGGTTCAAAGAGGTTGAGACATGCCTATGGTTATACTGCTTCTAAGTCTTATAAACTGATCTTCTGGTTCCAATTTCATGACTTCTGGTATACAACAATGCATAAAATAGGATTTTTTTTTAAATCCATGATTTTGTCTGAGAATACTGTTACCTCCCAGTGCAGACTTTGATATTTTTGTGGAAATTTCATGAATTTCTGTGATTGCCCTCCTTCTCAAAAATAATCATTACTTTATAACCACTCTTCTGATGATGAGCATTACTGTACTGAGCCTCGATGATCCCTAGACAGTAGACAAATCATCCCTTGCTGCCCCTACTTGAAGCATTTTTTTTCCTTGATAAGGTTGCCAGCCAAAGGCTGGCTGCTCTACCATGATGAGGCATTTAAGCAGGACTTTAATGCAAGAATTAAAGTAATATAAACTCTGTAGCTCTAAGAGTTTTTAGCGATCATTTATTTTGTCCACTTTAGTGTACCCTTTAACAAATGTTTTTTGTTTTTTTTTTTAAATGCAAAGTATCTATAATGTCTACCAGGCAAATAAGAATCAAACAAAGTTTAGGAGGAAATCACATGTTATTATGATGCATTGATAAAAAATTTGAGATAATTTTCCTTTAATGATGATTTCAGAATAGGTTTTCTTGAAGAAGTGCATCTTTTTTGAGATATTAAAAAGAGGGCAGGAAGAGTCGGAGGGTTGTATAGAGAGTGGGAGGTTGTTCCAGACTTGTGTGCCAGTGTGGAAGGATATGTGGAGGTGGAAGTAAGAAAAGGGGAACATATGGGGCCAGAATTAAGATGTGATTGTGCTGAAAGGGGTATGAGTAAATGAATGACAAGATGTAAAGTGATCAAAGCAGAATGAAATGGAAAATTAAGGGTAATATGCTTGATCTCTGAAGAGCTTGTCTCACTCACTTGGATATGATGCTGAAGACAAAAAGTAGCTGAGATGTTTCCAGATTGATATCTTATATTTGGTAAACCCTCTTTTTATACTATCAGAATAATACCCCAACAACATTAAATGTGGAGGTTGTTTGGTATAGAAAAAGAACACCAGAATAGGAGCCGGGAAAGACCATAGACTTAGTTCTAGCAATGCCACTAATTAGTACCAGGGGTTAAGTCATTAATCTTTTTTGGGTCTCAGTTTCCTAATGTATAAAAAATTTATCGATAGAGTAGTTTATCCTAAGGCCCCTTCTAGCTCTGTTAGATCTTTACTTGTATGAATACATATTCGTGTGTTTTACTGGACATGTAATTTTATTCTAAAGGTAATTCATAATAAGGAACTTTTTTTTCCAACAAGCTAATCAGTCAGCCTTTTCTCTGTAACTTAGAGGCTTAGAAAGTGAATTAGAGTGCTGAAAAGTTAATGCCTTGTCCATGTCACACAGCCAGTATTTTTGTCAGATATGGGGGTTAGAATGAATGTCTTCATGACTCCAAAGTAGGCTTTCTATACACTACACCAAACTGCCTTATTTTCTTCTGAACCATCATTGATGAGATGTTCAATGTTTTTTTTAAAGTGTCGTAAGCAGAATGATTTATGTTAGGGAAAGGTTCCAAATATTTAGGAGTATACAAAATTTTCTGGTTTTGTTTAGTGAATTGGCCTTTTTCAAGTACCTATTTTGTGCCAGGCACTATGCTAAGTCCTAAGGATACAAAGAAAGTAAAAAGAAAAAAAAACAGCTCTTGTTTTCAAAAAGCTTATAGTTTAGTGGGAGAAGGGAAGAGGCATTAGTTAAGATGAAAGAATAGATAAACTAGTTTTTAAAAAATGAATTTTTAAGGACTGAAATTATGTACTTCATATTATATACTGTATTTGTGCCAGACAGGAGTGTCCATGAACTATTAAAAATTTTATAATTGTATTTCAGTATTTTTTCTTTGTTTTCCTTATCATCCTATGCATTTTATCTAATTTATTTAAAAACTTTATCCTGAGAAGGGGTTCATAGACTTTACCAGACCCATCAAAAGGACCCATCATAGACAAAAAGCTTAATAATACCCACTATAGACAAATAGATAACCAACCTTTTCTAAGTCTTAGTCCTCAAAGCAATTACCAGGTAAAATAACTTATAAAATAAAATGTCTACCAAACCACTTAGTCATGGAGATGGCAAGCAAGATATCTATTTCACTAGTCTAAAGATCAATCAAAAACTGTGAATTAAAGAGAAACATGTTATTAGAGATGTAATAAAAACTATATTCACAATTGAATATTCTTATAGGATGAAAGATATTCTTTAGGATGAAAGATAATGAACTAAATTAATCATAGTACAGAATTCAGTTGAATAAATATTAAGTGCTTTGTGTGTTCTGCTTACTGTCCTAAATAAAAGACAAAAATAATGCACTGGTGGAAGAGAGAGAAATTTTAAAACAAGAAGTCTACATAGATTCTCATAACTTACAGCTGCCTCTCAATCTCCAAAAGCAAGACATCTTGTCTCCCTTCCCCATCCCATCCCCTATCCCCATCTCTTCCAAGCCACTGAAATGGGGCTGTGCTTTTGGATGAAATTTAAAAGCATAGCATTTCTTTGCTTTTAACAACATCTTTGTTTTTCTTATGGCTCATTACCAGAGACATGTTAACAAATTGTACCCTATTCCAGATGGTATACATCTGTTTCTTTTCTCTAGCAGATCAGGAAAGGACTTCCTTAAGATAACCTAAGCCCTTGTTAAAATTTTTCATCATTAAGGCAAAATGTATTTTAGATATAATTGAGTATCTTTGGAGATTAAATTGTTACAATTTAATTTACTCTTTTAGATATTTAAAGTTGTGAAATTTCAATCTTAGGCTGGATTTCTCTAATGTAAAATCAAAGAGTTAGTTATCAGGACCCACAGTAGCCTGAAAAACCCTCAGGCTAATTTGAAAAAGGTTCTTCACTAAATCCAGCAGCAAGTTTTGCTAAATTATAGCTTAAAGGAACTAATTAGATTTTTGTTTCTGGTTTGTGTGTGGAGGGGGGGGGATTTCTTCTATTTTTTTCTTTCAGATTATCAGGAGGAAAAAATATTATATAAGATCTTTCAAATTAGAACATCATATTTAACAGCATAGCAATTAATGCAATTAATTAAACATGACAGAAAAATAAAATCCATTAAAACTAGTGCCAGTTGTACAGATTTGCTGCATGGGCAAGTGGAGGAAGAAGGTATTCCTTTTCACTGTAGAGACACTGGTAAATTCTGAGGAGGCTGGGATTCTTCTATATACTTTTCTTTATATATCACTTGAGGAAGGAAAGGAAAGAGGGAGAAGAATAATACTGTCCCAGGTTCTGCCATTTACTAGATGTATTAGCTGGCAGAAGTCTTTTCACCTCTGAAATGGGGATAATGCTAGCATTATTTCCTTCAAAAAGTTGCCATTAGGGTAAGTGAGGTAAAGCATTTACATACTTTTTGGTATGCATTTTATATTCATAAAGCACTATGTTAATACTAAAATAGGCATAGCATATCAATGAAGGTAATATATTTCAGGGGGCTGTTTTAGTCTAAGAGCCTTTTGTTTTTTCCAAAAAGAAAAATCTCCTTTTGGAGGAAGTGAAAAAATTATTTTTAAAGAATAGTAGCATTGGTATGTGTTTGTTACAACCAATCTAGGAAATAGAGAAAAATTAAATATGAGATATCCCAGAAGGCTTATTGCAGTTTTAAGCTATTAAAGCTTAAGACCTTCTTGGGCTCCAAGGCCTTCTCCAGGAAAGTCTTTGATTGGTCTTCCATGCCTCCATCTATTCTTGTCTTCTCCCAAGATCCTTGAGACTTAAAAGATATAACATGCCCATCTACCACACGAAACTAAACCTCAAAGGACCTTCAGTTGTCTAATTTCATTTTGCCTTCAAAAACTTTCTCTCCAACTACTGAAACTAATTTTAGACTCACTGCTCAATATTTAGTATTATGCTCACCCCATAACCAGAAATTCCAATCTCCCTGCTGCAAATGTACAATCTCCATTTCCCCATCCTTATCTCAGGCCTTATTCTCTCAGCCCCCATTCAATCCAGATCTGATGGTTGTCATCTATAGAACCCTCTCCTTCCAAATCCCCAAATGTAATCTCCTTTCTTCTGCAAGTTCATTATTTAAAACTCTCTCCTGCTCATCTCTTCTTGCATGCCACAGGACTCCAAGATATTGACACTCCCTCAAATGTTCTTAACTTCCCAGTTCCTCCATCTATTCAATTCCTGTGACTTACTCTTCCATTTTACCTCAACTTCATACAGATAGTCAGATCCTTGCTCTTGATGTCAACTGTTCCATGTTCCTGGAAATGTTCCATGCTCATGAACTCTGTAATTTTTTTATTTGATCAGTCTTTTATAATTCTTTTATAATTCTGTATTTCCCTAAGGTTTATGACTATTAATTCCATTCTTCATTCTTTTCTCTTCCACTTATCCCAACCCCATACAGTTTTTCACTCTTGATTTCCTTGCATCTTTACCCTATTATAGATCACACCTTTGCAAACCTAAACCCTAAATTGCCCTACCATTCACTTCTACTCCCATTCATATACTGCTGAATAAAACTAGAGGAAATCATGAAACTGTTCTAATTGGTGCCACCTCAAAATTTTGTTATCTAGTATCAACTGGGTTTACACAAAAACAGGATAAGCATTCTATTCTTCCTGAATGGATTTACTATCCCATTCTTAATTCTGTTTTTTCAAGCCTTCTGTAACCTCCCCTACTCCTGGGACTTTGCCTCATATTCTTTGAAAAAAAATTAACATTGACATTAGTCTTACATTTCCCTTCATTCTTTACTCTTTTATGCTAGTCTCAGGTGAAGAAATGGCTTTTCTGTCGACAAAGGTCAGTCCCCTATATGTGTCCTTGATTTCCTTCTCACCTGATATATCATGCAGATTGTTTCAGTATTATTTCCATTCTTTTATTTTTGCTGTCTTCCTTTCTACTGGCTCTTCAATGCCTACAAACATGCCCATGTCTTCCCTCATCCTTTTAGGCATCAAGTTACCTAGAAGGCATAGCGGATAGCACCCTGAGTCTAGAGTTAGGGAGACCTAAGTTCAAATCTGACCTCAGACAATTCTAGCTATATACCTCTGGGTAAGCTATTTAATTTCTCCATACCTCAGTTTCTTCAACTATAAGATCAGAATAACAGCACCTACTTTGCAGGTTTGCTGTGAGGATCAAATGAAATAATATCTGTAAAGTTCTTAGCACAGTACCTGGTTTATAGCATGCCACATAAATGCATATTCTCTTCCCCTTCCCACCTTTCAAAACTCTCCCTCTCCCTCTTCCTGTTCTTTTTCCTTTCCCTCTCTCACATCTAACTTGATTCTGCTATTGCCCTATATTTCTCTTCCCCTTCCTGACTAAACAACTTGAGAAAGCAACTTCCACTTCTCTGACTCTTCTAAACCTTCTACCAAATTTAATGGTCTTTAAAAATACTCATTCTCATAGACTTTTCAATTGGCATTTAATACTGTCAATAATCCTCTCTCTCCTTTTGGATTCTGTCTTCATTCTAGGATGTGAGACATTGTTCTCTTCTAGTTCTTTTCTTATTCCTTCTACTCCTCAGTCTTCTTTTTGCATGTTTTGTCTATGTCTCATGGGGTAATCCCCCAAATCCCTCCAATGGTATCCCTGTTCTTTTAACTTAATGCTGTCTTACTCGGTAATATTATCAGATCCTATGAGTTCAGTCACCATCTCTATGAAAATAGTTCCTAGATCACTATCTAAACCTAGCCTGTCTGCTGGACTGTAGTCATGCATTTCCAACTGTCTCTTAGATTTCTCAGACTGGGTGTCCTCTAGGCACCAGAAATACAGTATGTCTGAAACAGAACTCATTATCTCTCCTACTCAATAAACTCCCCCTCCAAACTTACCTATTTTTCATAAAAGGCATCTCCATCCTCCCAGTCACCTGGGCTCATAAATTCGGTATAATCTTCAATTACTCAGTCTCCCTCATTCCCCATATCTGATCCACTGCTGAATTTTGTCAGTTTCTCCCTTCAGAATAATCCCTTTCTATCTACTCATATGGCTACAACTCTGTTCAGGTCTTTATCTCTTCTTGCCTGAACTACTATTTAGTGAATGAGTGATGAAATCTGACAAGAGTGGATAAATAAATTATGAGATCATCTTGCTGAGGGCAAGAGCAGAGAGAGAGAGAGACAGAGACAGAGAGAGAATCCTAAACCCAACACCTACTTTAAGAAGAGAACAAGGAGTCTGAGAGTGAGTAAGATTTAATATTTTTGATGACAGAGGAGGAGAAAATGTTTGGAAGCAGAGAAGTGGGCAAATGTCAGTAGTGTTAAATGTTTCAGAGAAGTCAAGGGATAAAGCCTGAATTGAGACCATTTAATTTAGTGATTGTGAAGTTCTCGGTTTACTCTGAGAGCAACTGAGTAAAGTGATAGGGATAGAAGTCAAATTATAAGGGGGAAGAACAAAGTAAGAGGCAAAAAATCATAGTATCAGGTATTGACTTTTTAAAAAATTAAATTTCATTCTTTTCCATTATCAAGTATTTGTTTTTCCCTCCTACCTTTCCTCTAACTGAAAAAAAAAGAAAGAAAAACAAAACCCTTGTAACAAAAGTATCGATGAGCAAAACAAATTTCCATATTGGCCATGTACATGTGCATCTCATTTTGCATATTAGTCCACTACCTTGTAGTCTTCCAGAAGCATGATTGGTTATTACATTAATTAGAGTTGTGGATAACATAACTTTTCTGTAAAAAGGAAGAAAAGAATATGATGGGAGGTGGAGGGAGGCTAGAAGGGTCATAGAAATATTTTTTAGGATTATGAAAATCTTTGCTTGTTTGTAGACAGATGGGAAGGGGCCAATGGAGAAGACAATATTAAAAATCATAGGATTTAAAATGAGAAAGGATCTTTGAGTAGCAGAAAAGAAATGATTGCTAAAGCAAAGACACAGAAGGGGAAGGAAAGAATAGGAGCAAAGGCACACATGGAGAGAGCTTAGCCTTAATGAGGTATAGAGATACTTCTTTGAGATAGCTAGGAAAGGAGGAGGATGGGTGGTACTACATGGAGTGGAGATAAAAAGCTAAGGGAGCTTCTTCTGAATGGATATCATTTTCCCTACATTATAATTCTTTTTCACTTTGAAGTTAATAGATAAATCTGTCTGACCTATCAATATTAAAATGTATGGCTTTGAAATTTGCTTCATCATCATGTCCCAAGCTTTCCTGGTGCTTAGTTGTGCTGTCCCTATGGTTTTTTCCTCCCTTAAACCAATTGTTTTAGTTAGTGATTCTGGATTTGAGGTGGAAAGTGAGGCAAATATTTCCCAAGCATTTAAGATACTGAACATCTTAAAATATTTATCTTCTGGAGCTTGTTCTAGTAATTTATTGAGTTGTGTGATATAGAAGAGATTAAAACACAGTATAAGAATTTAGAATTAATTAAAGCTATTTCTGTGGTTAGTCATGGTGGCTCAATAGTGTCTAAATACTTTCCTCTTTTGAGTCCTATCACAATCAAGTTTTTTTTGGTTGTTTTGTTTTTGTTTTTGTTTTTTTTTGTCAAAGAATCCTGCTGTCCACTGACCCCATGTCTACTGATATAGACAGTTCCATCATTTTCTTCTTTATCATTGCCTTTCATAGTTAAAGATAAAAGATCTCATCAATTCATAAAAAATTCTATAGCTCTGCTGAAAAGTCTATGTCTGACTGGCCCTTTGATTAATTTCAGCATATGCTTTTGAAGACATAGAGCTATCATATGTTAGCACTTTCAACGTTTAAAAATAGTATATTTAGTGCATGTACTCTCTCAAATGCACAATACTTATTCAAAGGAATTGATGATGGAGAGTAGGGAAGGAGAAGAGAACAAGCATTTATTAAGCACCGACTATATTCCAGGCACAATGCTTATCATTTTACAAGAATCTCATTTGATATTCACAATAATCATGTGAGATAGGTGAAAACACTGCAGACAGTAGTTAAGTGACTTACCCAGGGAAACAGATAGGAAATGTTTGAGGCTGAATTTGGATTCAATTGGTGACTTCTTTTTTTTTATTAAAGCTTTTTATTTGCAAAACATATATGTGGGTAATTTTTCAACATTGAATTGGTCTTGACTTCTGATCCAATGTTCTATCCACTCTGTCACCTAGCTGACCCTTAGAAAGGGGGAAAAAGAAAGGAATAAGGAAAAGAAAGAAGGAAGGAAGGAGAGAGGGAGAATAAATAGGCTAATCTGCCTTGATTAACAACAGCTAATCATTTTAGATTTTCTATGTGGACCCTGTTGTTACTCTTTAATTGGTATGGTCTTCAGTTGAAATTATTACATTATGAGATAATAACAATAATAATGTAATAAATTATACTTGTATAATTTTTAAATAACTTTTAAACACATTTTATACAAGTTTTAACTTTGAATTAGGAAATTCCTTCTATAAGTGCCGATTAGTAAATGACCTGAAACTTAGGGTCTTAAAAGAGTTTTGTGAGAGCAGTGAGAGATTTAGTGAATTGGTTAGGGTTGTATAGCCAATATTTGTCAGAGGGGAAACTTGAGCTCTGGCTTTCATGAGCTTGCTGCCCATGACACTATGATGCCTCCAATTATTTACCCATTTTACCTTGGGTTTTCCTTACCCAATTCTATACACCATGAAAATTTTATCAACATTTCTGTTTTATAAATTAGTAAACTAAGAATAAACAACTTGTCCAACTATCCTTAATTCTTTCACAACTATCTTTCTTCCAAACTTTAATAATTTCAGAAAGTAAACATTCTATCCATGAAGATTCTAAACTGCAAACTGAAATTTTATGCTTTAAGTCATTGTTTTTCTATACTATAGTTGATCCTGAAGTTAATGGCTAAGTTGTAGTGAAATCTGTACTTACCATACTCTATACAAGAATATCACTTCAGGTGTATGAACCAAATTGCAAGAAATTGCATATGAACTTAATTTTACTCATGAACCTGACCTTGCTACTGACACAATTAAAATGTTCTCTAATAACCACTATTTTAGCTAAAGATGGTTGCCTTCAGTGGGGACTTGGCACAGGTTTAATGAAAAAGATTTAAGAGCAAGGACAATTTTTCATTTCACTAGGGCAGCAAAGACCTTTTATTTCCTTTCCCCCCCAGATGTCTTTGTTCTTTTTTATTGTTATTAAAGCTTTTTATTTGCAAAACATATTCATGGGTAATTTTTCAACATTGACCCTTGCAAAGCTTTCTGTTACAAAAATTTTCCCCCCAACTCCCCACCACCTCCCCTAGATGGCAGGATATCCACTACATGTTAATTATGTTAAAATACTTGACAAAACGAATATATATATATATATATATATATACACATATTTATACAGTTATCTTGTTGTACAAGAAAAATCATATCTACTAGAAAAAAAACCTGAGAAGGAAAACATAATGCAAGCAAACATCAATAAAAAGCATGAAAATGCTAAGTTATGGTACACATTCATATCCCTCTGTCTGAGTGTATATGGCTTTCTTCATCACTGAACAATTAGAGTTAGTTTGAAACATCTCATTGTTGAAGAGAACCATGTCCATCAGAATTGATCATTGTATAGTCTTGTTCTTGCTGCGTACAATGATCTTCTGGTTCTGCTCATTTCACTCAGCATCAGTTCATGCAAGTCTCTCCAGGTCTCTCTGAAATCATCCTGCTGGTCATTTTTCATGGAACAATAATATTCTATAACATTAATATACTATAACTTATTCAGCCATTCTCCAATTGATGGGCATCCACTCAGTTTCCAGTTTCTTGACACTACAAAAAGGGCTGCCACAAATATTTTTGCATATGTGGGTCCCTTTCCTTCTGGGATATAATCGCAGTAGAAACACTTGCTATGTCAAGGGTCAAAGGGTATGCACAGTTTGATAACTTTTTGTGCATAGTTCCAAATTTCTCTCCAAAATGATTGGATTCGTTCACAGTTCCACCAACAATGTATCAGTGTCCCAGTTTTCCCACTTTTTATTTCCAAAGCACAAGTTCTTGGCCTACTGCCTAACTATAGGTTGTCCAAGCACCCGAGTAACCAAATTCAGAGAAGTTCATCATCGCCATAGGGCTGTAAGATGATGAAAAGAAAGGAAAGGAAAAGAAAGGGGATAAGATTTTATATAGCAGCTGCTGTGTGCCAAACACTGTACTAAGTGCTTTCACAAATATCTTATTTGATCCTTGAAACAACCTTGGGAGGTAGGTGCTTGCTATTCTACAGTTGAAGAAATTGAGGCAAACGGAGCTAAGTGACTTAGCCAGGATCACATAATTAATCATGTGAACTGAGATGTTTCTGACTCTAAGTCCATTACTCTATATACTGTATCACTTCACTGCTTCTAAATTTTTCCCACCATAGCAAGTTTCAAACACCATCTACTGAGGAATTTATAGAAATTTTAATTTGGGCTTGTGGTTGTAGTATCCACACAATGATAGAGAATAATAGGTTCTTGAAATATTTTTAAAAGAATGCCAGGGGAAAAGCTAACAAGGAAAGTAGCAATCATTAGTTAAAAACAGCCTATGGATCTCCAATGGTGTCATTTGCTGATCACTGCCTAACTTTAGCCTCGTCTATTCATTAAGAGTCATGATGACTTTTTCAAGTATGATGGGAATGTCAAAAAGGGTCTTCATTAATAAGTATGTTGTAGTCATTTTATTTTTCAAACCTTATTTTTATAAAAATAGAAGGAATGATAGAAAAAATGAATATTCAAGCAGCAAAGACTTTTGTTGGTCTCCTAGTTTATCCTGAAACTCTCCATTGGGTCTACTATTTTTTAAGTTGTCTTTGGTTCTTAAAAGATGATAAAGAATGAAATAGTCTCATTTGTGGGGAGAGTATGCACATTAATAAAATTACAAATCCTGCCCTTAGATGAAAACAATCCCATTTCAGACTGAAATTAGAAACATTGATCTAGAAGAATCTTTACAGGAATATAGTGTGCAAACTCCTTAAAAAGAAAAAGTTATTCTTTTCCTTTTCATGCCAAGGACAGTCAATTTTACTAACATTTAGTTGATCCAAGAGCCAGATAACAAAAAAATGAGGGGGGGGGAAATATTTCCTTTCCTTGTTCCTCCTGTCTGGCTCTGCCACTCTTCATCTACTCACTTAGTTTTCACGTGCCTCATAGAGAAGATGCTCCTCTACTTCTTTCTTATGATTTAAATTGTTAAATGTAGCTTGCTAATGTAGACTATTATGATGATGACAAATATAGAATCACAGAATGTGAGAACTGGAAAGGAACTCAGAAGTCATCTAGTGCAACCTGTTTATCTTAAAGAGAAGGAAATGCAGATTAAATGATTTCTACCGATTAGTGGCAAAAAGAGAAAAAACATATTTTTCTTGACTCCTAGTCTAACCCTTCACTATATTGTAATATTTTGCCTGAAAGAGTCTGGTCCTGTTCATATAGCAAATCCTATATGTACCAGCATGCTTTTTACTGGCACGGAATATTTTTTTTAACACACATACAGTCTCTCTTATACTTGCACAGTATGTATTTAAATATTTTTTTCCTAGATGGAACATCTTAAAACTCCATCCCAATAATGCTGAACAGAAGGTGAGTTAAGATGATATAGTAGAAATATATTCAAACAGACTTTAATCAAATTTACAGATTTTTCTCTTTCTATGGTTAGTTTATTGCATAGAAACCTTCCTTGTTAGCTTTTCCCCCAGCATTCTTTAAATAAAAAGTTTCTAGCTCTATCCATTATGAAGACTCAGCTTTCTCAGGGTTAATGAGGGATATTAAACTGCTCTTCAATTATGTACTTATTCTGCATTCAGGGTTGCCCTGCAATTGAGCCCCAGTCTTGTTTAAAAGAATATAATAATGTTCTCCACACTGTTGACCATGCAAGTGTAGTGGTTTCCTTTGGGGGTTGTTTCTCTGGTTTTAAAGGCTTATGCAGACAGAAACAAGTACAAACCTGTTGTCTCATGAAGGGTGCCATTTGAAAGGATTTCAACTAGAAAAGCATCAGGCATTTATTTCTAATTTGCCATGCCAAAAAAAAAATTTCTACTGTTTGGCAAAATTCAGATAGAAGAAGAGAGGGAAGAGGAGGAGAAGAAAGAGGAGGAGGAGGAATGTGAAAATGGGGACTGAAGAAAATACCCAAAATGAAATTAAATTCCCACCCTTCCTCCAAGAGGTCTTCCCTGCCAACTCTTTCCTTCCCATCTAAGAGAAGAACTTGTAATTTCTTTACATGTTTGATTTCAATTACAACAAGAATGGTAATGGTAGTTGCAGGTCACAGAATCAAAATGCTTACTGCATTCCCCAATTGATTGCTTTTGTAGAAGGAAAAAAGCAAGCAAGCAAGGAAAGAAAAAGTCAGTCTAGCATGACCTGTTTCTGGTGAAACTGCTAGTTCTTTGTAATCCTAGTTCCTTTTCCTAGGTGTTCATTAACTATATCTTTAATAGTTTGTTAGAGAATTTTCTGAGGAATTGAAGTCAGCTTCCCTATCCTATAATCTGTACGTACTCTTCCCTTTCTTTAAAAAAAATGTTATTTTTTAAGGCAATAAGGATTCAGTGACTTACCCACACAGCTAGTAAATGTTTAAGGCCATATTTCAACTCAGATTCCCTTGACACTATGGCTTGTGCTTTATCCACTGTGCCATCTAGCTGCCCCATACTCTTCCTTTAAAAAAAAATCAGGGGGCAGCTAGTTGGTGTAATGGATAGAGCACCAGCTTTGAAGTTAGGAGGACCCTAATTCAAATCCGAACTCAGACACTGAACACTTTCTGGCTGTGTGATCCTGGCTAAGTCATTTAACCCCAATTGCCTCAGCAAAAAATAAAATCAAGATATCTACCTTTTTCCAGTTCTGTAATCAACTTGATTATTGAACAAATGCTGCATGTTAACAATTATAATAGCTAGAATTTATGTAGCATTTTAATGTTTGCAAGGTACTATTAATATTATCTCATTTGATTCTTAACACTAGTCCTGTAAGATAGATACTATATTATTCCCAATTTTACTGATGAGGCACTGAGACAATTTATCCAGCTTTGAACAGTGAGAAAATGTCTGAGGCAAAATTTGAACTCGGGTCACTAACAGTGCCAACTATTAAATTAATATTTGTAAATATTCTAAAAACTATGTTATTAGTTCTCTCTGTGACAAACTGGAGGGGAAAAATTGAGAAAAATAACAAATAAATAAATACAAAGGGGCATTTTCTTTCTTGAATCACACATACCCCTTTGGGTCTATGTTTTCTCCTTATTACATTCTACTTAATATTATAGTTATTTGTGTTTTTGTGTTACCCTCATCATGAAATGATAGGCTCCTTGAGAGCAGGTATCAGGTCTTCTTTTATAAATTAGTCAATAAACATTTATTAAGCCTCTATGAGGTGAGCCTGAAATCAGGAAGACCTGAATTCAAAACAATTAAACTAGCTATGTGAGACTGGACAAGTCATTTAGCTCTGTTCGCCTCTGTTTCCTCATCTGTAAAATGAGATTAAGGAGAAAATGGAGAACTACTCTAGTATTTTTGCAAGAAAACCTCAAATGGAATCATCAAAAGTTGGACATGACAACAACAAATGTACCAGTGTCTTAAGCACTGGGGATACAAAAATGAAAAAGATACAGCTTATAATCTAATGGAAGAAGACAACATAAAAAAAAGGAAGCTGGAAAGGGTGGGAGAGGGGCAATAAGCTGAGCATAAGTTGAACAAATCAAAGAAGTTCAAAATGAATATAGGTAGGTGAGAAATGAGGAAATTTAGATTTACTTAAGAGAATATTGTCATCCATCTTTTTTTTAAAAGCTTTTTATTTTCAAAACATATGCATAGATAGTTTTCGACATGTGCCCCAGCAAAACCTTGTATTCGAAATATTTTTCTCCCTCCCATCCCCTATCCCCTCTCCTACATGGTAAGCAATCCAATATATGTTAAACATATGTAATTTCCACATTATCATTCTGCATAAGAAAAAATCAGATCAGGAAGAAAACGAAATACAAGCAAACAACAACAACAAAAGTGAAAATACCATATTGTGATGCACACTCAATCCCCACAATACTATGTGCAGATGGCTCTCTCCATCACAAGACCATTGGAACTTACCTGAATCACCTCGATGTTGAAAAGAATCACATTCATCAGAATTGATCATCATATAATCTTCTTGTTGCTGTGTACAATGTTGTTTTTCTTCTACTCACTTCACTTAGCATCAGTTCATGTAAGTCTCTCCATGCTTTTCTGAAATCATCCTGCTGATCATTTCTTAAAGAACAATAATATTTCATAACAGTCATATACCATAACTTATTCAGCCATTATCCAGCTGATGGGAGGATTATCCACTCAGTTTTCAGTTCCTTACCACTACAAAAAGGGCTACTACAAATATTTTTTGCACATGTAAGTCTTTTTCCCTTTTTTATGATCTCTTTGGAATTAAGGCCCAGTAGAGACACTGCTGGATCAAAGGGTATGCACAATTTGATAGTCCTTTGGGCATAATTCCAAATTGTTCTCCAGCATGGTTGAATTAGTTCACAACTCCACCAACAATGTATTAATGTCCCAGTTTTTCCACATCCCCTCCAAAATTTATCATTATCTTTTTGTGTCATTTTAGCTAATCTGAGAGGTATATAGTGATACTTCAGAGCTATTTTAATTTGTATTTCTCTGATCAATAGTGATTTAGAGCATTTTTTCATGACTAGAAATGGTTTTAATTTTTTCAAATTAAATTGTCTGTATATTATATCCTTTGACCATTTCTCTATAGGAGAATGGCTTGTATTTTATAGATGTTTTATAAATTTTATAAATATTCTATATATTTTATAAATGAGGTCTTTATCATAACTCTTGGACATTTATTTTAAAAAAAACATAAATATTAAGTAGTTTGCTTTCTCTCCTGAGTTTTAAAATTATTAGAGTTTTTAAAAAATCCATTTACATTTCTTTTTCTTTTCTGATCTGTTCCTTTTCCCTTCAAATACTTCAACAAGTATTTATTAATCATGTTGTATGGGTATAGATATGCATATATCTATATACACATAGGATATTTCAATTAAATTTATTTTTTAATTAATAAGGATTTATTATTTTTCTTTTTTCCCAAGAGGAAGGGCAGGAGGAAACCCTTGTAACAAATACATATAGTTAAATATAGACTGTGTCCAAAATTAAGTATCTCATTCTATCCCTTTAGTCCATCACCTCTCTGTCAGGAAGTAGGTAGAATTCATCAACAGTAGTATTGATCATTGTATTGATCATAGTTCTTCAGTCTTTTAAAATCATTATTTTTCCTAATATTGTAATTATATACTTGATTATCTTGATTCTTCTTCACTTTATTCATACAAGTCTTCATGGGTTTCTTTAATAGAGATCCCTTTTTGTCATTTCTTAGGACACAGTAATGTCATATTATAGTTCCCCAGTTGAGGTACTTAATTTCCAGCTTTTGGACATCATAATAAGAACTATTGTAAATATCTTTGTACATATGTACACATATTATATATTTAAGTACAATAGTAGTATCACTGAGAAAAAGGATATGTATAGTTGGGTAATCTCCAGGGTATTGAGGTAGACTTGATGCTAATAGAGCCTATTAGATGAGATTCAGTCTTGGGACCAAATGAGACACTCTTTGATACAATTACCAAAATATACTGACAACTACAATGCAATGTTTACCACATAGTAGGTGCTTAATAAAAAGCATATATATATCTATGTATGTGTATGGATAAATAGATAGGTATGTATATGTATGTGTGTATATATATATATGTATATGTATATATATACATATATATATATATATATATATATACCAACCAGGATATAGTAGCACTTACCTTCAGCTTTGATAAATATAGCCTTCTTTGCCTCTTTATAAAAACATATCTGATGTTCAGATCAGGATCACAGAGGTCTGGACTCTACAGATATAGGACTTTTTATGCACTTGGGCAACCAGAAAGTTGGGGCAAAGTAACCAAGAGTCATTCAGGCCCTAGAGACAGCTTTGTGTCCTTTTAGAGAAAATTAATCCCTGGGGTGAGAGTGGCACTAGGGAAGGTGAAATTAGGGAAGAATAGACTCAACCCATGTGGTGGGGAAATACTAGTAAATATTAGCCATATTACAAGTGCATAGGTCTAAATTGGTTTCCAGGATAGCTGGACCAATTCACTATCACTGTCACTGTCACTGTCACTGTCACTATCACTATCACTATCACTATCACTATCACTATCACTATCACT
>JAJPUD010004250.1:154976-187836 GCA_023553655.1 Myrmecobius fasciatus | reverse complement strand
ATCACTATCACTATCACTATCACTATCACTATCACTATCACTATCACAAAGAGGAGAGAAGTATATCCAGGGAAGATTTCATAGAGGATGTAGAATAACTTTGAATGGAAAGGATTTTAAGAAGTAATAATGTTAGAGGAACCTCTTCTGTTCATAGAGACACCATATCCAAATTTACAGTGATAGAAGAGAGTATAAAATTAAGGGTGTTCAACAAATAAACAAGTTTGGCTAAAATGTAAAGTATATAACAGAAGTGTGAGATAAATCTGGAAATATGTTAGCATCAGATTATGAAGACCTTTGAATGCCATCTAAGGATTTTTATTTTATTCAATAGGCAATAAATTGTATGCAAAGGTTTTGTGTGTGTGTGTGTATAGTAAGATGAAATCTATACAATAGGAAAATTACTCAGGCTGTGTTATGATAGATAGGAAAAAGGATGAACTGAAGGAAGGAAGATAGCATAGGTGTCTATTATAATTGTCCAAACAAGAGGTGCTGATAGCCTAAACATAATGGTGACAATATGAAGAAAGAAAAGGGAGAAGATGAGAAGAAGCCATGAAGCTAGATTTGGTGGTAATGAATAGGGAAGATAAAGAGAAGAGACAGATGACAAAGAAGATGATGCTAGCAAGAGAAATCAAAAAGTTGTTAAGAGGTCCAGGTCTCAAGAAAAAAATCATATTGAATTTTAAAAATTGTTATGATATAGTCTGGCAGAAATATTCTGTAGTCAATCTCTATTTTTCTGCTATAGGGTCTAATTATGAAAGGTCTTAGAAACTAAACATAAAATGTTGGTTGAATCTTGTATCCTTTGTTGTAACTTTTTCACTCCGAGAGTATATAATTTCAAAAGCATCACAACTTGTGCTGTATTCCTAAAATATCTTCCTTGCTAATTTTGAAAATTCTGTATAGGAAGAGGATTCTTAAACTGGAGATTGATTCTCTTTGGGGACCATAAGTAGTTTGAAGGGGATCTATGGGTGGAAATAAGATTATATCTTTATTCAAAAATAATTGGTTTTCTTTGTAATTAATTGCATGTATATTATTTTATGCATTTAAAAGATCATTATGAGGTGTCTTTAGGCTTCACTAGAAAAAGAGAATCTTTGGCAAAAAAATAGATCAAGAATCTTGACCTAGGAATAAATCAATTTAATCAGTTGCCTTAAGATATTTGTTCTTGAGAAAATGCAGATCCCTTCAGGATATCTGGTACTTTTAATTTGTCATCAATCTTTTACAATTTCTAGAATCAAAGACATTTAGGTTTTAAAGAGAAACCTTAGAAATGATTTAATTCCAACCTCTCATTTTATTCTTATTCACCATATTTTGTTTCAACAAATCATCCAGAATTGATATATACTCAGAATTGTACATACTCAGAACTGAATCCTGCACAATATATAATCCTCCCCATTTCACTAAGTTAAACAAAATGACAACTGAGAATGATTGTAATTAAGTTCAGCCTTATATTTTAGTAGAAAAAAGGACAAGTACACATTTTATAAGTTAGTATTAACATTGCATATTATTTTTGGCTGAAATTTTGTTCCTCTTTTAGAAGTTGTCTTCATTTATAATAATCATATTAGGTTCATCATTCTTTTGGGTCTGTTTTTTGGCCTTTCCATTATTTCAATAAGTATTTTTATATATTCTTTGATTCATCCTGTTCATTATTTCTTAAAGCAGAAAGGTTTATTATTAAGATGATCAGAGGGTAGTGAGATCTTTTCAATAACCATTGACTAAGATGTAAGAAGGGTTGCAAACTGTGTTGGAGAGGTAATGTCTCATGGCATTGAAAATGTAGATTCTTCAAGTGTTGAAATCATTTAAAAAAGGAAAAAGGTTGAATTAAGGACAGCATATTCCTATAACCATTCATGAAAATTCTTTGCTTTTGGACCTATGGCTGTTCTAAGTAAAATTTGGGAGTGTCTTTTTTTAATATAATAATAAATTCAAAATAAGGTATAGTATAAAATTTGTTATTCCCCGGTCAATAGAATTTCCTATTGCTCTTTAATAAAAATATTGACTAATCTGAAGTTGGTTAATTCAAAACCAATGAGTTGTTATTGTTTTTTTCCCTTTCTGGTTCCTTAGAATTAGAATTAATAAAGTATTACTGTAATGTTAAATTATTTGTGTAGTGGTAGAGTCCAGAAGTCCCAGAACTTCATTTCTCTATATTTTCCCTGCCTTCCCACATAGCCACCACTGACAACCATTTTTAAATGAGCAATTCTCGTCCACCCCCTTAAGCTGGAAGGCAAAGATTTAGCATACTAAGAATTCTTAAATTGTACAACTTTTTGGCTGAAATGAAATGACATCTGATATGAAAAATTGAAGCAAATACTACTTAAGCCAGGCTGCATCAGTGCTCACTGGGATAAAAATGATGTTTTGCTAGCACAGCATAATTAAGAGTACTTTTAGATTTAGGTGGAGGTATAAGTAAGTTATTTTGAGAAAGGCTCTAACATAGTGACATTCTTCCTTTACCTTTGATGTAAATTATTAAGTTTGTCTCCATCACCACAAGTTTTATTAAATAACACACACATATAATACATATGCACACATAATATATATATGAATATAAATGTGTGTTTTATTGATATCTTTTTATATCATAATTTTCTCCAATAGCCCTCCCCATCCTATTCCCAGAGCGCCATTCCACATTAAAAAATGATTTTAATATAAAAAAGAGGAAAAAAATCAGCATAACCAATCAATGCATCAAAAAAAGTCTGAATATATATCCTTAGTACAACATTTGAGAACCTACCTCTGCAAAGGAATGAAGCACTATAAATTGATACTTTTTTTTTTTTTTTTTTTTGGTCTGAGGCAATTGAGGTTAAGTGACTTGCCCAGGGTCACACAGCTAGGGAATGTTAAGTGTCTGAGATAAATTTGAACTCAGGTCCTCCTAACTTCAAGGCTGGTGCTCTACCCACTGCACCACCTAGCTGCCCCTAAATTGATAAATAACATTTTTATCTTTGATATAAGCAATATTTTTTTCTTTTCTTTCCTCCTCTTTCTATATCCTATTCTTCCCTTTACCCCCACTCCCAACTATGTCTCTCAAGTTTTAATTCCTTTTTTACAAATTGACAAATATGTACTGAATTTCTAAGATAGGCAAGGCACTATGCTTGTGACCAAAAAGAAGAAGGCTTCTTTGAGGAGAGGGATTAGATTAGATTAGATCAGAGGAGAAAGAAAATTTTTTTCAACCTCTTTTTGTCCTACTGCACCAAGTGTAATAACTTATCCAAATTGCATCCAAGGTATCTAGTGATATGGGGCAAATCTCTTACAGCTGGTGTGGGCTTGTTTATAATTTAATAGGGAAAATGTTTAGGAAAGAAAATAGTTTTGGAAAAATATGGATGAAGGAAAAATTTTTATATAAATTGTCAGCCAGCAGATATGAAATGCAGCCAGTTAAAATCCTTTTGTTTTAGCTTTCTATTTTTAGCATTTTCTAAGTGCCTAACATTTCAGAGAATACACAAAGTACTTTATCATGGTTCCTAATAATGTTTATTAAAAAAGAAAAAGAGGAAACCTCTAGGGTAGGATAATTACAAGCACTGAGCTTATTGGGATTTGGGCTTTAAAGGAAAAATAAGTAATTCTCTATGTTATCAGTGTTCATTTTATGCAAATAAAGTCTTGTCATGGTAATTGACTTTTTTTTTTAAATTAGGGCCCTCTCCATCATCTAGGGATTGATTTTTCTTCCATATGTCTTGAGATCATAGGATTTAGAGCTAAAAGGGACCTTAAAATAATGACAATAATTATTGTTATTGATGATGATGATGACAATAATAATAATAGTAGTAGACATATGTATACTCCTTACTATGTGCCAGGCATTGTGCTAAGCGCTTTACAATTACTATTTCATTTGATCCTCACAACAACCTGTGGAGGTAGATACTATTGTTATGTTATTTTAAAGTTAAATAATTTAGTCAAAGAGAGATTAAATGACTTGTTCAGAGTCACTCAGTTAATAAGTGTCTTAGGTAGGATTTGAATTCAGCTCTTCCTGACTTCAGGTTGGGTGCTTTATTCCACCCTAGCTACCACCTAGTCTAATTTCTGTATCACATAAGTGAAGATATTAGGACTCAAAGAAGTTCCATGATTAAGGTCACATAGGTAGAAAGTATGAAAATGGCATTGAATTTGATAAGGACTTTTTTTTTTTCATTCATTAAATGGAACTAATCATTTAAGGCAATAACAATGTATTTCTCCAGTTTATAATATAAATCTACAGAATATCTAGTTTCACATTATTCTACTTTCTTCTAACCCCTCTGAAACCATTGTATGTTTGTTATCATCACATATTTCAGTCCTCATGGTCTCCTTTTCCAAAGCTGCCATAAACCAGTGATTACATGCTTAATGGGATTTTGATGACTGCCTGCCTTCCTGCTTTTGAATGAGCAGGATTTTTACACACCTTTTCATTGTTTAACCCTTTCTGAAGCTTATCTAATAAAATACAGGCTAGTTATCCATGGACTTTCACAAAAGCAGACTCTCCAACTTGCTATTCCAGCCTTATCTCATCCCATTCTCCTCCCAGCACTATAGCTTTAGCTAACCTGGCTAATTGCTGCTCCTAAGTTTCCTCTTTCCTTTTGACTTTCTGCTCTTTCAGATATCATCCTGACTCAACATGAATTTATGAAATATTCACATGTATAATTGAGATCATGTTGTTTGCATTCTCAAAGGGTGGGGGACAGACTGGAGAGATAATTTGGATCTCAAAAATTTAAAAAGTGGATGTGAAATATTATGTGAAAAGAGGGGCAGCTAAGGAGTACAGTATAGAGAGCACAGGGCTTGGAGTCAGACAGACTCATCTTCCTGAATGCAAATTTGGTCTCAGACACTTAGTTTTACTAGCTGTGTAACCCTGGACAAGTCATTTAATTCTGTTTGCTTCATTCGTAAAATAAGCTGGAGAATAAAAGAACAGATCACTTCAGTATCTTTGCCATATGGGGTAATGAAGAGTCAGATATTACTGAAATGATTGTTAAACAACAAAAAAATGTGAAAAGAAACATAAAAATATAATATGTACAAGAAATATAATAAGTATGGATGGCAGAATTTTAAGAAAAAGTCTGTATTCCTAAAGAATTTACATTTTTCCATGGACTCCTGTTGTTCCCATTTGCTTGAAAGCCTTAGCTATTATGAAGACCCATAAAGCCTTTGATTCTTACCAACCAAATGTGATTCCTTCCCCATGTGCCTAGCATTTGACACAGATTCCACAAAAGAATAGGCTTTTAATAAATGTTTATTAATTGATTGACTGCCTGATACTATATTAAGCACTGGGGATACAAAGAAAGGTCAAAGATACTCTATACTTGCAAGAAGTTCACAGTCTAACAGGAGAGACAATATACAGCTATATGCAAACAAGATATATGTAGGGTAAATTAGAAGCAATCAACAGAGGGAAGGCATTACCTTTAAAGAACACTGGAATAAGTTTCTTGAAGAAGGTGGAATTTTAGCTGGGACTTGAAAGAAATCAGGAAGTTGAGATGGGGAGGGAGAGATCCAGTGGAAATGAAAAGTCAGGAGATGGAGCAACATGTTCTTGGAACAGCAAGGAGCCTAGTTAGTGTTATTAGATTGCAGAATATGTGGGAGTGAATAACATGTAACGAGACTGGAAAGGTGTGGAGGTGGAGGAAGTTTTGAAGGGCTTTAAATACAAAACAGATTTTTATATTTGATCTATTCTAACTTGTATTATAGTTGTTTCTATATCTTCCCTTCACTACTGGAATATGGGTTCTACAAGGAAGGACTCTAATTTTTTTTTAAAAATTATTATTCCCAGGGTTTGTCACAATGCTTTGCACTAGTAGATGCTTAATAAATGTTTATTGGATGAAGATTGTTCAGTTGAATGAGGAAAAGTACAACAAAATATTCCAGCCTTGAAGGGATACAAGATGTTATATTACTGTCAGGAAGCTTCATTTCATCTTAAATCTGAAAGTCACCTACAGTATGCAAATACACAAATTAAAGTCTATGAGAGGAAGTCTCATTAGGGATTCCTAATTATGTCTTAGAATATAGAATGTACTTTCAAACTTACTCTGTTTCACTGGGGATTTCAGTTGTGAAGCAATTAAATGAGAAATTTACATCTGTGAGATGTGGTTAGGTATCTTTATGAATGTGATTTGGGAAATCAGTATGGTAGACATATAATATGCTACCACACACTTGCCAGAAAGTTTTCTATACTAAGAGCTCAGAGAAGTACATTTCAAAAGAAATATTAGATTGGACCATTTAAAAGTAATTTCTTTGAAGGCAGGTCATATCAAATGGGTTATTTACACTTGAACCATTTCTCTATGATAACACCTTATTTGGAGGTTAAACATCTAGCAACCTTAAACATAGTCCAAGAAAAATTTTTGAAGAGTCTATGATAGTAGAGCAGCAACTTCTGTGATTTTGGAAACAAAGAAACTAACTGAAAATTATATGTTGTCAGCTACCCCATTCTTGATACATTGTCCCTAATTTCTATAACTGTGTACTGAGTTTCTTCCTATCTCTCTTCTAAATCTCTTGTGCTGGTTTCTTTTCCCTTGCCTTATCACCAAATGTGAGTAATCTCCCAGGGTTCTTACATAATCTTTCTTTCCCTTTGATTTTTTTTTTTTTTGTTTGTTGATGTCATCTATTCCTATAACTTCAATAAGGGAATATGAGGTAGGTATACAAGCACTAATCTTAGAATCATCAGGAAATAATAGTTGAGATTTATATAATACTTTAAGGCTTACAAAAAGACATCCACAAAGTCCCCTTCTTTTGGCTCCCTGTGACACTGTATTTGACCCTGAGTTCTTGAAGGTTATATCACTGCAATCTAAGCCCTGGCAAAGTCTACCATGGTGGAAAATTGATTAGCAAGATATTGGCAACAGATCTAGTTTTCTGACCTACTCTCCTAGATAATGAGAGCTAGGTTCATCTGTAGACTGGACACTTATGGATAAACATTTTGGCCTTGGCATCCTAGGAAGGGAAATGCAAAATGGCTCTCAGTCTTGTGTAGCCTTGTTCCATTTCTGCAATCAGTTAGTGTGGCAGAGTGAAAAAAAAGGAGAGGATGATAAGAATCTTTAGACTATCTATAAATTTTAATTTGACTACTAGTACTTTAAATGTGAGATCCTTGACCAGTGTTAGCTGTGTCATTCAAAAATGCCAGTTCACTTATAATGCATCACTTATGTTCTCTGAAGTTGCTAGAGAAGCTCTACTCATGTTATATGGGATGGCTCTTTAGATTCATTTCCATACCTCCTCTGTGGTTGTATTCACCAATCCAATCCCCACAACAGTTGATTGTAAAATCTTACCAATCATATTGACTAAAAATGATTGAAAAGGAAAGTGACAAATGTTGGAGGAGATGTGGAAAAATTGGGATACTAATTCATCGTTGATGGTATTGTGAACTAATCCAATCATTTTGGAGAGCAATCTGGAATTATGTCTAAAAAGTTATAAAACTATTTATCCTTTGATCCAGGGAGGAGACATGTTTATAAAAGAATGAAATCATATCCTCCTTAACCTTCCCACTATAC
This sequence comes from Myrmecobius fasciatus, assembly GCA_023553655.1. NCBI lineage: Eukaryota > Metazoa > Chordata > Mammalia > Dasyuromorphia > Myrmecobiidae > Myrmecobius > Myrmecobius fasciatus. The sequence goes on along the minus strand of JAJPUD010004250.1, from coordinate 180,118 downwards.
ATCAAACTAGAATAAAGAAGTTAAAACTAAATGAAAGGATGTTTCACATTCTTAGTTTTAGAAAAGACAAGAAAGGAAATGGAGGAGTTGATTTTATTTTGTTCCTACTGACAATAAGAAATATCATTTGCACGAGATATTTGGTCATCTAATGTTTCAGTGTTCATGATAAATATCTGCAAAAGGATGACAATGAAAATTATTGCAGTTTATTCGCTAAAATATTAAATAATTGAGAAGCTGATAAAGTCTACAAAGAAATTCAATAAGACTTTTGAAATTAAGTCAACAGGTACTTTGATTCTCAATGATTGTAACAGAAAACTTGAAATATATGATATGGTAAGAAATATATTGGAAGGTCATGAATAACAAATGAGAACAGCTTTATGACTAAATATAAGAGGTAAAAAGAAAAAAATATATGAAAACATTTATATGATGACTTAAGATTTGCAGATAATTTTACATGTATTAATTCTATGGTCCTCATAACAACCTTATCAAAAAGATAATATTATTTTCACTTTAGGAAACTGAGACAGATTAAATGATCTATCCAAGATCACACAATTGGTAAATCTCTAAGTCAGGATTTTAAACTTCAAGTTCTGCAATAATTCCATTATACCATGCTCCCCCTACCTCCTACTAGGCATGGTGAGCATTGAACAACATGACAAAAATAAGTGTGTGATTTGGATTTAGCAGATAGAAAATAGCTCACTTTTGATATGGGAATAATTCCTGAATCATGGTCTGTGTACCCTCGTACAATAGTCTGCATGTATACATGTATGCACACATACATATCTATATACATACATTTATATTTACAATGGTATACAATGGTTAAAAAAGATCAAATTAATACAAAGTGAGAAGAAAATGAAAAATGAAATGATATGATATGAAATGGGATTCAACCTTGATCTATTTAAGTAAATTGATTTTTAAAATGGACAATGGATGGAAGAAAGGACATAGATATAGATTATAATAATTTCATACAGAAGTATAATTGATGTAAATCAATTGCAGAAGCCAAAAGGGGCTTAGTCAGTCAGCACTAGACTGATTTGCCAAGTAGAGAGACAAAAAAGCCAAAGATAAGACAATTTTAGCAAATAAGTTTGTCTGATCCTTTCCATAAGATTTTTTTCTTTTCTTTACATTAATACATATTTATAGAATAAAACATTTTCATTACATAGTAAGATAAAAAGGTGATTGTACATAAAACTGCAAATCTCCTGAACATAACTTGTTCTTCTTTCTTAAATATACAACAGAATTACCATGTACATTTTTTTTCCTCCCAGAGGGCTACCATTAGATACAAATAGATGTGTACATGTGTGTATGAGCGTGTTTATGATACATATGATTGAATGTAAAATTATTCTGTATATAATCCTATTTATCAGTTCTTTCTGTAGATACAGACAGTGCCTTTCTTTGTATGTCTTTTACAGCTAATTTGAGCCTTTATAATAGTCAAAAAAACTTATTCACTCAAAGTTGTTCTTAAAACAATATTGCTGTTACTATGTTCAGTGTCCTTTTTATTCTGCTCATTTTGCTCTTTATTATTTCATGCCAGTCTTTCCATGTTTTTCTAAAATCATTGAGCTCATCATTTCTTGTAGCACAGTAGCATTCCATCACTATCTTATATCACAATTTGGTCAACCATTCCACATTTGATGGACATCCCTTCAATTTCCTGTTTTTTTGCTACCACAAAGAGGGCTGCGATAACATTTTTAAAACATCTAGATTCTTTTTTTTTTCTCTAATTAACTTTGGAAATAGAACTCGTTGTGGTTTTGCTGGGTCAAAGGGTATTTTGAGCATAACTTCAGATTGCTCTCCAAAATGACTGGATCACAATTTCACCAACAATGAATTAGTATCTCAATTTATCTATGTTTCCTCCAACATTTGTCACTTTCCTCTTCAATCATTTTAGTCAATATGGTTGGTAAGATTTTACAACCAATTGTTAGGGTTATTGGATTGGTGAACATATCATGGAGCAGATATGGGAATGGATCTGAAGGGCCATCTCATGTAGCATGAGTAGAGTTCCTCTGATAACTTCAAAGACCATAAGTGGTTCATTGTTAAATGAATTGGCATTTTTGGATGACATAGCTTACACTGGATTGTCTTTTAGCATTATTACTCTTTAATTTTCTACTCTTTAGACACCATAGCATCAGTATGCTAGGGCAAGCATCATTTAAAAAGGAGAGTGCTTCCTCACTCTTTGTTTCTTTAGAGTGAGTTGCATGTAAAACTATCTGTTTGACACCTTTTCCTGCTCCATGCAATGTGACAATTGTGAGCACATGATGGAGTACACAAGGCTTTCCCAGATGACCCCAAGCCTAAAGCTCTGAGCACCAGATGCATTTTCTGTGGTTTGTTTTGTTTTTGTTTTGTGTTTGTTTTTCTGAGCATAGGTGACCAATCAGTGACTGTGAGATGGACGCTTACAGCTTTGAAAGCAGCCTTTAGAGTTCAAAAGGCTAGGAATTAGTATCATACTTTGAAGAATCTTTTGAAAAACTGTTGATTTTTAGCCATTTCAATCATATTTGATTCTTTGTGATTCCATCTGGAGCTTTCTTAGTAAAGATACTGGAGTTGTCATTTTCTTCTCCAGCACATTTTTAAAATTTTTTATCTTTTTATTGTTTTTGTTTTTCTGGTTATACATGTACTTTTTTTTTTCTGAGACAATTGGGGTAAGTGACTTGCCCAGGGTCATACAGCTAGAAGTGTTAAGTGTCTGAAGGCAGATTTGAACTCAGGTCCTCCTAACTTCAGGGCTGGTGTTCAATCCACTGCGCCACCTAGCTGTCCTTTTATTAATTTTTTAAAATACACATTTCATTATGAATCATGTTGGATGAGAAAAATCAGAACACAAGGGAAAAAAACACAAGAAAAAAAAAACAGGAAAAAGAAGTGAACATGGCATGTGTTGATTTACATTCATTCTCCATAGTTCTGTCTCTGGAAGCAGATGACATTTTCTGTCCAAAGATTATTGGGATTGCCTTGGATCACCAAACCGCTGAGCAGTTGATCTTTCATAGTTGATCATTGTACAATCTTGCTATAATGTGTATACTCTATTCCTGGTTTTACTTACTTAACTCAGCATCAGTTTGTGTAAATCTTTCCAGGCCTTTCTAAAATCATCTTGTTATTATTTTTATAGAACGATAATATTCCATTCTTTCATATACCATAACTTGTTCAGCCATTTCCCAATTGATGGGCTTCTACTCATATTCCAATTCTTTGCCATCACAAAAGAGCTCCTAAAAACATTTTCCCCATATCAGTCCTTTTCCCTTCTCTATGATTTCCTGGGGATACAGATCTAGTAGCAGCACTGCTGAATCAAAAGGAATGCACAGTTTGATAGGACTGTGGGCATAGTATCAAATTGCTTTCCAGAATGGTTGGGCCTTTTCACAGCTCCACCAATAATGCATTGGTGTCCCAGTTTTCCTACATCCTCTCTAACATTTGTCATTTTTTCCTACTGAGCCAATCTGAGAGGTATGAGGTGATACCTCAGAGTTGTTTTAATTTGTATTTCTCTAATCAATAATGATTTAGAGCATTTTTATATGACTATAAATTGATTTAATTTCATCATCAAAAAATTGTCTATTTATATTCTTTGACCATTTATCAATTGGGGAATGACTTTATTCTTATAAACTTGACACAATTGTTTATATATTTTAGAAATGAGGCCTTTATCAGAAACACTGGCTGTAAAAAAAAAAAAATTTCCAGCCCTGTATTTCCCTTTTAATCTTGTTTGTATTGGTTTTGTTTGTGCAAACCCTTTTTAATTTAATATAATCAAAGTTGTTCATTTTGCATTTCATAATGTTCTTTAGTTCTTCCTTGGTCATAAATTCCTCCCTTCTCCAAAGATCTGATAAGTAAACTATTCCTTGCTTTCCTAATTTGCTTAAGAATGATAGCCTTGGGGCAGCTAGGTGGCTCAGTGGTTAGAGCACCAGCCCTGAAGTCAGGAGGACCTGAGTTCAAATCTGGTCTCAGACACTTAACATTCCCTAGCTGTGTGACCCTGGGCAAGTCACTTAACCCCAATTGCCTCAACAAAAACAAAAAAAAAAAAAAAAAAGAATGATAGCCTTTTATGCCCAAATCATGTATCCATTTTGACCTTATTTTGGCATGGGGTATGATATGTATATCTATGCCAAGTTTCTGACATATTATTTTCCAATTTCCCCAGAAATTTTTGTAAAATAGTTCTTATCCTAGAAGCTGTAATTGTGGGGATTATTAAATACTAGATTACTGTAGTCATTGATTATTGTGTCATGTATATCTAACCTATTCCACTGATCTACCACTTTAATTTTTAGCTTGTATCAAATGGTTTTGATGACTGCTATTTTATATTTTATTTATTTTATTATTTATATATATAGTTTTAGGTCTGATATTACTAAGCCACTGCCTTTTATATTTTTTCCCATTAATTCCCTTGATATGTTTGACCTTTTGTTCTTCTACATGAATTTTGTTATTATTTTTTCTAGCTCTATAAAATAATTTTTTGGCATATTGATTGGTATGGCACTGAACAAGTAGAGCAATTTAGGGAGAATTATCATTTTTATTATATTAGCTCAGCCTACCCATGAACAATTGATATTTTTCCAGTTATTTAAATCAGACTTTATTTGTGTGAGAAATGTTTTGTAATTATGTTCATATGGTTCCTGTGTTTCTCTTGGCAGATAGACACTAAAATATTTTATTTATCTCCAATTATTTTAAATGGAATTTGTCTTTCTATCTCTTGCTGCTGGACTTTGTCAATAATATGTAGAAATGCTGATGATTTGTGTGGGTTTATTTTATGTCCTGTAACTTTGCTAATGCTGTTAATTGTTTTAGGTAGGTTTTTGAATGATTCTCTAAGTATATATCATGACATCATTTGCAAAAAGTGATGATTTTATCTCTTCATTATCTATTCTAATTCATTTATTTTCTTTTTCTTTTATTATTGCTAAAGCCATTTGTAGTACAATGTTGAATACTAGTGGTGACAATGGGCATGCTTGTTTCACCCCTGATCTTATTGGGAATGTGTCCAGCTTTTCTCCATTACAAATAATGCTTGCTGGTTATTTTAGCTAGATACTGCTTATCATTTTAAGGAAAACTCCCTTTATTCCTATGTTCTTTATTGTTTTTAACAGGAGTAGGTGCTGTATTTTGTCAAAAGTTTTTTCTGAATCTTTTGAGGTTATCATATGATTTGTTAGTTTTGTTAATGCATATTTTTAGAGAGATGTTTTTCCCCTGAGAAAGTACTTCAGTTGAATTATTATTTTCTTTCACATAATTATTGTTTCACATATGATTTTTTTCTGTGGCCCAAAAATTATTTAGAGTTTCATTGTTCAGATTCTATTTGACGCTATGTCTTTTGTGTTCACTGAATTGGCTACTATTTTTGTTGCATTATTGTCTATGAAAGATGTTTGTTATTTTTGCTTTAAAAAAAAACACTTCTTTGTAGTATTTCTGTGTCCTATTAAATGCCCAGTTTGGGTAGAAGTTTCATTTCATGGGATATAAGACATGCTATTCTTTAGCAGTCCAATTTAGAAAATGTCATAATTTTTTTTATTAATGTCATAAATCTTTTAATTCTAGTTTCCATAGCAATTTGATCAGTTGATAAACTTTTAAGATCTTATAGATTATATCATTTATCACATCTATATAAATATTGATTCATTATCTGTTGTACCTCTAAGCATCATGTGGTTTCCTACTTATCCCTTTTTACTGTACCTATTTTTATTCTATCCTTGTCTGAAATGATTACTATCCCTGCTTTTTTCAATTCACCCCAGGTTTATTAGATTTTCCCCAGTCCTTCTTTCTGACTATGAGTAAATATTTATTTGTGTTTCAAATGTGCTTCATACAACTAACATATTGTTGGATTCTAGTTTTCTAATATTTTCCTTTCCCTCCCATTTTTTTGTCTTTTCCTAATACCCTCAAAACAAAAAATAAACAAAACTCTGTCTTATTTGTGTTTTTTTAATGACTCTTGAAGTCATTAGAGTTCTTAAAGGACAGTTGTTTTTTGTCCTCTTAGGAAATAAACAGTAATCACATAGTATCTTGCAAATGATCAAGAATATTTCTTTTTTCAATATTTCAGTATTTCTCTTGATTCTTTTTTTTTCTTTTTTAAGTTTCTATGTAATACTTGCCTTTTCATCTGGAATCCTTAGAAGTTTTATATTTATTATTAATCCTTTTTTTACTTTTTGGATTATTCTTGTTTTTTAAAAGAATATTATATCCCAAGTTCTTTTCTTCTTTTGAGTGACAGTTGCTAGGTCTTCTGTAATTCTGAATGTGATTCCTTGGTACTTGAAATATTTTCTTTTTGTCTGCTTGTAGTATTTTTTGTGTGCTTGCATTGAGGAAGTAAGTAATATATTTTTTCCCATTTTTACTTTGTCCTCTGTTTTTAAGACATCTGGGCAATTTTCATTTATGATTTCTTGAAATTGCATGTCCAAGCTTTTTATCATGATTTTTTGATATTTTGATATTTCTAAGATAATCGCTCTTCTACTTGTTTTCCATGAAGTCCATTTTTCATATTTTTTCTCAATTACATGTGAAAAAATTTTTTTCATGTTTTTAAATGTTACAAATTCTCTTTCTCCTCCCCTCCACCTTCTTTGAGAAAACAATTTGATATAAATTACATGTATTCATTTATGCAGAATATTTCCATGTAAGCCGTGTTGCAAAAGAGAATGTAGGGGCAGCTAGGTGGCGCAGTGGTTAGAGCACCAGCCCTGAAGTCAGGAGGACCTGAGTTCAAATCTGGTCTCAGACACTTAACATTCCCTAGCTGTGTGACCCCGGGCAAGTCACTTAACCCCAATTGCCTCAGCAAAAAGCAAAAAAAAAAAAAGAATGTACATCAAAACAAAAATAAAAGTAAAAGGTATACTTCAATCCGCATTCAAATTCCATCAGTTTTTCTCTGGAAGTAAATAACAATTTTCATCATAAATCCTCTGGAACTGTCTTGGATGATTGTATTGTTGAAACTAGCTAAGTCATTCTTCATGTACATTTTTTAAAATAGCATATACTTTATATTTTCTTGTTTTCCTTCATCTCTTCATTTTATTTCAGTATTTTCTCTTGTTTCTTAGAATTGTTGCTTTCATTTTATCAAATTATGATTTTCAAGGTATGGTTTTCTTTAACTTTATATTTTAAGCTCATATTTTATTTCTTCCAGATACTCTTGTAGTCCTTGTGACCAATTCATTTTTTTTCTCTAAGGCTGTACTTATACTTTATATGAAGTATTCTGGGTCCATTCCTTTGGGCTTCTCTTAGTCCAAGGCATTTTTTCTTTGCATTTGATACTTCTCTGCACTTATCTCTCCAGTCTGATTTCTGGATTGGAATTTTGGATTTGTGAACAGATTCTCTTCTCTCCCATACTTTTGCATTATTGTCTAATCTTGTCTCTTCTCGTAGTTCAGTCCCAGGATTTTGTGATATCAAATCAAGTATAGCATTTCTAAAATACTGGCATAGTTCTTGCTTCTAGAGCCCCGAGGCAGTCTTGTGCTATGTGCTTGGTTTGGCCTTATCTCCTGCTGGGGTTGGGACTCCAGGAACGCTCTATGCTGTGTAGTGGTCCTTTTTTATATCTTTTTTTCTTTTTAGTATAAATTTGGCTAAAGGAGAATTCTTTTGCTGCAAGGCCTTGAGGGTTACCTTGAATTAAGTCTTACTGTGACCTTGTCTCTTGCTTTGAGATGGGGCTCCTTGTACACATCCCATTCTTCCTACCTTAGATTGTCTCAAATCAAAGCTTCTTCAGGATTCTTGTAGTTTTTTTTTGTGCAATCTTGGGCTGTAGGGAGAAATCTATTTGATTCTTTTTTCTTTTTTTATGATTATCCTCTTTCAGCTTTACTTTTTTATGAGGAATCTGAGCTCTTTTTTAGTCCTAACAGGCTACCATCTTCATTATCTTGTCTAATAAATACTCTCTCAGCTATCCTCCAAACTTTCTTCTTGTTCTTTTTAGTCAATATTTCCTGAACCTTAAATATTGTTGATTCTCATCCCAGTTTGAAGTGTCCCTGGTTGAAAACTGCAACTATTAATTAACTTTCTTGAATAAAGTCCTTTTGGGTTTCATTGTTTACTCTTATTAATTTCTTTTTATATTAGGATGACAAATTTTCCAGATTCACCTTTATTCAAAACTAAACTCCTCAAAAAGAATATAAAAAGGTTCTGATACTTTTTGACATTTAATTTACTTCAAATTAAAATGTTGCTGTTCATTTTCACAAAATATCTGTTGTTATATTATTATCCATAACACTTTGGACTCATCACTGTTTTTGAAAAGGTTAGAAGATTTGGAGGGTTGCCAAAATCCCTTTGGCTAATTCTACCTGGCTTGATCAGTTCTAGACTTATGTGATTTAGTGTATATTTATCTTACTATGTGGAAAGTACTCTATTAGCCTCTGAAATTTTAATATGGATGCAGTTCAAAAATATGCTTTCCAAAGACCTTTTAATCTTATGTGTAGAAGGACAAATACACAAATGACTATTACTAGGAAGAGTGGGAAAAGGAGAAACTTACATCAAGGACTGTGAGAAATTTGAGGAAAGAAGTATCACTTTCAGGGCAGCAAGGTGCCATAATGAACCCTGAGGTTCTGAGGATCTGAGGAGGGTCTGAGTTCAAATCTCATGCCAGACACTTAATACTTTCTAGGTGTGTGAACCTGGGCAAGTCACTTAATTCCAATTTCCTTACAAACAAAGAAACAAATGAGAGGCATCACTTTAACCTAGGAGCATACAAGGAAAATTTCAGGAAGGACAAAGTGGTATGCATCTCCTTTGGGTCTTTGAGGAAAGGAGAGATTTCAAGTATTGAAGATGGGAAGAAAGAAAAACAAAATCATAGTAATATAAAAGGAAAATATAAGATAGAATGGTGATTTTGTCCTATTTGATTCAAATGGGTATATTTAAAAGAGAGTAAGATGAAATAGGCTAGACAGGTAAGTTAAAGCAATGTTGTGAAGAGAGTTGAATACCGGAATCATAAATGTATGCCTCATCTGTTAGGCAATAAAGACTCACTCAACTAAAGAGTGGTGAGTAAGGGACTAGCAGTGTATTGTTGAGATAACTGTGGAGAGAGGATCATCTGGACAAGACCAAGAAAACTATCTTAAGGATAGTATATTGTAGTAATCTAGATAAAGGCCTGAACTAGAGAAGTCATTGTGGAAATAGAGAGGTGAGATCAGAAAGGAGAAAAATTGCAAAGGTAGAAATATCTAGGTTAGGCAACCAATCAGAAACAACATATAAGGGAGCAGAAAAGCACAAAAGATTTTAAGATTCTAAATCTGGTTAGCTGACAAACCATTAGTGCCCTTAACAGATAGAAAATTTAGAAGAAAGGGTAGCATTAGAATAGGGCAAGATAACAAATTCATTTTTAGATATGTTGAATTTTAGTTGCAGGCAGGACATCAAAATGAACTTATTGAATAGATAATTACAATTGGAGTTTTGGGCAATAGAGGAGATAAAGATTTAGGATATTATCTTAGAAAGATAATAATTGAAATCATGGAAATAGATGAGTTTACTAAGAGATTATTATAGAGAAGAAACAAAATATGAACTGGGACAGCACCTTTGCAGGAATAACCAACATTTAAGATGGTTCTGAAGAAGGATGAGGAGCTAACATATTTTGGTAATAAATAGAAATTGAAGGAGCCTTATGAACAATGAAGTATGACGAGAACCTGGGGAGAAGGCATCCAGAAAAGAGTGGGGATCATGGAATCCCATAGTGTCTAGAGTCACAGAGAGCTCAAGGAGGGCAGGAAAGAATCCCCATTTGGTCTGGAGATTTTAAAATGTCATTAGTGATCTTGGAGAGTACAGTTTTAGATGGGTGGTAAAAATGAATGCCAAACTACAAAGGTTGAAAACTGAATGAGTAGGTGACAAAGATGTGGAGCAGCAAAAAATAACGCCATTTAAAATGTTTAGTATCTAGATATTGTAAATTAAGGCAATCAATGTAATTACAATTTGTATTTGGTTTCTATTTGATTTGTAATCAAAACCATCAGCTGGAGAAATTTGCATCATTTCTCACCCCCAGACATCATTATTCCAGGAGATAATGCTGAAGCTGCACACAAATGCCACCCCTCTGCTTTCTCTTGGCTGAGAAGACACAGTTATAATAAAAACATTAAAGGTAAGTGGCAATATTAAGGAGATAAAAGGAACCCTTTTAATAGGAAAATATTTGACAACTGTGTCAGTGAATGAGTGTGTAGTAGTGATATCCAGAGTGTAAGTCTGCTTATATCCTATGCAGACAGGTGCATGCTTTCCCAAATTGACCCTGTGAATTCAGGCATTTTAAAAACTTGCATTTAAGTTATTTCTTTTCTTGGTGTAGATATAAAATTAAAGTTTCTTGTTCCTGTTTCAAGCAACATCAAATTTGAAACTATAGGGAAAATGGCTCACAAAATTCTTGAGGCCAGAACCAGATTAAAATACAATTGGGAAATGTTTGACAAAATAAACATACACTACAACATAAATAGTGGTCTGTCTTGAACTGTACTTTTCATTTTCTATGACCATTAGGATTCATTCACAATATGCTTAGTTCTAATTGTTCTTGCATTTTCTTGGATCTCACCTCTTTAAAATCTGAAGGTATTTGGGATTCTTTGCTGTGGGAGTATATCTGTGTTGTAAGCTGGTATAAGGCAGCAACATACTCAAGTGGGTGGTTTTGGCATATACAGTGGATTTGGAGGCAGGTTGTATAATACATAACTAGCTATGCATATTGGTCAGAAGAAATAAGAAAAAATTCAAAGTTTATGAGAGAAAAAAATTCCTACAAGGATTGGCACACACTTGTAAGGCTTTATTATGTCTCAAAGAATGTTCACAGCTATTTATTCGTGAATTAGAATTTGGGAATGATAGATGCATAGATAACTACCCACCATGAAGTGAAGTCCTTGGCTTGGGGGTGATTGAAATGAGAATTTGATGATCAGAGATAAGGTATGTCAATGGAATTCCTCAGAATTAAGGGAAAATGTAAGTGTTAGGGCCTTCTGTATAAAGAGAATTCTTCTTCAACTTATAATGTATGCAGGACAGCATCCACAATAGTGGAAGACACCTTTGGCAAGCATATGTTTCCATGTTTTCTGCCTTGTTTGATATTAATAATCCAGCGGGTTGTTGAACAAAGTTATTTTGGTTGCTATGTTCTTTGGGGAATATTGTATGATTTAGATATATGTTTGGAAATATTTTATTGGGGAAAAAAAGCTTTTAAGGTGATATTTTGAAACAGTTTTTTTAAAATGGTAAAATAAATGATGCATTTCTTTATTGAATTTACTTTAAAAATACATCCAGGTTCAATGAATTTTGGAACATGTGCAGAATAAGTACACAGATTAAATGTAGCAACAACTAACTTCATGCCTGTGCCTCCCTCTACTTAAAGCAAGGGAAGCAGGAAGTAATAAACCAGAAATTTTCAATTGTTCTCAACTTCCCAAATATATGCTGAAAGATAGAATCATAGTTTGATTCTGAAATTTTATTGGGCCAAGATTTTTTCCACTTGTCATTAATTTTATTACCATTTATCAGTGTTGGAATATTTTGAAGTTCAGTTTCTGAATATAATGTTTTTAGATGGGGCATTGCTGGGTTGGAGGGAACTCTAATATGAAGGCAATAACAGGACCCAATACCATGGCATGTCAAAACTGGTTGTAGCAACTTGGAATAGTTAAGCCATAGATTAGAAGAATTATAGGGAAATAATAACTGTTTAAATATTTGAAGAGTTGTCATGGGAATTTGGGGATGGATTTATTCTGCGTGATCACAGGAGGGGCAAGAGGCAAAAGATAGAAGTCACAAAAATCTCATTTTGGGCCCAAAATAAGGCCTCTTCTAAAATCACACAATAATCTGGCTCTATTCTCACCAGAACCAAGCACAGAAAATGTGACCTGAACACTGATGGAGAGTAAAAAGAAGCATGCTGGATAGAAAGCCCAAAGGCCTCGATTTGAATGCTGTAATCCTGCCTTGACTTACTCACCATGTGACCATGGATGAATCAATTCACTTCTCTATGCCTCAGTTTTCACTGGTCAAATAGAGGGCTATAGAATGTCATTTCCTTAAGCTAGGGCACCTTCCAGCCCTAATTCCTGTATTCATTCTCTCTCTCTTTTTTTTTTTTGAAAGTGTTTTAAACTAGTTATAGATAATAAGCATAGTGTGATCTTGTTTGTATCTTCCAGTTGTAGTGTTGTTCTTGACTAATATATCTTGATGGTTGACAGATACCAAATGGTTGTGAACCCGTCGAGGACAAGAACTTTTACCTTTATTTATCTCTAACACTTAGCATGATACTTGGCAGTTAACAGGTATTATATAAAATGTTTATTCCCTTTACTTTCCTCTTTTTTTCTTCCATTTCCAGTTTAAAAATATCAGTTGACTATTTTCTCATTTTAATTATTTCTTCTAATTTAATATTGGTTCTGATCTGTTGTCTGATAAATTTGTGGGCTGGCTATATACAGATGGCTCATATGGAAATAACTCCCACATTGTTGGCCAGTTGTTTCCTGTCTGTTAAAACACAATCAGTCCCACTTTTTGGATGTTATTCTGTTCCTGCCTTGACAAGTACCTCCTAACACTTTTCTTGAAGGAAGTATTTACAATATTATGTGTGAAATTTTTATATGGTCTGCAAGTGTTTGATCTTATTATTCTTGAACCAGCTAGATGGCACTGGGGATATAAGCTCTGGGTCTGTAGTCAGGAAGACCTGAGTTTAAATTCTCTCCTCACAGTCATATATAACCTCTGTGACTCTAGGTGACTTTCAGCTTTATGTGCTTCAGTTTCCTCCCAGGGTTTTTTGTGAGGATCAGGTGAGATAATATTAGCAAAACATTTAGTATGTCCCTGGAACGCAGTAAATGTTTAATTCTTCCTGAACTTTATTTTCCAATATTTTTGCCATCTTTTCTTATGCTGTCTTTGCATACAAGACACCAAGTATAAAGTGTATGGTACTCTGGAGGGTCTCATCAAGTTCTCTGTAAAAATTCTTTCCTTAATTTTTGCAACATCTGTTGTTTTCTGGTTTTATTTGTAGTGAGAATGTCAAGATGGATATGATCAAATTCTTCCAGCAACATGTCCATTTTTGGTGGCTGGAAAAGAATTTCACATTGACAATACCAAGTTAAATTAATGTTTATACATAGTCTAAGAACTGCATAATTCTTAGCATTCTCTGTCTCCTTTGCTCATTACTTTATCATTGTAAATGGGGGAGGGATTCACATAGAACTGAGAATCCTTTTGTGTTTTTCTTCGATGTTTGTTGGTTGGTGCCATGATCAAAGAAGTCATCATTAAGTGTCTAGACCCTTGGTGATGAGCCACTCCATGAATAGCTTTGACTAATTCTCAGAAAATGTCATAATCTATTGCCAAGACCAAAAAGCTTACTTTTACATACTCAAGGATCACCTCCATGTCATAATAAAACATCAAGGTGTACAAGGTAGATTTACTAACATAGCCTCTCTTAATTTAGCCTAAGATTGCATTGTTTTGAAATATGGCTTCTGGCCTTAAGGAACTTATGATCTATTTGATGAAATAAGACTTACATATATAAAAGGTTCCTTCTCCTTCCTAAGTATCTGTTCTTCATCTGAAAAATTAGTAAGCTTGAACTAAATGATCCTCAAGGTCCAATCTGGCCTTATCCGTCTGAGTTTAATGAGGACAAAAGCAGTCTGGGAAGGGTTCACAGAAGAAGATTTGAAAAAGAATACCTTAGTTCTTCAGGAAAAAATTAACATCAGCAAAGGAAGAAATTATCCTAATTCAAGGGCAGGGGAGGGAAAGGCTGGCCTGACTTAGAGAGTTTGTGTTAAGACCTAGTAGGAGATTGAGTTGTACAGACACAATCATTGAGTTTTTATGCCCTCATATATCCTCATTTTTCTCTGTCTCTAAGCTATCTCTTTCTCTATCTCTGTCTCTCTCTTTTTGTCTCAGTTTGTCTGTATCTCTCTCTGTGTATGTCTCTCTGTGTAAGTCTCTTTGTCTCTCTCTGTGTCTCTTTCTTTCTCATTTTAGTCACTTTGAGCAAACTTTGTAGGCCACTTTTCCTATAGCAGTAACTTCAGATGGCATTGAAACAGAATTGTACTCAATGTATGTGCTCAAAGATGATCAGTCAGTATGGAGAATGAAATTCAGACAGTTACAGAGAATATGCTACCGCAAAAAACAAAAAAAAACCCTAATAATTCAGAGTATGCATAAGTAGCTGGTGGTTATGGTTTGTTGATTCACTAGGCAATTATATAGAATGAGCTTCAGAGCTGTCTATTTTCATGGTATTTTTCCAAGACACTTAAAATCTGTGTGGTGAAGCTGTATGACTATTCTCTTAGCTTTTTTGACCCAGCTTTTTCGTTCTCACTTCATCTATGTCTCTCTCTTTGAAAATGTAATCTAAAGAATTCCAATGCTGACAGAATGATGGCCTTACATCCATTATCCTGTGTTTGATAGTGGTTATTGTCAGATGCTTCAAAGAAAGAACGAATAAAACTTACAGCTCATTATGAACAGTGACACATAATAAAGTGAAAAAAATAGAGGGGTAGGCAAGTTCATCAAGTCAATCTCTTACTAATGATATATTAAATATTGAAGCCAAGGTTTCAAAAGCATTGCGGTTAACAACCAAGCTTATTCCATTATGAATATCCATATTTTTAAATAAAATAATAGAAGTGATGGGTTTGTTTTAATGATACCTCCATTTCATTATATATTACTGATAAAAATATGAAATCATCCTGAGTCAAGGACTAGATGATCTCTCACACCCCTCTTAGTGCTGTCTTCACCCTAAGCATTGACTGCTGGCAGAGTTTCATAGGTTGACAGTAAAGCATCTGAAAAGTATTTTTGAAAATGGCAAGTTTCATGAGCTGAATTGGAGATGGGACTTTGACTCAGTGTCTTTTCCAAGGCTTTTCTGGTTTCTTAGGGATCCCTGGATTGGATAGTATAGGAATCACTGGAAATCTCTGCATAAATTCTCAACAAAGCTCAGCAAAGATTAGGATGAACAAATGGAATTTTGCATCAGAAATTTGAAGAAATATGAAACATCCAATGTTCTCAGAGCATCTTGGGAATAAGTTTTGAGTTTTATAGTTTGATATTCCTGAATGTCTCTTCCTTTACTAAAGGAAAGAAGAAGAAATGTGAAGGAAACAAACTCCAGACTCCTTGTTCAAAACCTCAATCTCAACTTATAGGTTTTTTTGTTGATAGTTATGTCAAGGAAGAGCAAAGCTATTGGGGAGAAAGCACCTCTTTGACACATTCAGTTTGCAGTAGCTGCTAGAAATGACAATTTTTAGACCATCTGTAAACATTAATTTAACAGTAAGCACTTTAATTGGTAGATATTCATCCAAAGAGTAACAAATCAACACACTAGTGTAACACTGAATGGTACCAACATTGATATTCCTACTATAAATGAAGTTAGGAGACATAAAGAAGATTTAGTCATTTTGACTTTTATTGTTCATTATGAACCAAAAGGCCACCATGAAAAAGCTTATGTACTACTATTTGTCACAGCGAATGAAGTAATGGAGAATTTCTATGAAGAATTTTATAATATGAAATAGAGAAATTCCATGAAGACTATCACAATGTTTCTTAGCCGAAACAATATATGCCTTGGTATTCATTGGTGTTGATGCAAAAGTAAGCACAGGTACTAGTGGAAGGAAGTAATGGTTAAAAAAAAAAAAAAAAAAAAGTAAGAAAATATAGCAGAGGAGGGGCAGCTAGGTGGCGCAATGGATAGAGCACCAGCCCGGAAGTCAGGAGGACCTGAGTTCAAATTTGGTCTCAGACACTTAATATTCCCTAGCTGTGTGACCCTGGGCAAGTCACTTAGCCCCAATTGCCTCAGAAAAAAGCAAAATAATAATAATAATAATATAGCAGAGGATTAATATAAGCCAACTTCAATAAATTATATATGAGTATGGGCAAACCTGAAACTCTATACATTAGAAAATAAAAGAGGCAAAAACTTGTTTAATCCTCAGAATCATCAAGTATTTTCTTCAGAGGGCATGAAATATGGTAAATACCAACCAGCCTCAATAAATACAGTTGATGCCTGCCTGACACATAGTGAGCACTTAATAAATGCTTGCTGCCTGCCCTCCTGTCAGCTGAATGCAACACAGATGCATAATGATATGGACTCAGAATTGAATAAAAGGAAAAAAAAAGGCTAGATTGCATCTGGAAATTTCATACAATACTTTTATCCCAAAAAGCTTTTTGGCATCCAAAACCTTTCTTTTCAATAGGAATGTTCTTTTGGTAATACTGTATGACTGAAGATCATAGAACCATGATCTTCAAAGAATGAAAACATGACCCAAAGAGTAATGAAAAATACTAGAAAAATATAAACTGCATCCTATTACTGATTGTGACTTCCATATGAGAAGTAATGTAAAAGATGGCATTTAGAACATAAATGACTAAGAAAGGATCTGGGTCAGTCATGTATCTAGAGCAAGAGAATGTACCACCATGTTCATTAGTGTCCACAAAATATTAAAAGACCTAGAAGAAAGGCTAATGAGGGGGGAAACTAAGAAAACCTCCCCCAGGGAAGAAGAGCCTAGATCCTCTATGAAGGATTTATAAAAAAAACTTAGACAAGTTTTATGTGATCTAAATAGATATATTTGGGTTGTAGAAAGTGTATTTAATTTCAGAAGGAAACAAATTCACCACAGAACTGAAATGACTATCTTAACCTAATGAAATTAACAAGTAGAGTAAAAGGGAGACTTTCTTTTCCAAAGAGGAAGTTAAAGTTATCAGTTCATGAGGAGTTGATAAAATGTTACAAAAACCTGCTAAGTATGAAAATGCTCAACTTAGTTGAATTGTCATTTGGGAAAAGTTAATTTTTTTTTAAAGGCCATAAAGTTAAGTTGAAAATGTCCAGACATAAAAAAAGAATTGAATGATTGTTTTAAAATGTTATCTTATTATTTGATGTATAAAAGTGAAACTGTGTTCATTTTGTTAGTAGTTTAGATAAACAGTTGGTAGTGTTAAAAATATGAATGGAAAATGAGACATTTGGGAAATGAGGGATAATTTATTAATATAAAATTGTGAAAATTAGATCATTCAGTATGCTGCAGAATTTGTCTTTATTCAAGACTGCTTTGTGTGGTTTTTGGTAGAAGTCTTATTAGAAAAGACTGCTAATTGCTTAATGTTGAACATATCTTAAGTTTCAGAGGTGCAGGAAGGAATGCTTAAAAAAAAAAAGGTACCTTCAGAAATCACAAGTCCAAATGTACTTGATATCTACTTTCCAATCTCTTCCCCTTCCCATACTCTTACATTCAAATAAAGATGCAGATTTTCCTCTTAATTTCAAGGAAAGCTTTTAAAATTATTTAATAGTCTTTTTTTTTAGCACCAGGTTAACAAAAGAGTATTTCATGTAGTCTGTATTTTAACTTCTGCTCTTTTAACTAAGTAATTAATTGTGTTTATTCAGTTTTCTCATCTGAAAAAGGGGATAACCTCAGGAGTTCCAAATTATTGAGAAGGAAAGATATTTGAAAAGTTATCAAAACTTTATAATCAGTGTGTTGTGTCTAGACCAAGAATTCACAATCTTTTTTTTTATATCATGGACCTCTTTAGCTTCTAGTGATATCTCTGAATTCTTCATCAAAATGTTTCCAAATACATAAAACTCATAGGATTACAAAAGAAATCAAGTTATAAGGGCAGCTAGTTGGTGTAGTGGATAGAGTACCTGCCCTGAAGTCAGGAGGACCTGAGTTCAAATCTAGCCTCAGACACTTAATACTTCCTGGTTATGTGACTCTGCGCAAGTCACTTAACCCCAATTGCCTTAGCAAAAAAAAAAAAAGTCAAATTATACAGAATAAGTTTTTTTTAAAGTCCATAGAATCTAGAGTAAGAATTCCTAATGTATACCTGTGAACAGTCCTCTCAATTATTCATCTCTGCAGATTAATGATTAAAGGGAAAGCATGTTATCTTAATGATAATACTTTTTTTCCTCACTGTTGTATGCTCCCATTTGTCTATATTTTTGATTGACTTTCATGTAGAAATGTTTAGCCTCTATATTTTTTATTATGAAAGCTTTTTACTTTAAAAAAAATATGGATAGGGGCAGCTAAGTGGTACAGTAGATAGAGTACCACTCCTGAATTCAGGAGGACCTGAGATCAAATCTGGTCTCAGTTACTTAACTCTTCCTAGCTGTGTGACTCTGGACAAGTCACTTAACCCCAATTGCCTCAGCAATATATATATATATATATATATATATATGTATATATATATATATATATATATACATGTATATATATATATATGAATAGATAATTCTCAATGTTCACTCGAGAAACTTTGTGTTCCAATTTTTCCCACTGTTCCCCTGCCCCCTCCCCTAGAGAGCAAGTAATCTAATATATATGAAACATGTATAATTCTTCTATACATATTTTCACAATTATCATGTTGCACGAGAAAAATCAGATCAAAAAGGAAAAAATGAGAAAAAACAAAATGCAAGCAAATAGCAACAAAAAGAGTGAAAATATTATGCTGTGAAACACACTGAGTCCCTATTGTCCTCTCTCTGGGTGCAGATCTCGTCATCACAAGACCATTGGAATTGCCCTGAATCATTTCATTGTTGAAATGTCCATCAGAATTGATCATTGTATAAACCTGATGTTGTCCTGTACAATGATATCCTGGTTTTATTTACTTCACTTAGCATCAGTTCATGCAAGTCTCTCCAGGCCTTTCTGAAATCATGCTGCTGATCATTTCTTATAGAAAAATACTATTCTATTACATCCATATGCCATAACTTATTCAGCCATTCTCCAATTGATGGGCATCCACTCAATTTCCAGTTTCTTGCCACTACAAAAAGGGCTGCCTCAAACATTTTTTGCACATATGGATTCCTTTCCCTCCTTTATGATTTCTTTGAGATACGGGCCCAGGGGAGTCACTGCTGGATCAAAGGGTATGCACAGTTTGATAGTCCTTTGGGCATAGTTCCACATTGCTTTCCAGAATAGTTGGATCAGTTCACAACTCTACTAACAATGTATTAGTGTCCCAGTTGTCCCACACCTCCTCCAATATCTGTCATTATATTTTCCTGTCATCTTATCCAATTTGAGAGGTTTGTAGTGGTACCTCAGAGTTGTCCTAATTTGCATTTCTCTGATCAATAGTGATTTAGAAATGGTTTTAATTTCTTCATCTGAAAATTGTCTGTTGACAATCTTTGACCATTTATCAGTTGGAGAATGGCTTGAATTCTCATAAATTTGAGTCAATTCTCTCTATATTTTAGAAATGAGGTCTTTATCAGAACCCTTGAATGTAAAATTTTTTCCCAGTTTATTCCTTTCCTTCTAAACTTGTCTGCATTGGTTTTGTTTGTATTAAAACTTTTAAACTTAATATAATCAAAATTATCCATTTTATATTCCATAATGTACTCCAGTTCTTCTTTTGGCCTCTATATTTTTTTTTAGCAATGTTCTAGAATGATCAGCTGTGAATGACTTTGCTATTCTCATCAGTACAATGATCCACAACTACTCTGAAAGACTTAGAATGAAAAATCCTGTCCATACCCAGGCAAGGAACTGATTGTGTCTGAATATATATTAAAACATTCTCATTCATTCATTTATTCTCTCTCTCTCTCTCTCTCTCTCTCTCTCTCTTTCTCTCTCTCTCTCTCTCTCCCTTTCTCCCCTCTTTCTTTCTCCCTTTCTCCCCCTCTCTCCTCCCTTTCTCCATCTCTTTCCCTTTCTCTCAACCCCCTTTATTTTTCATGAGGGTTTTTCTTTTTTTCAACATGACTTTTATGGAAATGTTTTGCATAACTTCAGATGTGCCTTCTTAATAAGGGCTGGGGGTGGAGAAAAGGGAGAGAACCTGGAACTCAAAAGTTTTAAAACCAAATATAAAAAAAATTGTTTTCAATATAACTAGGGGGAAATATTAAGTAAATAAATTTTTAATTTAAAAATATGCCCAAAAATGTTTTGCCTAACTCTACATGTGCCTTATCAGTGGGGGGAGTGGGGGGAAGAAGGGGGAGAATCTGGAACTCAAAAAAATTTTTTAAATGTAAAAAACATATTGTTTGACATAACTGGGGAAAATAAAAATATTATATAGTTTTACATGTTATATACTATTTATATATGATATTTATATATACTCCCAAAATAGGTTGAAATAAAATAGGCCAATGGCCATGGAAGTTGCTATTCATTGAAGAAGATGTGAACAATGTGGGGAAGGGATACTTTGTGTATATATTGGGTGGTACTAATTTCAAAAAGAAAAAAGGAGTCACATTCTGAACAGAGATGGAAAGGAGTTTGGGTTCAATTTCCATAGTCCCAATGTGTTCATGGGTAGCAATAGGCTGAATGAGTTAAGCTAAAACAGAGCTGCCTGAGAAAAACAAACTGGAGCAGAGAATGAGAACCAAGGTTCTGGGATATGGGAGTGCCAGAAGAATGCTACTGATTCAAAGGTAGATCTTGAGACTTCAGCAGGTTCTAGTCTGCCCCCAAGATCTCTGTGCTAGCCATTGGCAGTGTGCTAATAGGAAATGGAAGATCTCCTTCACCTAACACTCATTGTGCTGAAAAGTGCAGAAATAAGAGATGTTTTTAACATGATAAAAGTATTCATCTAAAACTAAAAGTTAATATTACTTGACATTTCCTAAGAAGTTGAGGAGTAAATTGAGCAATTTTTCTACTGTTATTTAACATTGCTATAAAAATGATAAAGATAGCAATACAACAGAAAATTTAAAACATAAACATAATCAAAGAGAATAAAAAATTATGCTTATTTGCTGGCATGATGGCTTACTTATTTCCTCACCGTATCTGTCCAATGACTAAATGGCTTTCCTACCTCTACATAAATTTTCTCTAGGACTTTTCTATCCCATTTCCCCTATATGAGTGACTATAAGAGATCACATTCATTTGTATATGGGTGTAGGAAATGACTACTTTTGATTATTTGCCTTGCCGCTTTCACTGTTTTTGTATACAATATTGGATTGCTCTCTTGAGTGGTCTTTTTAGAGAGCATGTCTTTTTAGATGGAGGTTTGAGCTATGATTTGCATAATTGCCTACTCAAAAAAAACACCATGAACTTTGTACAAGTCTTTAGGGGCTGTGTCTAACACTATCATAAGAGAACATGGCAGGCTTTTCAATTTACCTCTGTAGATACATGTATATATGTGTATATATGTATATATATGTACATGTATGTGTCAATATAATATATATCTGCAAATACACATGTGTGTATGTGTCCATATTATAATTGGTGATGGGTTATACAGAGAGGTAGAGAAAAGTTATCTATAATCTGATTTAATGAGAAGTGTTAGGTTAAGGAAAAAGTCTATTTCTATTCTCCATTATGACAGTACAATAAACAAATCTTAAACACACTGAAAACTACTGATTATTTTCTATTAATTTCTTATTTGTGTTGGTACAGAAAATTTTACATCCATTTAAAAAATGGCCTGCTTAGGATAAAAAAAGCAAAACAAAAACAAGTCATTCTGTATGAAATCATATGCTAAAGAACATCTTGTAGGTTTTTTTTTAATATGACAAATATGGTTTTCAAAATGGAATTAAGTATATCCAAATTATAAGTGATACCATTATGCTTTTAAACAACATATCTGAATTGAATCCCCAAACCTTTAAAGTACACTGGTTAATGGTATCTCTTATTGACCTTTCCTAAAGAGTTTATTAAAGAAGTCTCTGACTCTTTTCCAATTAAGAGCTATCAGAACTAAGCATGAAATTAAGCTCCAAACCCAGAAAACTTATTAGAATTTAAGGAATAACAACCTGCTTTAAAAAATAAATGACATTAATTAGGAGAACTTTATAACCAAAACTCTCTGAGGATAGCTTTAAAAAGAAAATGTAAGCTGTTTCTGTATTTTGTGATTTAAAACAAAATTAGATTATTAAAAGGATTTTATTTTTTCCAGAAATAGTAAGGATTGAGTGATGAGGGCTAGTGTTATGTAATATATGGAGACCTGGCCTTAAAACAAAAACCCAGTCTTTGATATATACTGCTTGTGTCAACCAGGGCAGGTCATTTATCTTCTTAAGGATATGAGTAGCTATAAATTACTAATAAAATGCTGAACTAAATTAATGGGGAGAGTTTCCTGATCTGGTAAGGAAAGGCCTATCCAAATGAATTCACATCTCTAACCCCTATACTTGTAATTGTAATATCATTAACTCACATTTAGGGTTGACAACTTTTTTTTCCTCACAGACATACTATGGGGCAAGTAATATAAATATTTCTACTCCCATTTTGCAGATGAAGAAATAGATTCAGAAAGATAAAGTCTGTGAGAAAAATACCCACCAGTCTGTGAGAAAAATAAACATTTATTAAGCTCCAACTATGTGCTTAAGCATTGTACTAAGCCCTAGGGATACAAAAAGAGGCAAAAGACACTCTCTGACCCACAAGAAGCTCACAGTCTAAGGAAGTAGAACAATTATTAAAGAACTATGTACAAACACATTATGTACAGGATAAACAGGAAATAATTAACAACAGGAAGGCACTAGAATAAGAGGCTTCTTGTAAAAGATGGAGTTTTAATTAGGATTTAAAGGAGGAAGTCTTATTCTTTGAACAGCAAGGAGTCCAGTTTCACTGGATTGAAGAGTATGGGGCAGGGAATAAAGTATAAAAATCATAGAAAATTAGTTTATGAAGGGTTTTGATGTCAAACAAAGGATTTTATTTGATCTACAAACTAGATGATAGGGAGCCATAGGAACATCAGATTTGAGTTCAAATTTTGTCTCTAAGTCCAAATAAAACAAAGAATGAATGAAGATTTTTTTTCTTATTCCTCTCCTCCATTCAGTAATTATTGAGTACTTTGTATACTACACTGTGATCTCTTTTAAATAAAATTAATATGGACATAGCACTCAAACTATAAAGTGTTTTCTTTACAACAGTCCTTTGGTAATGCAGGTATTTTCCTCATTTAACCAGAAAAAGAAACTGAGCTACAAGAAGTTAACTTACCCATGAATACACAACTAATATTAGAGTTAGACCCTAACCTCAGATCTTTCTTATTCCAAGGTTAATAGTCTTTTTACTGCATCATTTGGTTTGCCGAAATTGTAGAATGGAAATGTTGGTCGACTTTCTGAGAATATATATGTAAAGTAGATTTTAGATTTTGTGACTTCCCACTGACTTCAGTTTTTAAACAAATCTTTCTTTTAAAAATTGTTTTTGGAATAAGTTTAAAACAAATGGCTCCAGTCTTCCTAGGATGATTCAGGCATACAACTCCCACTAATCTTAAAAAAAAAAAAAAAAAAGTGTTACTCATTTGCATTCATTGCAGATCCTGAGGTTAGCATCAGGACTCCAGGCTTACTGCAGCAGAAAGCTTCACATCACACAAATAGCTTCAAAAATTTGAACCAAGTGCTAGATCCACACTCTTGGGGGAAAAATCATACAAGTTCTTGAAGTTCAGTGATACCTCACAAATTTGGACTTTCTGCATTTAGAATCTGTGTAGGATGAGCCCAAACTTACCTCTATGTACAAGAAGAAGGGAATCATAGAATTATAGAATGAATTAAAAGGAATTTCAAAAGCTAATTAGTGCAACCTGTATAAAAACAAGCCAAAGAATTGGTTCATTGAATCAATTAATATCATCAATAAGTGGTAATTGAATCTAAAATAAAGTTTTATCTCTTTATGGAGATCTTATTCTTTACAAGTATTATCTATCTGTGACAAGTGTGGCTCCTTCTTACTATTGGCTATGATTTTCTCTGCTCTTTGGCTATGATCCAGCAGATGGTTCTATTTACTTCTTCTCTAAGTTCTGCTTTAAAGTAGTTGACCCATTTAGCATTTAATCTAACAGTGACACCACTCTTTCCTTCATGTGGGACATTGAGTTTGACTTAAGTGTCCTGCCCCTTTACTCTCAGATCCCCTAGGTCCACCACCTGTACAAAGGATCACTCAAGGTAATTAAAGGAATGCCTGTTTCAGGGACCACTGAAATGATTTTTTTTTCCTTTGGACTAGCTCATAGTCAGTTTCTAGTCTCTCTTTCTAGAGGTTGGGTAGTAACTGTCTTGTTTGTATCAACACTTGCCACGGAGTATTTCTGAGGTCAGATTCTTCATTTCTAACCATTCTTCCTCAATTCAGCTTTCTCCAAGGCAGCTGAACTAGGTTGTAAAAAATTAGTTGGAAGTCCTTCAAAGAGATTTCCAAATGTGAAGGAGAGAAAAGGAACTCAGTTTGCTTCAAGCACAAGCACCTGTGAATCAGTAGGAAAGGAACAACTTTTTTTTAAAACTTTAAAAATAACAATAATAAAAATGGTCATTTATGTTATACCTTAAAGGTTTAAAAATACTTCATAGTACTGTATCAAAAAACTTACTTCATATGATTGTAAAGAATCCCTTCCAACTAATTTACATTCAAGATGGGTATAGAAGTTTAATATGCATGTATATGTGCACGTGTCTATCTTTCTCTTGCTGTTTCTTGCTCTCTGTGTGTATGTGTCTGCCTGCCTGTCCCTCTCTCTCTCTCCCCTCCCTCTCCCTCTCCCTCTCTCTCCCCCCCTCTCCCTCTCCCTCTCTCTCCCCCCTCCCTCTCCCTCTCTCTCCCCCC
>JAJPUD010004250.1:88719-151256 GCA_023553655.1 Myrmecobius fasciatus | reverse complement strand
TGTGTGTGTGTGTGTGTGTGTGTGTGTGTGTGTGTATAAACACTATTGAAGAAAGCTTTATTGTTGGTTGGTTGTTCTGCAAACATAAAAAGTTTAATTAAGGAATAGGAATATATTCCAAGCTATATGGCTCAGTCTACTTAGTTGAAATAGAATATCCACTTACTATTGGATAATAGTCATGTTATTTTTATCAAAAATTAGGATATTTTTGTCCTAAACAGCCAAGATTCAAAGTGTTAGGAGGAAGTAGGGGAAAGAAAATAAATCTTGGGGATTCCTGAAACTAGCTTCATTAACATTAACAAAAACTTGGCTTAGTTCCATTTATCATACCTTATTATTCTGTGTTATTAAACAGAATTATCGCCCTGAATTTATTTAATTGCAATAAATTTTCCCCTAAGAAATTGTTAAGCTGTAAAGGCCCACACAAACATATATCTTTTCCTTGCTAATTTTATGTCTTTACAAAATTAGGAGAGGTAAGAGCCCCAAAGGGATTTTAAAGAATGGGAAAATACGCCTCCTTTTTTGTGTTGATTAATGTGATGAATGTATGATGTATACTTTTTTAGCTATTCTGTATATATTTCTGCTGTGGGGCTAAGATTGGAAGTGAGTGTGAATCATGACATTTAATTGGAACCAAGCAAGGCTTCCTTAAAGTGGCATTTTTTCAAGATAAGCATTCTTTTACTGTATATAAATGTCATGCCCTTAAAAAAAGAATTATGTAGAAGTTGTTGGTTACAGTGATGTATCATTAATCTCCTGCAGTGCAGAAAGATGCTTTGTTTGAACTCTTACAGCTCCCGAGAATACGGTTTACAATCAACTTAATCTATGTTTTATGTCTCTTACTTTGAATCATGTCAGAACCAGTTCACTTGCAAATTGCATTTCATTTTACCTATAATATTTAAATGTTAATTACTGAAACAATGTTTGTGTTCATTTGCAGTATGGTACCAAAACATTTCATACCTTGTGGGCATGACACATGAAGGGAGAATGTTTATTTTACATTCAAGACATTCTTGGTCCTAAAATCAAATCCCCTTTCTTAGTCTGTCATTCAGACTATCTTGTGTATTTGCTTTATCGCCTCTCTGATGCAATGCCTTAATACAGTAATCCTTTATTAAGTCCCTATCGTGTAAGAGCACTGTGCTAAGAGTTGGCTATTATACAACATTTAAGACTTACTCCTTTCCTCCATGGAGCATCTATCCTGGGGAGTTAGGTATTTGTAATATGTGTGTATGCATGCTATATACCTTCAGAGAGATAAGAAAAAGGTAGCTTAGAGAAGTTAATTGTTAGGGAATTAATTTCTTCTTGTTATTCAGTCATGTCCAGCTCTTCATGACCATCTGGGATTTGCTTAACAAAGATACCAAAGTGGTTTGCCAGTTCCTTCTCCAGATCATTTTATAGAAGAAGAAAATGAGGCAAGCAGGGTTAAGTGGCTTGCTCAGGGTCACACAGCTAATATCTGAGGCTAGATTTGAACTCAGGAAGATGAGTCTTCCTGACTCCAGACCTGACACTGTCTACTGTGCCACCTAGCTATTCATTAATTGATTTGCCCAAGGTCAAATACTTAATAAATGATATAGTCAGAAAATGATCGAGTCAGAAATGCTTTTTGCTAGCCTTCTCTGGCATGATTTCAGTCATCAGAGTAATGGATTTTGTAATTTTTTTTATTATACTTGAGGTCATACTGTCTGTTGATGTTGCCTCCTTGAGTTATTATAGAATCTAGACTGTTTAGGCTGAAAAAGTAACTTAGATTTCCTATTCCAACTCCTTATCAATGGGGAAACTGAAGTCTGAGATAGTTAAGCCACCTGCACAAGGTTATACATCTAGCTAATGGCAAAGATAGAATTAAAACACGGATCTTTATAAGCTATATCTTACTGCTTCCCCAAGTTATTATAGAGTTTAAAGTTTTGTTTTTGTGTTTCCTAGGATTTCTTCTAGTTGATGTTATTTTGGGTTACTGTGCCACTACTCCCTGGGTATCCTCTATCATTCATTTTCTGCTCAGGTACAATACAGTCAAGTTACGTTACATTCAAAATCTTACTTCATTGCCATCAGACTGAGAGTGTCACTATCTAATTCAATGTTGGGCATTTAATCTCATCTGTGATTGAATAGTAAGTAGAATTTTTAAATGACACTGAGGAAAGAGCCAGGTTATGACATCTGTCTGAATCTTACAGTCATAGAGAAAATTGAGCACAATGCCACTCTAGAAAATTGGAAGCCACTTAACTCAAGTAGGGCCAACAAAATGTAGCTATAAATGACTTAGACCAAAGATCCTATTGTGGAAGCAGGTGTGGACATAATGTGCAGGATGTACTATAGAACTTGAATGACCAATGATGGCATGAAATATGTAAAGAAATTAAATCTCTCACTCTATTGCCTTCAGGATCAAATATAAAATTTGTTTGGCTTTTAAAGACTTCCATAACTTGGCCCTTTCCTGCTTTTCCAGTTCTCATATTCCTTACACTGCCCTTCCCCAACTCTACAAATGAGTGACATTGGTCTCCTTACTTCTCCTTACATTAGACATTCCACCTCTCAATTCTAGCTATTTTCACTTATTCACTATTTCCCTTGTATAGAACTCTTTCTTCACATTTATATCTCTTCACTTGCCTAACTTCCTTCAAGTCTTGGCTAAAATCTCACCTTCTGCAAGAAGGTTTTTGCAATAATCGATTTTCTTTGTTGATTATCTCCAATTACATAATTGTTTGTATGTTGTCCCTCCCTCCCCATTAAATTGTAAGCTCCTTGAGAGCAGAGAGTGTATTTTTTTTTTGTATCACTAGTGCTTAGCATAATGCCTAGAACACAGCAGATCCTTGTCTTGTTTACTAATTGACCAACTGATTCAGCAGTTCTCAAGCACAATGTCCCTGAAGTGAATATGATTCCATCCTTATCACCATTTGTGAGGGATTCCTGTTTAAGGTAGTAATTCTATTGCAGGGAGCTTAATATACTTTATGGGCAATTAAATGGTGTAGTGGATAGTACACGAGACTTAGAATCAGGAAGCCATCACTTGACCCTGTTTGCTTCAGTTTCTCAAACTGTTACATGAACTCGAGGAGGAAATGGCAAACCACTTCAGTATCTTTGGGGTAATAAAAAAAAGAGTCATACATGACTAAAATAAGTCAGCAATACAATATAGCATGCTTTCCAACATCATGGATGAGATTTTGTAAAGCTTTTCTCTCTTTTCTCTATGAATCAGAGGCTAAGGAACTAGCTTTTCAAAAGAGATGAGCCAAGATTCAGGGGTATAAACTCTCCCAAAATGTCTAGCAAATTTTGTGATCAAAGAATGGTATATACTTTACTTGAATAACACTGGCTGAATGAATATGTTATCAACTTTTGATGAAGCCAGTCTTATAGTCAGTCATTTCAGATAGATGCAGCTAAGATTTTTAATGAAGTCAGGGAGGGACTTAAAATGCTTTTCTTTTTACCCCTAAAATTTCCCCCAAATGATGTTGTTTTCCAAGATACTCAAATGCATTTCAACTTTAAAAAGCCCTCTGCTCTCCTGGTTGATTGTGCTCTTTGAAGCATACTCACAGGATTCTTTGAGCTGGACAGAACCTGAGAGACAGGTGGGAGATTATAGGCCACTTTGTAAAACTGGGACAGCATTATCATCAACATCAGGAAATGCTATTTTTAAGCCCCACTTGTGCATGAACTGATAAGCTCAAAGACCAACATGTTACATACTGCCCATATCAAGAAACTGCAGAAAGCCACAGATATTCATCAGTAATTCCAACTTCAAGAGCTGCCACTGAATCTTGACATCTGGGCAGCACACCATACAGTGATGTGCCAATCAAAAGTGGGTAAAATATGATACAAGCAATCTCAAGGTGAGTGGAGAAGTAGTTGCACTATAAATTTTGAACCAAATGAAACTTTCTTTCATTTAGTAGTCTCGTGTTAGTTTTTTGATAACAAGTTTTTTAGCTAATGTTATTGGAGTTACTGAGATGTGATATGGTCTAGTACTTGTCCAATTGAATTGTAGCATATAGCCTCTTAATCACATTGTGAAGAATTTGATGGAATTAAATATTTTATTGTAACCATATTGCTTTCTGCTCAAGAACTTGGGCAGGATGATGGAGAAAAGTGACATGATATTGAACACAAAAGAATCCAAAATGACTTTTTTTATTTCTTTCATGAAAAGTTGGGCATTTAAAAAAAATATCTGATACCAAGTTGTTGTGTTGAATCAATTGTATCTGATTGTTTATGAATCTGTTTGGGGATTTTCTTAGCAAAGATATTGGAGTGGTTTGTCATTTTTTTCTCTGACTCATTTTACATATGAGAAACTATGACTAGCTTAGGATCACATAGCTAGTAATTGTCTGAGGCCAAATTTGAACCCATGAAGGTGAATCTTCCTGATTCCAAGCCCAGTATACTATTCACTACACCATCGACATGCCTTGATACCAAACTAGTACCAATAAATAGTTCATTAACATCAGTGAACAACAAAAGATTGCATGCTTAAATTCTATTGTTGACACATTCTCATTATGACAGCAGTGGATATTAGTATGTTTCTGTTTCAACAATGTTGGAATTGCAGAAAGTCTCCTACTTACAGCAAGCTTGCTGATCAGCTAACTGCTTTTTGGATTTATTACCTAAATCCTATCATTCTACAATCATTCAGCATTTGTGATCATATACAACACTCCCAAGGAGATGCAAACTTTTTTTTTGCTCAACTGGAAATGAGGTAACTCTTTTTTTTTTAAGGCTTAGAACTCAATTCATCTAAACAAAAATTTTAGAATTGTTTTCCCCTTTCACATAGAAAAAGCTTTCTCCCAAAAGAAAACAAATTAATGGAGGAAAAAATCCATTCTCTCATTTTGATGAATTTCATAAATAATTGTCTGCTAAAAAAAGTTTTAGTCAGTTCCAGTTAATGTTTTATTTGATCATTACTACAAAATAGTTGATTCAGCTCTGAAATAATTAACTACAAATCCATTTTCTAAACCTTTAAAAAATCCATTGTTTTTCCCTCTTTTCATTTTTTCCCCTTTCACCTAGATAATAGGACATCCATCCAGTCATATACACACTCTCTGCACACACTTCCAAAGTGTGTTATCTCTAGCAATTCCTCGGGAGACTATCTTTAATTTCTTTCTTCACACATTCCAAGCTGGTTTATTTTCCCTGAGCCTGCTTGGAGTGTAGCACTGGTGCTGCCTCCACTAATCAGAGGTTTATAAATAAATGGGTTCAGGTGCTCCAGGGACCTTAGAGGTATGGCCAACTAGGAAATAGACAGGAGGAAAATGCTGCAAAGCTACAAGAGGAATCATGTGTATTCTCTTACTTCTGAGTTTGTCCCAAAGGAAAAGAGTCGAGATTTGTGGCCTTCTGTTATAAATGAAATCAAATTTCAGTTAGTTGAGCCTTGATTATGAAAACTTCTGAGTGATTCATTGTTAAAATTATATAACAAAAATTAAGCATATATTTTGTGTTCATTAGTATGTTTTAGACTCTTAACGACTGTAATACTTAGTGGGCTATTTGTTTGCCACTCATTCATTTATGTGTTTCTTCCAAAAGCCATATATGCTTTATTATCCAATTTGATTTTTTAAATGGATAGAAGGTACCTTTGAGCCCATTTTCATTTCCTAGATAATTGAAACTTTGATGTTTCTTTGATGCCACCAGTTTAGAGAGGACTGTATAAAAAGAGTATTGAACTTGAAGCTGGAAGTCCTTGATTCAAAGCATTATCTGACATTTACTGTCTAAGAGTGGATCATTTGCCTCAATTTCCTCACCTATAAAATGGGGAAAATACCAGTACTTCTTATTTCATAGAGTGGTTATGAGAAAAGTGTTTTGGAAGCATTAAACACAAAATATATTTTCTTTCATGTGGACAATTTAAATATTAGTTCAGTTTATAAGTTAAGTTGTCTTCTTCATGACAATGTTATCAAGCAAGTAGGGTATATAATATGTTCTTATAAAAGAGGGAAATGGAAGGAAATAAGCACTTATACAGAACTTAATGTGTACCAAATACTATGTTTTATATAATTTCCTTGTTCTTTTTCCATATGTAGTCCCCCAAAGTTCTTCCTTATAATAAACATAGTCAAGCAAAATAAATCCATGTCTGAAAATGTATGCCTTATATTGCATCTCTAGTAAGAGGCAGAAAGCATTCTTCATCATTCATCTTCTGGAGTTGTGGTTGGTCACTGCCTTGTGATCACTCATTGCATTCTACTCACATACTGTTTCATCTCCTACATGTCTCCCTAAGTTTTTCTCAATACATTTCCTTTGCCATTTCTTTTCTTTTGGTGACACAGTTGGGGTTAAGTGAGTTGCCTGGGGTCATACAGTTAGTATCAAGTGTCAGAAGCTGGATTTGAATTCAGGTCCTTCTGATTCTAGGACCAGTGCTTCCTTTGTCATTTCTTATGACACAATAATGTTCTGTTACATGAATATATCATAATTTGCTTAGCCATTTCCCAATTGATGCAATCCTCTTAATTTCCAATTATTTGGGGCAGCTTGGTGGCATAGTAGATTGAGTACAGGATCTGGAATCAGGAAGACCTGAATTCAAACCTGACCTCAGTTACTTACTAGCTGTTTGACCCTGGGCACTAAGCTCTGTTTGTCACAGGTTCCTCATCTGTAAAATAGGGATTATATTAGTTTGAGTTAGTATATTAGTATGAGTTTTTTTGAGGCTCAGATGGGCTAATAATTGTAAAGTACTTAGCATAATGCCTAGCCCTTAAGTGCTTAATAAATGCTTGTTTCCTTCCTTTTCCTCTCCCTATTACTTTCCCCCTCCTCTCTCTTCATTCGTTCCTCCTTTCCCTCTCCCTCTCTCATTTCCTCTTCTTCTCTCTCCCTTCTCCCCTTCCTCTCTCCTTTTCTTTCTCTCCCTTCCTTCTCTCCCTTCCTTCCCTCTTCTCTCCCTACCTCCTTTTTTTCTTCTTTCCTCCCTTCCTCCCTTCTTTTTTTCTTTCCTCCCTCCCTTCCTTTTCCCTCCCTCTGTCCCTTCCTTCCTTCTTCCCTCCCTTCCTTCTTCCTTCCCTTCCTTCCTTTTTACTTCTTTCCTTTCTTCCTTTCTTCCTTCCTCCCTTCCTTTTTTCCTTCCTTCTCTCCCTCCCTGCCTTCCTTCTTTCCTTTCTCCCTCCTTCCCTCTCTCCCTTCTTCTCTCTTTCCTCTCTCCCTTTCTCCTTCCTTTCATTTGTCCCTCCCTTTCTCCTCCCTTTCTTTCCTCCCTCCTTCCTTCCTTCCCTCCTTTCTTTCCTTTTCCCTCTCTTTGTTCCTTCCTTCTTTCCTTCTTTTTCCCCTTCCTTCCTTCCTTCTTTCTTTCTTTCCTTTTTTTTCTGTTCCTCCCCAATTTGCTGAAAAAGTAGAAACTAGAATCCAGTTCCAAGTCACTAATGATGCTATAAAACAAATACTTTGTCAGAAAAAAAGGAATAATAGACTGAAGGATAGGAACGTAACTGAGCAAGTAATGAATGACTGGAAGAAAGAGTTTCATAGGGTTGAAGGCTAAGGAAAATTTAAGGAAGACTTCTTGCCACTATAAATCATTCAGAGGCTCTTCTCAGTAATGGCCATCTCTCCAGGTTATCCCCTTTCTTTTCTTATACAGCCCACTTACCTGCTTTCCACCTTTTGCTTGCATCTGAAATGTCTCCTGAGGCTATTTGGGTTCCAGGTTTTAGGAGGGAAAGAGTATAAAGCTACTACATGGAAAACTCCAAAGTACTGACTTTTTTTTTTTTTTTTTTGGCTGGGAAAATAAGTATCTCCTACTATGTTCCCATGTTGAATATCCTAAAATGTAATCTAGTGGTTATGCATATATGGTTTATGCAAATGGCCCTGCAAGCAACTGCATCCCAGGGAAGGGGGAGGAATTGAATAATAATAAAATATATTTATGTATTTAAGTTTTGCAAGGAACTTTCCTTGCATTAACTCATTTAATCCTCATACCACATCTACAAGATATTATTTTATAGGCAGCTAAGTGGTACAATGGCTAAAGTTTTCTATTTGAAGTCAAAAAGATCAGAGTTTGAAACCTGCTTCAGATAAATGACAATTTCTCAGACTCAGTTTCTTCATCTATAAAAAAGTTCTTTGCAAAACATTATTTATTTGTGAGGAACTAAGCTCCAGAGACCATTAATGTCTTGCCCATGGTCACAAAACTATTACGTGTCAAAAGTCAGATTTTAACCCTAGTGTCCTCCAACTCAAATTTAATACTAGTACTAACTAAAGATTCCTAATACTCTTTCTACTACTTCTCCATCACACCAAAAATGCCTATAATATACACATCTTCTTCCCTCTTTTATACTTCCCCATTTTTCCTTCAAATGCTATCCTATTCCCTGCATTAACTCTGAGTTCTGCTAGTGACTTTTTCATATAGGAACCTAATTCCAAGAGTGGATAGGATAGAGGTGGTGGAGCTAATCAGAATTTATATAACTGCAAATTATCTTCCCATACATGTTTTCTATATGTGTAAGCATTCTATGAATGTATCATTTTGTGTGCTACTTTTTTCATTTGGTGTACTTTTGGTTTATACTGCATATTTATACTTAAAATTTTCTTCTTAAGTGATTTCCCAAGGGTCTGTGCAACCCATATATTTGTCATTTTATCTAGTTATCCCTGACAACAACATATGACTGTTTGCTTAGTCATCTTCCTATTATGAGCATTTGAGCTGTTTCAGTATTATTCATGATACTGTTTTGAATATATGAGTACACATCACTTATCTTTCCTTTTGGGTTATTTCCTGGGGATAAAATCCTAGAAGCATAATTACTAGATCAAAAGATCTGAACAGTTTTGTAACTCTGATTAGATGCTGTTGATATTACCATCCAGAATAATTTATAGTATCAAAAATAATGTCCAAATATATCTATTTCTACTCAGCTTAACTCTGAATTTTTGTCACATTTATTTTTGCCAGTTTAATAAAGGTAACCACTTAAAAGTGTTTTTTTTAATTACTCTTGAAGTAATACAATTTTTTTTCATGTGATGACTTACTTCCTGTCTCTAGGATCACTGGATTTAGAACTAAATATCTCCTGAGGGATTATTTAGCCCAACCCATCCTTTATTAGATGAGAAAACTGAATCTGAAGCAGATACAATGACTTGTTTAAGGTAACATAGTTAGAAATGTGAGTAGAACCAGACTAACACAGGTGTTCTGATTTCAAATGTAGTTCTCTGTGCTATCTCACATGTAAATCATTGGATCACCTGGAATCTGGACATTAACCATATGTCTTTATATAAATTCTTTATTAATTTTGAATTATAAATTCATCAATTATATTTGTTATGTATATTTTCCAGATAGTTTCCTTTCATATTTTATTTCCTATGCAAAAATTTATCTTAACCTTTTCAAATATACCCATATCTCTGATAAGAATCATTTTTCTTAGAAATTTATCTTTTCTCCCTAGCTAGAAGAGAGGTGCTATTACCTATTCTTCTAGTTTTTAAAAGCCATTTTAAAAATGTTAACTTGTTAATACAGCAATAATTTATTACAGTGTATTGTATAAGGAACAGATCCAAATTAATTCTTCTTTCTTCAATTGTCCCCATCAAAAATTATTAAATATTGCTTTATTTTCCTTTGAACATGTTACCTCTATTTGTCATTTATTAAGCTCTTTTAATTGTTTTGGCTATGTATCCTGTTCTGCTAGTTACTTTTTCAGTCTATGTGATTTGATTTGATTATTGTCATTTTATCCATTTAAAATATATGTGTGCATATGTTTTTGTTTCAAATTTGTGATTTCATCAATGTCGGGAATTCCCAGTGTGGAAACTTTCTACTCATACATACATGTATGCATATATGCATATAAATAAAAGATATATGTGTGTGTAAACCTACCAAAGCTATATTAAATTCATAGCTTTGTGTGTTTATATTGGCATATTATAACTATATAACTGTGTATTAATTTATAGGCTTCAAAAGTTGTCTGAAAAGTTAATCCCAGAAATAGTAGATGTTTAAGGAAGTGGCTGAATAATATGCATAGATGCATCATTTTTGGTCTCTGTTCCTCTTTACTGCTAAGATTCTGAAAGTATTTTCCAGTAGAACCTTATAAAAAATGAAAAAAAAAACAATCAAATATTTATTATCTTTTCTCCTTAGTCTTCCCCATTAGAGGAAAACAACAAATTTATACAGTCAAATAAAACAGATTCCCCCCCATTGGCCATGTCCAAAAATGCCTATCTCATTTTGCATTTTGAGTTCATCACCTCTCCATCAGGATGAGTATAGCATATTCCCTCATCGGTCCGCTAAAATGGTGATAGGTCATAGCATCAGTCAGAATTTTTTTTAAGTCTCTCAAAAGTGTTTTTTTTCTTTATAATGTTGTTTGTAACTGTATAGATGGGCTGCTATTTGGTAGAGTAGAAAGAGTGATAGGGCTGGAGTCAGGAGTACATTTATTAGTGGTGTGATGTTGGGTAACTCACTTAATCCTTTTTGCTTCAAGTTCCTTCATCTATAAAATGAGCTGAAGAAAAAAATGGCAAACAACTTCAGTATTTTTACCAAGAACACCCCAAATGGTGCTATGGAGAGTTAGATATAATTGAAAAATGACTGAACAACAATGATATATTGTTCTCCTGATTCTACTCACTTCATTATGTATTAGTTTACACAAATCTTTCCAAGTTTCTCTAAAATTATCTTTTTGCATTTTTATAGTCCAGTAGTATTTCATTACATTCACACACATACACACACACACACACACACATATTAGCTATTCCTTGATAGGCATTACCTTAGTTTTCCTTTCTTTGCCACTACAAAGAGAGTTGTACACACACACACACACACACACACACACACACATATTCATGGATCCTTTTCTTCTTTCCTTTATCTCTTTGGAGCTATAGGCCTAGTTGTGGTATTTTGGGACCAAAGTTATATATTTTGAGGTCATAGTAGCTTTCCAGAATAGCTGGATTAATTCATAGCTCCACCAATGATACATTAATGATGCCAATGAAATTCTAGGGGTATTCACTACTTGGACCAGGTTTGGCTGAAGACATGGCAATTATTTCTGCAGAATTACTGTAGAAAATAAATTAGGAGCAGGTAAGCAGACAAGGCAGAAAGAATTACGTCTACTACTGTGAAAGGACAAACCACAACCAATGGACACTGAAATGGTCTTTCATGTGATATTGCTAATAAGTTGCCATAGTTTTGTCTCAGTGACATCATTTCCTAACTGCAGACATAGTGTACTAAAAGGGAATGTTTCAGCACCAGCAAATTAGCTTGTTATGTTTATTCCCTGACTATAAAAGTTAAAATGGGAAGATTCTGAACTGCACCAGAGTGAATTAGTCTCATTAACATGTCATCTGAAACAGCCTTTTTAAAGTGTGTTGACTAAGCTAAAAGTATTTAACAAGTCTGAGATTCCAGGCTGAGTGTGCTAGAAGTATACATTCATTAAAGATAAACATAGTATTTCTACCTTCTGCTAGTCTCATTTATTTCCTAAAATACAATAAAGTTAGTTCAGTAAAAATGTATCCTAAAAAACTCATTCCAAGCTTTACCTTTTAACAGACAGCTCCTCTTAAAGAGACATCCCATAGTTAAAGAACCAATTGTAACACAAGCTTAGTAAATGGATGGTATCTAAACACCAAGGAAGTTTTAACCATTCCAAATCCTTTCCTGTGATTCATAGCTGGACATCTGTCCATCAACATACATGCCACAAATGTCTGATGGATGTTCATCAGAAACAATCACTCATACTAGCCACATAATTACTTTTAGGAACTGATTTGAAAATGTTTCTGGCTTTATTTTTTTTTAGAACTAATGGTGTATGTGTGTATATGTGTGTGTGTGTGTGTGTGTGTGTGTGTGTGTGTGTGTTGATAGTAATCACTCTTCAATACCAAAAGTTTATCTGACTTGGGTGTATTGTTCAGCCAGACACTGATAGCAATTCTAATTATGACATGTTTGACTATTATACAAAACACTAGAAATATACTCTAAGTTACTTTATATTTTTAAAAAAGTAATCTGCCACAAGTAAATTTAATTTTTTTTGCCTTGATACAATTACCCTAAACACTAAAAAGAGAATGAGTCACTGATTAGCTTTTGAAGAAATTTAGCACTCTATTAGTGTTCAGGACAGTTGAGAAACTTTTCATTAAGTTATACAGTTTCCTAGTTTATAGATTATCTATGTTCACTATTTACTTAATTTGTGTATCTGTTGGCTTTTTGGTTATTCCTGTGTTTTTTATGGGAAAGGAAATAAAGAGAAATGAAATTAACTTACCCCCCTTAAGTGGTTATAGTAGGAGGTTTGATAGGGTTAAAAATGCTTGGCCAAGGTGAGAGTTTATATTATTTTTTTCAACCCCATTCAATTTGGGAGTTAAAATTTTAAAATTATAAAATATTGGAGATGAGAAGGATCTAATAAATTATTCAGTTTATCTCTCTCATAGGTTAGAAAACTGAGGCCTGAGGCAGGGATAGAAGTATTTATATAGGACCTACTATGTGTCAGACACATAGAAATTTCATTTGCTCCTTACAGCAGCTCTATGAGGTGAGGTGCTATTATTATCTGTATTTTATTGTTGAGGAAACTGAGGTAAACATAGACGAAATGACTTACAATAAACTGGTAAGTGTCGGAGAGGGAATTTGAACTCAAATCTTCCTGAGTCCAAGCACAGGGATCTATCCACTGAGCTACCTAGCTGCCTAGAGAGATAAAGTGACTTATCTATTGTAGCTGAATAACTTTAATAATAGGTTAGAAAAAGGAATGAAAAAAAAAAAGGAGAAACTATAGTCCCTATGTCATCCATCTTTCCCCAAAACTATCAATACCCACATGTTGGGAGGCAAGGGAAAGAGGAAATGGTAATTGAGAAATTCACTTCCCACGCAAATATTTTAACATTTTTTCATTACGCTAAGTACTACATTTTTTGTTGTTGTTTTTGGATTTGTTTTTTGCAGACACTGCTCTCCCACAGCCATCCATTTTCTCATTCTTCTCTGGATCTAGGCTTTTCACCTCAAAGAGGACCGGACACCTCCATGATCACAACCAATGTATCAGGAAATGGCTCTGCTCTCTGGGAACCCCGACCCCAACTTCACCCCATACTCTTACAATGGCTTCGAGAAGCTCTGCAAGGTGCAGGCTAAGAAGGGCTTATTCTACAAGAAAGCCAGGCTCTTGCATCCTGGAGAAGACTCCTGTTGCCCCACTTACTGTGAGGACTGGCCCCAGCATGTCATCATCAATGTGGGCGGCATCAAGTACCGACTGCCTTGGACTACCCTGGAAAACTGCCCTCTGACCCGGCTGGAGCGACTGAAGTCCTGCCACAACCACGATGAGATCATGAGTGTCTGTGATGACTACGATGTCAGCAGCAATGAATTCTTCTTTGATCGCAACCCTTGTGCCTTCAAGACCATTATGAATTTTCTCACTGCAGGGAAGCTGAGACTCCTTCGAGAGATGTGTGCCCTCTCCTTCCAGGATGAGCTGGCCTACTGGGGGATTGAGGAGGAATGCCTGGAGTGGTGCTGCCTTAGGAGACTTCGGCATAAAGAAGAAGAAGTTGCGGAGGCTCAGTTTTATGAAACTGAGCTGATGGTGAATGAGTCTCCACCCTGTGCCTTCCAGGAGGGCAGTCGGTTGGCTCAGTGCATGAGACAGCTCAGGGACATGGTAGAAAATCCTCACTCTGGGATTCCCGGGAAAATGTTTGCCTGCATCTCTGTCTCTTTTGTGGCCATCACTGCAGTCAGCCTCTGCATGAGCACTATGCCAGATATTCGAGCCGAGGAGGATCGGGTGAGTGTGTCTGCAGGTGCAGGCTTTAAACTTGGTACTTTAGGTTCCCTGGGGACTAGCCTGCTATACACCACACTAAAAAAGCAAAAACAAAAACAAAAAATAAAAAACAGGCAAGCTTTGTGAAATCTGTGGTGTTCAGTGATGGGTGTGTACCTACATATATGCTGTGCATATATAAAATCATACAATTCAATGGACAAGTGTTATCCATGACCATAAGACATAATAACTAGAGTTTTAAGCAATTAATAAAGTGATAAAATTTCATTAATAGTCTTCAGTACTGCTGGGTAACATAGGACCTGGAGTCAGGAAAACCTGAGTGAGTTCAAATCCCTCCCCAGAGGCTTAGTAGTTGTGTGACTCTGGGCAAGTCACAACCTTTGACTGCCTTGGTTTCTTCAGTTGTAAAATGGGGGTCATTAAATAGTACTTAGGTTCATTAGGAGGATTGAATTAGATAGTCTTTGTAAAATACTTATCACAATGGTTGGCAATTATTAGATGCTTAATAATGCTATTTCACCTTACCTTACCTTTGCATATGCTCCAGAGATCTTACCTTTTGTTTGCAACAACTTGAAAGTAAAAGATTCTGACTATCCAAGAGCTAGAAACAAAACCACATTTAGATTCAGACCCTTTTTGCTCCAATCTTAGAATCAGTCATCATTTTCCAATTTAGTTCTATCTGATAAGGAACTGGAGTGGGAAATCTATGTGTGTGTGTGTGTGTGTGTGTGTGCATGCGCGTGTGTGCTCATGTGTGCATGTGTAAGGCTTGTTTCACACAATGGCAACCAATTAACACATGAATTTAATCCAGGCACCTCTGGCTCTGAGTGCTTCACCAACAATGGAAGAAACACAGAAGTTACTGCTTGGATGACTTTAACACATTTATCATGAGAGAACAAGGACCCAGCCATGCTGCCAGAGTCATTAAAATGTCAAGAATTTATGATGTGCAATCAACTTCTTAGAACCCAAGAACCAAATCATTATTAGAGAACAGATAGATAAGCTGATGGAAAATAGCCTGTCCTTGCATCCTCTTGAACATTCTCAGTTAAAGCTATTGCAAGTGAGAAGTTATCTGCTCTGGTTGTCATTTGCACTTTAATTTAAATTTAAAGAAATTGGTTTGGCCTCATTCATTGTTTAGGTACCTGATTACTGAACTGCCATTTCGAGGAGCACTAAGTCCAAGTTTCTGATTCTGCTATTAAAAAGATACTTTATATATTTGGATTTTCAGTCATAGTTTAATTCCTTTGCATAGTCATTAACATACAAGTCCTTGAGAGGAATTGAGGCTTCCTTGGGTACTAAGGAGCCCAGAAACAAGTCTAAAGGGCCTTTCTCCAGTATACCTTACTCTCAGCATTCTCATCATCTTCCAGTTGCCATATATAGCTTATATCAGTTCCATCTTTCAGCTTTTTTGTAAATTTACCCTTCTTGAATCACTACCTTTCCCCATAATTTTATATATTCAAAGTTGTAGATAAAACACCAAGAAAATCCACAAAAACATCTTTCTTTCTCTAGAATAGTAGCCCTTCAGATGAAGGTGGCCTTGCTGTACCAGATCTAAAACTATATTATAAAGCAGCAGTCATCAAAAACATTTGGTACTGGCTGAGAAATAGAGCAGTCGATCAGTGGCATAGGATAGAATCATAGGACAAACTAGGCAATAACTATAGCAATTTAGTGTTTGATAAACCCAAAGACCCCAACTTTGGGGACAAGTACTCATTATTTGACAAAAACTGCTGGGAAAATTGGAAACTAGTGTGGAAGAAATTAGGGCTTGACCCACACCTAACACCACATACAAAGATAAGATCTAAATGGGTTCATGATCTAGATATAAAGAGTGATATTGTAAGCAAATTAGAGAAACGTAGTATAGTTTACCTCTCAGACCTGTGGAGATGGAATAAATTTATGTCCAAAGAAGATCTGGAACTCTTAATTGAACACCAGATAGATAATTTTGATTATATTAAGTTAAAAAGTTTCTGTACAAACAAAACTAATGCAGACAAGATTAGGAGGGAAGCATCAAATTGGGAAATCATCTTTACATTTAAGGGTTTGGATAAAGGTCTCATTTCTAAAATATATAGAGAATTGTCTCATATTTATAAGAATTCAAGCCACTC
Source organism: Myrmecobius fasciatus (assembly GCA_023553655.1). NCBI lineage: Eukaryota > Metazoa > Chordata > Mammalia > Dasyuromorphia > Myrmecobiidae > Myrmecobius > Myrmecobius fasciatus. The sequence continues at coordinate 135,013 of JAJPUD010004250.1, read as the reverse complement.
TTCAATAGATAAATGGTCAAGGGATATGAACAGGCAATTTTCAGATGATGAAATTAAAACCATCTCTTAGTCATATGAAAAGTTGCTCCAAATCACTATTGATCAGAGAAATGCAAATTAAGATAACTCCGAGGTACCACTACATACCTGTCAGATTGGCTAAAATGACAGGAAAAGATAACGATGAATGCTGGAGGGGATGTGGGAAAACTGGGACACTGTTACATTGTTGGTGGAACTGTGAACGGATCCAACCATTCTGGAGAGCCATTTGGAACTATGCTCAAAAAGTTATCAATCTGTGCATACCCTTTGACCCAGCAGTGTTTCTACTGGGCTTATATCCCAAAGAGATCTTAGAGGAGGGAAAGGGACCCACATGTGCAAGAATGTTTGTGGCAGCCCATTTTGTAATGGCTAGAAACTGGAAACTGAATGGATGCCCATCAATTGGAGAGTGGCTGAATAAATTATGGTATATGAATGTTATGGAATATTATTGTTCTGTAAGAAACGACCAGCAGGATGATTTCAGAGAGGCCTGAAGAGACTTGCATGAACCGATGCTGAGTGAAACGAGCAGAACCAGGAGATCAATATACACAGCAACAACAATATTATATGATGATCAATTCTGATAGACATGGTTCTCTTCAACAATGAAATGTCTCAAATCAGTTCCAATTGTTCAGTGAAGAAAGCCATATACACCCAGAGAGAGGAACATGAAATTTGGACCACAACATATCATTTCCATGATCTCTATTGATGTTTGTTTGCATTGGGTTTCCTTTCTCAGATATTTTTTGTTCATGTAGATACGATTGTTCTTGCACAGCAAGATAAGTATGGAAATATGTATACATATATTCGACTTGTCAAGTACTTTAATATAATTAACGTGTAGTGGACTTCCTGCCATCTAGGGGAGGGGAGGGACTGGAGGGAAATTTGTAATGGAAAGCTTTGTAAGGATCAATGTTGAGGAACTACCCATACATATGTTATGCAAATAAAAAGCTTTAATATATAAAAAAAAAAAGAATAGTAGCCCTTGTGAATAACTACTTTCAAATTCTTTCATATTTTTTAGCTGCTCAATGACTAGGGACAAAAACCTTTATTCTTCCATTTAATTTGTCCCTTCCCTCACTTTGACTTCTTGGAAATCTCTGAGTCCTTTCAAAGACCCAGTTCAGAGGTTACTTCTTTCAACAAATCTTCCCAGATTCCTCAGATTATTAGCTAATCCCCATGCTAAAGTGCTATATTTATGTTGTAGATATCTTTTATTAACTAATGATGAATGTGTTATATGACCATCTTCCTCCTCCCCTCCAGGATGTAGGTAGAAATGTCTCACATTTGTATCCTCAAAGAATGGCAGTGCCTATTGTTTAATTGTAGGGAATTCTTCCTACCTAGTGGGAATTTTAACATGCATATGTGGGGGCCAGTGATTTAAACATTTCAACTTTAGCATTTTAACTACTTTGACTTTTTTTTAAGCCCTAAAGGGCAGATTTTCTAAAAATCTCTTCACCTCTTTGCATATTCTTCCTACCCATCTGCTAGCAACCTGTGATCATCACTCTGAGGTAAAGCTTAAAGTGCTTGTTCCCCAATACTATACTCGTATACATATGTATACATATATATATAATACACAATAATTGTAAAATATATGTTTATGTGTATGTATATATATATGCATGTAGATACACACATACACACACATACACACACATACACACTCCCATATATATAATTCAATTTGCACTCTTAAGTCCATCACCTCTCTATCTGGAGGTAGGTAACACAATTCATCATGAGCCCTCTGGGTTCATGTTGGATTGATCTGAGTTCTTAAGTCTTTCAAAATTGATTGTCTTTACAGTATTAACATTGCATAATAATATTGGTTCTTTGGTTCTGCATTGCTTCTTAAAAGTCTTTCCAAGTTTCTCTAAAACCATCCCTTTCATCATTCCTTATAGCACAATATCATACTGTCACCTTCATATATCATAATTCAGTCAGTCATTCCATAATTGATGAGAATCCTCTGTTTCCAATTTTTTGAAGTCACAAAAAGAACAGCCCTACATAATCTTGTTCATGTGGTTGATTTCCCTTTCTCTGATCTATTTGGGCTACAGAATGTGTAGCATTGTAGGTGAGACAAAGGGTATGTCTATGAACTAAGCTTTTCCATTATTGTGTAGTTGGAGATTTATTTTTAAAATGCAATCTCACCATGAAAAGAAGAATTTAATTATTTGGAATTTCTTTTCTTTGTCAATTAAAGATAATAGATTTCATATTAAAAAAAACTTTTGTAGATAGGACATAGGAGGAGGGTAGGGAAACAAACTTTTAGTAGTTTGTTTTGCTTTTTTTTTCTTTTCCACCAGAATTTGACATCTTATAAATTATAAGATTTAAATATTTTCTAAATGTGAATCCATTAAAAAAATAAGTAGCTAAACAAATTACTTTTTGGCTTTTTAAAAACAGTGCTGATTGCTGCCAGCGACTTGGCTTCCACAAATGAGTCACTGGAGTTGGATGGCATGTGACAGGCTCCTTAGAAGTCTCTCTGAAGTTCATGTGCCTTAAACAGTGACAAGCTCTAATGGAACTCCTTAATTTGTATCCACATTAAAACTGACATCCTAATTAAGCCTACCCAATTGGGTTTTTAAAGGGTTTAAAAGAAGGGGAAAAGATACTTTTTCTTAATAATTGGAATTGCCTTAATGCAGTTATTAAAAAAAAGTTTTCCTTTTTTGACAATCCATAACTAGTTTTAATTTGCTTTCATCTTTGCAACATTTCTATTGATTGTTGTTTTCATGAGCCAAGGCAGAAAAACTTGTAGAGAAAGATCATTATCCCCACTTAGTAAGACAATTGGAGCAGTTTAGCTTTTGCTGCTCTCCCTAATGATGTTGATGCATAAAACTCCTTCCTTCCAAAAGGAAATTCTTGGAGGAACCAATTTCTTTGTGCCTTTTTTTAATATGACATAAAAGTTTCTTTAATCAAAATCTTATCTCATGACAGCTATGGCAGCTTAATTCATCTAGGCACATGTATAATGAGATGCAATAAACAAGATGAACATCAGTAATGGTAGCTATCCCTTTTCTTTTTCCCTTTCATATTAGACTGATGGACTAAAGCTAGAGCTAAAAAGACTCTTATCAGCTACTTCTTGGATAGGAGCAATTGGGGAACCTGTTCTCCAAACAAATACAACAAAGACTGTTGTATTTATCTTAAGGTTTGCTTCATTTGCCTCACATAGTACATTGCACAGAGTAAGAATATCTGTAGAATGCATCACCTCTCTCCCAAAGGGACTAAGCCTGACCTTTGTTGGCAGAATTCCATTGAAAGTTCAGTTCTTAATGATAATTTTGGAAATATGTATACATATATTCGATTTGCCAATATTTAAACATAATTAACATGTAGTGGATATCCTGCCATCTAGGGGAGGGGTGGGGAAGTTGGGGGGGAAAATTTGTAACGGAAAGCTATGTAAGGGTTATTGTTGAAGAATTACCCACACATATGTTATGCAAATAAAATAAAATTTAAAAAAAAAAAAAAGAAAGTTCAGTTCTTCAGGGCCACCTAAGTGGTGAAGTGGATAGAATACTAGGCCCTGAAGTCAGGAAGACCTGAGTTCAAATCTGATCTTAGACACTTAACACTTCCTAGCTGTGTGACCCTAGGCTAATCATTTAACCCCAATTGCCTTAGCAAAAAAAAAAAAAAAAAAAAAGAAAAGAAAAAAAAAATTCAGTTCATCAGCCTCTTTGGGATTTCTGCTTTTTCAAAATCTTCCTGTGATGATTCATTCATTTACCAAAGTGATTCTGGACTCCTGAAGATTGTCTTTGAAGGTCAAGTTTTGGTGGGTCTGAGCAAACAAACCATGGTACTTGATGGTATAGAGCATTGACTTTTGAATCAGAGGAATTGGGTTCAAATCTTGTCTCTGTTACAGACAGTGTGGCCTTAGGAGAGATGTTTACCCTCTTTGTTCATCTGTTTTATCACTTAAAAAAAGATACTTTCCAGATGAAAATATATGTTTTTATGGATATACCTCAACAGTTTCTTTGTCATGAGTCTCTTTGGTATGGCTTAAAGATCAAATTCCATCCCCAAGTATCATGACATGTAGTCCTCTCTGTGTAATAATGACCATGGGCTGTCATTCTTTCTTCATTAAGTTTCCATTTGTTCATCTGCAAAGTGATGGTGTAACCACCTCATGAGGATATTCTGAGAAAAACACCATTCAAATGCAAAGGATGGAATAAAGGGGAATAAATAAAATAAGATTTGGCAATGGAAAGATTGCTAAATTTGCAGTAGGAGTAACCTTTTTTTCAAGCCTGATTTGCAATCCTGGCTCTGCCACTTAGCAAATAGGTAACTCTAGGAAAGTTACTTAAAGTCTCTAAATCTTGGTTTCCTTATCTATAAAATTAGGTCGCTGAACTAAATGAATCTGAGGTCCTTTCCAGCTATGTTTAAGAATAGAGGAAGAGGATTAAACCTACTGAACTACTAGAATGTCTTGAAAGTATTGATTCACCCTGGGGAAAATGCCATATTAGTTCCTATTCAGCAGCAGGACCTAACTCAATAGAATTTGCATAGAAACATTGCCCTCATCTTTTTAAACTGCATGATATCTACTTTATTGCTTCTCTCCTCACAAAACAGAAACACTGTTCATAAGAACAGTTAATTTTTTAAAAAATATATATGCTTAGGGAATTTTAAAAAGCATAATATGGAGAGGAGAAAATTAACTTCTGTAGCTTTTAAAATAGGAAACAATTACCAGAGAGATGCTTAAGATGGAATGTTGAGTGACTTGAATTATAACCAGCTATTCCATTGGCCTATGTCTATATTATTTCAAAAAATAATTTTTAGGAATTTTTAGGAACTTTAAGGAATATTGAAGTATTGGCAATTTGGTAAGACCCTAGCACAGCTTGCCAGCCAGGGAGTATACCTTTGAGAAATCAGAGTTACTTCCACTAATGTTCTCCCTCTTCATGTGTGTTTTGGTTTTGTGATCAAGGTGTAAATTTGTTGACTCTCTTTTGAGAAAAATAGGGAAGTAAAATGCTTTAAAATTCAAATACTAAATACTGTTGTTATAATTAATTCTTTAAATTTCTTACCTATCTGAAAAAAATCATTCTCACCATCTTATTTCTCATTTTAATATAAATGACTTAAGTAATTTGCCCAAGTTCAGTCAGAAGTGTTATCTCATAATTGAGATGTACTTGCTTCAGATCATTGGGAGATATACCTAGCCCTTCCTCCATCATAAAAACATAAGTAGCTCATCAACACATCTCTCTCATCTATCCCTCATCTCTGAAATCAGAGATTCAAATAGATGATCTCTGAGATTCCTTATAACTCCAATTCTGAAGTCCTATGACCCTATGAACTTTCCTATCCTTTCTTCTTTATTTCCACTGTTAATATCCTAGTATAAACCACCATTCTTACCAACTTGGATGCAATGAATAAATTCCCCTTCTCCCTCCCCCCAAAAATTTCTAGTTTCAACACTATTTAATACCTTTAATTACTATTTTATATAGATACCAAAGTAAATTTTCTTAACAAGGCATTTCTTTATGGCACTCCTTTATGATACTTCTCTGCTCAGAAATCTTTATTAGTTCTCCAATTTGAAGTCAGACCTGAGTTCAAATCTAGTTGCAGACACCTAGGAGCCATGTGATCATGGGTAAGTTACTCAACCTCATGTTCCTCATTTGCCTCAATTTCTTCATCTGTAAAATGGAAATGATAATAGCATCTACCTTCCAAAGTTGTTGCGGGGATAAAAGGAAATACTATATGTAAAATGTTTTATAAACTAGAACTATGTAAAAAAAAAGGCAAAGTATTATTATTGTTATTGTTTTAAGGAACTTCAGAACATATAACAAAGAATTGTCATAGAGAACTATAGAGTTTTAGATTTGTGTTGGAAGTGCATCTCTAACACTAACATCCCCTTAGTTTAGCCTCATTGTTGGCATGAAGCACGACACAACTCATTGAACATTCAGCAAAGGAGGTTTACTTTGCCCTAATACAAAAAGAATATGCAACAGGGACACATTAGCATTTAGCTCCTCTCTATGCATGGTCACCTTTGTATCCATCTGGATATTCTATGTGCTAGTCAGTAGATTATCAGGATATTGTTATTCATTTGATCTTTGGCATCCACAATGTCTGAGAGTCCAGACTCCATATGGCTAGGACTTTTTATTGTCCTATATAACCAGGAAGCCATATGAGGAGAGCCTGGGGTGAAGCTTGTCTCAAGGACATTATTGTTCCCTATCCTATTTTGGCTAGGGGTTAAGGAGAAAGGAAACTGTACCTTTTAAGAGATTTCTAATATTTTATTTATCAATTCACACTTTGTTACATTGAAAGGAGGCCATAATAAGAACTCTTTTTCTTCAGTTCCATTAGGACAAATAGTTCATATAGTTGTCACTAATAGTATAGTGTCATATAACTGTGTACTCATTGTGCCAAATGCTTTATGAACAATGTGTGGAAGTTTCAGAAATAGATTTAAGCTGGATGGAATGGAAAAACTTCCCCCAAAAGAAAATGGGCAGTCTCAGGAAGCAATAGATACTCCATCACTGTAGGTCTTCAAGTGAAGGCTGGAAGACCACTATTTGGACATCATAAAAGGGGGACTAGTTCAGGAACCAGTTGGACTTGATAGACTCAGCAGTATCTTCCAACTCTGAGATTCTGTGAAATGTTTTAAAGCAAACTTTTCTTGAAACAGAGTCAGCTTCCTTGTCAACTAGAGACCAAGCAAAGCTGTCATTTAAGTAATCATTTCTTCTTCATTGCCTTGTCGGGAGCCTAGAAAGAAGGACCTGGCATAATTGAAGCTATTTGAAGTCAAGGATCCAGAATTACCTAAATGATAGCATCCAGAGAACCTTCCTTTCAGTTGGCACTCTCAGAAAAATCATCTCAGGCTCAAGATATTTTATAAGTCTATGTATATTCAAAACCAAAGATTACAAAGACCCACCGAAGTACTTACCAATCAGCTAGAAGTCACAATTAGTTCAAAGCAAAGTCATTGCATTGCAAGAAAAGTAGTGAGAACATTTCCTTCTCCCCATAAAAACTGGGTCACCCTCTCAAAAAAGTATACAAAGCACTAGTGAGAAGAGTATGTATGTAGGAGGGCCTACATGATTTACATATATAGCCAGGGCACCATTGTGGAAAAGCAACTCATATCTTTGACCTTTATGCTGATGTCATTGAGAATTTCTTTATGGAACTGCTGTGTCTGAGATTCCTCAGTTTTTCCTTTGATTTCCTATGCAAATAAAATGGATGGTGAGAACAAATTGTTTGTTCTAAAATTCCTGTTTTTATTATGTATATATGTATGGTTAGCATAAACATTTTTAGATTTTGGATCATTATGTATAAATCATAGTACTCTATATACTGTAAGCAATTAATATTTTTTAAGGAAGGAAATGGTTGGTGATATAATTAGGAGCTAGAAAAATAGTAGAGATACATGTAGTCTGTGAAAAGAGGACTGGACTTGTACTCAGAGGATCTCAGTCTAAATTCTTGCTCTACTTCTTTCTACCTCTGACATTACAAAATGGATTTTATCTCTTTGCCTCACTTTCCTTATCTGTAATATGGGAAGGTTGGTTTAGATACTCTCAAAAGTTTCTTCTAACTCTAGTACTGTGACCTTATAATTTTTCTAGCGCAGAATCATTTCATTCTTTGTTAGCTACAGTTGGCTGGCCCTGTGTTAAAAGGCACTGGAAACTAGAAGGTATTCTCAGGGAGAACCCTAAGCCTAACCTTGTAGAGTATTAATGTATGGCAGAAGTAGTTTGTTGTTGTTTGTTGTTGTTGGCCATAGATATTCATGAGTTAGTCAAGTACCACTGCTTTATATACCACTGTGCTGTAATAATGCATCTACTTTTTTAGTGTAAGAAGAGTTCTGATGATAAACCTTTCTCCTAGCCCCTGTTTGTGTATTGATATTGCTCAACACAATAACAGGTTGCTTCAGGCAATTATAATATACACTTAAGTGGTTTTACCATTTTAAAATCATTGACCTATTTCTAGTTAGCTGTGTTATTATTAATCAGTTTGGACATCATTCTGGCACAAATAGCAGATAGGCTGGGTTTCCCCATTTCCTGATGTCTTGGCTCTGGCCAAGTTTTAGATAGAGAGTTAAACTATGCAGCCTCCACTGAGAAACATCCCTCTCCAAAGAAAAACAACAAAATGCTCTCAGGCTAAATCTGGCAGTGACAAGTGGCTGGGTACAGGCTGAATAGAGTATACATAAAGGATATCAGCCACTCTGTAGAATGCCTATTATTTGGTCTCCTAGAAATAGGTGCCAGATTCTTGAATGGAAGATTAATCAAAGATGGAATGATTAGAGTGCCAGATCTAGGAGCATGACAGAAGAGAAAGTTGGCTGTGTTTCCTGGTTCTGGGCACAACACCTGCCTGTTTTGGATTTGCATGTCCTTAATTGATGAAGTCCTTTCAGCTCCTTCTGGGCCTATGGAAATATGAAATGTTGTCCTTATAGAATAGCATATTGGCTTAGGAGTTTTTCATATAATATTGTTTTTCTGTTTTTAACCCTTGACATGAGTGGAGCTAAAAGATTTTTCCCGTAAGGATTCTCTCCTTGCACCTCAGATATGGTGGGATGAGGGCATCTAACCAAAAGTCATAACCCTGTATCAGTGACATCAAACTGGGCCATTGTGGAAGGTGACTGTAATATCACAAAGGACAGATTGTGATTTTTATTTGGGGAAGAAACAGGAGAAAGAGATAAAGCACTTTAGTAACAAAAGCCATTGCTACGTGACTGAGATTATAAAACAAGAGAAAAATTAAGTTGCTTTGTGGATTTACAAGATCTACCACAAGCCTACATTTTCTTAGTATCAACTGCTACTCTGTTAGATACTTCTACCAAGTGCCTCCACACCAGGCCAATTTTTCAGATTTCTTTGCTGCAACAAAGTATCCTTGTATCTGCCACCAAAAGCAAATCACTGTTTCTGCAGCCTGGTAAGCACTAGGGAAACAGTATAACTAAAATATTTTTGATCCATCTAGGATGAGTGGTACAACATTTTCAAAGTGGGACCTGAATAACCAAAGATTCAGCCTATCACTTCATGTTGGCCTTATGATTTCAGTGGTGCACAGAATTCCATGTATAGAAATGCCTTTCACTAATAAAGATCAACAACCTATCTGCAATGCTTATAGTTGCCTGGGGCACTAAGTTTGATGGATTTGCCCATGGTCACATAGTGACTAACTGTCAGGGGCAGGACTCCTACCCAAATCTTCAGTACTCTAAGATCAACTGTTTATCCATTATGTCATACTGTCTGATGCTTATAAAGCACTTCATGGTTATAAGCACTTTCTTATTTGAGCCTAATGACAATCCTATAAGACCCAGCTTCTTAAACTGTAGTTTGTGCCCCCATATGAGGTCTTATAACTAACTGAATGTAGGGATCACAGAATTATGATTTATTATCAGTAAATGTTTGATTGGTATACTTATTTTTATAAACCTTCAAACCTGGGGTCATGAAAAAATTTCTTGGGTGAAAACGAGTCATGAAAATGGGGCAAAAGCTTAAGAAATACTTCGGTACTTTTAAAAAATCCTTTGATTTCATCAATGTGAATGTTCTGTTTTCTGATACAGATTACAACCCTTTGTTACCTTAGTAAATACTTTTCAAGAATTTCTGTGTCCCAAGACATTCATAACCTATAGGTATTTTTGGCATTGAACTTAACCAGGTTGGCTCTCATATCAGTGGCACAGAGTCCTTCCGTAGGACCATGAGTGAGGTCTTTCCACGTTGGGACAGGATATGCCAGAGCTTGTGGTCCAGTGGCACAGTCTCTGAGAATCCAGGGTCACTACCATACCATGATGAAATAAATACCCAAATAGAATTTAGAACAAGATAGCTAGACAATGACCTATCATTGTTTTTATTTTATAGAAGAGAAGTAGAACCTCAGAGAGTTTAAATAATCTGCTCACTCATAATCAGTTAGTGTCTTCACAAGGATGCAAATTGTGGTCTTCTGATTCTAAATTCAGGGTTGGGTATTTCAACATATCACATCAGCTCAATTGACATGCACGTTGACCTTAGTGGCATATTGGACTAACTCCACTCAACAAGTCATGAGTATTTCTTTCATTTCTGTTTGCTGAGTAGAGCTTGGGGGAAATGGAGAGAAAAGTCTCTCATGGAAGCATTTTTTTCTCAAAATGGCACTGTCCAATGTGGAAATGGTATTAGAGGTACAGTAGCTATTATATAGATGGATTTCACAGTATGTAGAGAGTATGATTTGGAGTAAGGAAAACATGGGCTTGTCTTGCTTTGTATATTTACTATATATATTTACTTGCTTTATATATATATGTATATATATATACACTAGACAAGTCACTTTACTTCCATTTCCTCATCTATAAACTGGGAATAATAATAGCACCTACCTCCTAATGTTGTGACGATAAAATGGAATAGCATGTAAAGAGCATTACAGCCATTAAATGCTATCTAAATACTAACAATTTTTAAAAGAATAATAGATTGCTATATAAATGCTAAAAGAATACAAAATAAAATAACAGTATATTACAATTTGCAAAGGGTTTTTCATATAGTCTCATTTGAAATCTACAACAACCCTGTGAGGTTAGATACTGCTATTATCTCCATTTCACAGATAAGGAAACTGAGACTGAGAGAGGTTAAGTGATTTGCCCAGAATCATACTTCTACCAAGTTTCTGAGATAGGATTGAAACAAGTCTTCCTGATTCCAAGATCAACATTCCAGCTACTGGGCCTCTACAGGCTGGCATCCACAAAGTTTTCCTCTATCTTCCTGTTTATAATGTGCAGAAAAAAGGACACAGTGAATAGAGTGATGGATCTGAAGTCAGGACGACCTCCTCCTAAATTCAAATCTGACCAAAGACAGTTATTAGCTATTAATCCTATTTGTCTCAGTTTCCTTCATCTGTAAAATGAGCTGAAGAAGGAAATGGCAAACCACTCCAGATGGGGTCACAAAGCTCATGAAGGACAAGGAGACTATGGAACAATTGTTTGAATGTGTCAGGGATAAGAAATGGAGAAAAGGCTGCCTTGTTATTAGGACTGAAATTTCAGCTAATACTGAGGGGAGAGTTGTTCAGAAGGAGATACAAGAAACATATTGTGTTGACACTCAAGGTATTCCCATGGACTTTCTTAGATTTCATAAAATCACAGACATAAAGATGGAAATGACCTTCAAGGGTGATCTAGTCTAATCTCTTAATTTACAGCTGAGTATACTGAGATCCAGAGATTAAAAGCGAGTCTAGGTGATTTGCTCAAGTTCACATGGGGCCAATTGAGTCCAGATCCAGTTTCCACTGCAACAACACTTACCTCCCCTTTGGGTATGCACTGAGTCTGGTAGAAGGACAAAGAGAGTATGTATTAATCTTTCTCTCCCCAGTGTGATGATAAAATTCTGTGTAAGTAATCATCTAGATAGGAATGCAGGCAGAGACATGGGAATTGTGATACTGTCCGTTAGTCAATTAGCACTTATTAAGCACTTGGCCAAGCATTGTACTTAGCACTGGGAACACAAATACAAATAGATAGATAATCCTTGCCCTTGATGGTGATGATGATAAAAATATTTCTGCAGTGCTTCCTGTGTGCCAGATACTGTGCTAAGTGCTTTATAATTATTATCTTATTTGATTCTTACTGTAACCCTAGGAGGTAGGTGATGCTATGTTTATTTCCATTTTATAGATAAAGAAATGAAGGCAAAATGTGAATGATTTGCCCTGCTTCACAGAGCTAATCAGTGTCCAAAGCTAGATGTGAACTCAAGTCTCCTTGACTCCAGATTCAGGAAGATAATACATAAAACAAATTGAAAGTGAGGGGAGTGAGATGAAAGTACCCAGGTTGGCACATGATAGAATAAGTGCCAGTGAAATGTCTTGTACACCAATGAAGTCTAATTTTCAGAGAACATTCTAGAAGAGATTATTGTTGTTGTTGTTTTTAATGGTGACTAGTGCAATTAAAAGGTAATGTCTACAAAACTGTACATTATTCATGTCTTAAAGGGCTCTTGATATTCTAAGTAAACTCCCAGGCAGAGCTGAAATGTTTATTTCCAGAAGACAGGTTGATCTAGGATGAACATATTATTGTGACAACTTCATTCTTGAACTCTTTGATGCATTGGTGAGTGGTACTTCAGAACTATTAGGAGAGGGATGGACAGATATTTTTATTTCAGCAAATAACTAATTTATTCTTTTTATCTAGTCATTGTTGCTGTGTTGCTTGGAGACAGCAATGTCACAGAAAAAATTATATACCTGCCTATATTCTGATTAGTAATGGGAACAGATTGTGTGTGTGTGTGTGTGTTTGTCTACTTCTCAAAGAACAGTTTGTCTTTGTTGAAGTTCTGTGAGGTGGAATTTGGGTTTTGTTGTTCAAAAATCACTACTTTCTTTTACATTTAAATGGGATTTTGATTAGCTATGTGAATTGATTATTTTAAAAATTCATATGATTAAGTCGAGACCAGCAGAAATTAGCTATAAATTTCATGGCATGGATTTCAACTGCAGAATTCATTAGAAACACTTCGGCAGTGTGTAAGAAGCTACAGGGAAAAATGTTTGAAATATTTGAGCCAGTGCTGAAATTCTGCAAGAGCAAAGCCCTGATTGATTACTTTTCCTTTTGCTTACCACTGCCAGGTCATCACTCCTTAAGGCCCTTTGGTTTGGGGGTTGTTTTGTTAGCTGACATAGTTGGCATCATTTTAACTAGAAAGTATTTCCCAACATTAGGAAGAATCTGTCCAACACTCTATTTTTAAAAGCCTATTCTTCCAATGACATATTCAGAGGGTTCATCTAGATAAGCCTCATTAGTGTCAATGGCAGTTATCTGCATAAAATATTATACTAGACTCTTTAAGAAGGTAAGCTATCACTCATTTCTTAAGGCAGTACAGCACCTAAAATAAGAACTGTCTCATATCAAGGGATTTAGAGCTGAACAGGACCTTGGAGAGTGTGTAGTCCTCTCTTCCCTTCTCTTCTTCAATCATTGTATAAATGAATGTTCCAAAAAGAGGTAATGACTTGCCCAATGTTATAGGTAGTAAGAGAAAACCAAGAATCATACTTAGGTCCACTGACTCTAAATATTTCTTTCTTTGTTTTTGTAGTATTTTATTTTTTCAAATATGTGCAAAAATAGTTCTCAGCATTCATCTTTGCAAAACCTTGTGTTCCAAATTTTTCTCCCTTTCTCACTCTCCCCAAGACAGCAGGCAATCCAATATAGGCTAAACATGTGCAATTCCTCTAAACACATTTACATATTCCTTACTCTAAATCTGATGCTATTTTTATGTTACAATATCTGAATACCAAGGACAGTGAAGTGGTACAGTGGATAGAGTGCCAGATCTGGAGTCAGGAAAACCTGAGTTCAAATTCAGCTTCAATCACTTACTAGTTATGTGACCCTGGGCAAGCTACTTTACCTTGTTTGTGTTAGATTCCTCCTTTGTAAAAATGATATGGAGAATGAAATGGCAGACTACTCCATAGCAAAGTCATCATTGTACTTGACCATCATGCTTGAAGTATTTGGAAAAGATGAGATTTTCAGGCATAAAATTTAGTGGCCATATGGGCCCAATAGACTGATCCCTACTAGGGAAAATAGAATTCACTAGGATTATACATAGGATGAAAACTCCTGCTAAATAAGTGGAAGCCTTACATCCAGACTGATTTTTCTGGAATCACCTAAATAGAAAAGCAATTTTTATTTATTGTCAAAGATCCTCTAAATGAGAGGTGGCAACTTATTACATATATGCACAAAGCAACACAAGAGCTGTTTTTCATTGTCACGAAGCCTAGTCATCTTGTGACTTGCTAACTTTCTCATCATCTCTTGCAACAATTCATTAGAATTGAAACTAATGAGCAAGCCATTAATCCCCATTGGACTCAAGCTCCTTATCTGTAAAATGAGAAAATTAGACTAAAAGATCGCTAATATCCCTTTCAGCTGCACTTCTATTATTTTATGATAGTAGTGTATTCACCCAGCATATATTTAGGACTTACCATGTGTCAGGTGCTATGTTAAATGCTGGGCTTACAAGTACAGCCTTCCCCAAAACCAACTAATCCTTGCTCTCAAGGAACTCACCCTCTAACTGAGGGAAACAACACTTTAAAGAAAGTTCAGTTACAAGGATATGGAAAAGCTGGATATACTAAGGGTCCATGGTAAGGTCCAGGGATCAGCAAGTTCTCTCAGTAAACATCAAGGACCCTCAGAGTACAAAGGCATGGTGCATAGGAAAGCCTAGAAGACCTTAGAGTGTAGTAATGGGATCAATGGCAAGATTTGGTGGTCTTCTTTCTTACCTGAAGAAATATAATTGGTTACCCCACCTCTTACCACTGTGAGCTTTCAAGAAATCTAAATGGCATCTAAAAAACACAGAGGTGGGGGGGGGGGAGGAAAGCCAGAGGGAAAAGAGCATCCCTATGGAGGGTATTTTTCTAATACCCTCTGATTCTGCTGTCCTGAATGCATTCTAAGTGGGACATGGAACTGCTGGGGGAGGAGACTAAAAAGAAGGAAAGGCACCTTCAGAGAAGAAGGGTCTTCTCCCAGTATGCCAGAATAGAAGCTAATTATTTTCCCACATATTACTAATAGAGGTGGAATCTGGGTGCTCTTTTTTCTTTTCTTTCTTTCTTTTTTTTTTTTTTTTTTTGCTGAGGCAATTGGGGTTAAGTGACTTGCCCAAGGTCACACAGCTGTTACATGTCTGAGACCAGATTTGAACTCAGGTCCTCCTGACTTCAGGGCTGGTGCTCTATCTACTGCGCCACCTAGCTGCCCCCTGGGTGCTCTTTTTTCTAACATGTCCAAGCTAAGAACTCTTGACCCCTGATAGCTTGTTGGTCAGTTGAACCTCACAAAGGCATTCTATATTTTCCAAGGAACTTCGATGATAAATTCCTGTTCTGAGCCAAAGACCAAAATTCCTGACTCTCAGCATATGAAACTTACACCAAAGAGAAATTAGTGACTAACAATTGCAAGATCATCCGTCAGATTCTGCAGTACTCTCAGACAATTGCATCACAATTGTATCACAACAGTTCACACTCAGGAAGACACTGAATAACTTTTGGCAAATAATTGACAATGAGTGGAACTCATTCACTGCTCTTCCAGGGTCAGTGGTCATGTACCATTTTCTTAATCTCTGCTGACTTATAGAAGTATCATGCTAATAGTTCTTCCTCTATAGTACTTATTAGCATCAGTGATGATGCAGTAGATCATTCACACTTCTATGGAGTCTTAACAGAGATGTAAAAGTAGGTATACCTCCATCAAATGGGAGATATGTTTGTTGACACTACCTATGTAGTAGTATCAATGGGTAAGGTACCATAGACTCCTATGCCAGAGATTTTTGTAGTGCTCAAAGATAATACAAAGAAATTGATATACTCAGCCCTTTCATCTTTTTTTTCAGCTTTTTCTTTTCTTTTCTTTTTTTATTTTTTATTTTGCTGAGGCAATTGGGAGTTAAGTGACTTGCCCAGCATCACACACACACAGCTAGGAAGTGTTAAGTATCTGAGGTCAGATTTGAACTGGATTCTTCCTGACTTCAGGGCTGATGTTCTACTCAGCTTTTTATTTTCAAAATACATGCATAGATAGTTTTCAACATTCACCCTTGCAAAACCTTGTGTTCCCAACTTTTTCTCCCTCCTTTCCCTTCACCCCTTCCCTTAGATGGCAAGTAATTCAAGGTGTTAACCATGTGCAATTCTTCTATACATATTTCTACAATTATCATGGTCAACCCTTTAATCTATAGGAGGAGAGATACCAGGCTGACAGATGAATATACATGTTTAGTCTTATATGATGTCAGCATTTAGCACCTCTCTCCTTTTTTATATTTGAGTGGTAAGAGACTATGAGTGTGAATTGTTGCATCAATTGTCACATGGTTGATGAATTGTTTGGTTTTACCAAATTGTTTTCTTTGTCACCAAGGAAAGCTCACTGTGGGAATTAGAATACTGGAAAATGACTGTGATGGTGAAATGAAAGGCATAGATAGGAAAGTAGAAAACACTGTCTTGGAGCTTTGAAAAAAAAGTTCAGTGTATTTATAACAGGCTCCCCATTCCCCTTGTCTAACTTAGCTCTTAGAACATAGGAGTCATCTGGCGGTCAGATATTATTGTCTGAGCTGAACTGAGAAGTGGCCTAAGGACAGTTATGTGTATACCTTTATTTCTCAGAACCAAATAAAGGTAAGGACACAGTACAAGGCAGTGAATGGGTCAACAGTAAACACTTGACTTCCTGGATATGCTACATATGAAAGAATGTATCAACTTGGCAGCAATGATGTACAGATAAACTAACCTAGGGGCACATTAACTGCATCTTGGCAGAAATAAAACCCAGTGTACTAAGGGTTCATCATCATATCATACTTTGTAGCAGAGGACCTTTCTCAAAAGAATTCTAGCAGGTATAGGTAATATAAGTGGAATTATCAACACTGGGTGAGAAGAAAAGTAGAGGGAGGATAATGGGGAGAAGGGGAACTTGATTGTTAGAGGGAATTTTTGGCAAGAAAATTTTCTCTACTACTGCAAATTTACAACTTCTCTGCAACTTATAGTCTTTAATGGAGATCTTTTTTTACTCCAAGGCCAATTCTCTATACCACTTTCCTCTCTCTCATTCCTCTTTTACAAGATGAAGAAACTTAGAAAAAAATAAGTGGTTTTCTTAAGGTCTTAAACATGCAATGGAAGCCATGCTAGCTTTGCAGTTAGATGACCTGGCTTCAGAAATTTTAGCTCTCCCATTTGTCACTAGTGTGACTTTGAAGTATTCATTTCATTTCATAGATCTCAACATCTCCTTTTCTAAAATGAGATGGTCTCTAAGATCCTTGTTAGCTATAAATCTGTGAATATCAGCCAGTAAGCATCATGATATCATAGATTTAGAACTTCAATTTTTAGATGAGGAAATAGGCACAGAGATTGTCACACAGCTAGTGTCCAAATAAAACTCAGGTCTTTTACCTCCAGTATGTTTTCTAACATATATATATATATATATATATATATGTATGTATATATATATATACTAACTTATCTCTCATTCTTTCTCTTATTTCAATTCAAGTAAATTTAACAAGTATTATGAAGTACATACTATAAGGCATAATTTAGTTGATCTAGCAGAAGAGAATTGTAGTTATCTCTACATATGTACACATATACATTTCTTTGCAGAGTTGGGGAACCACAGTTGCAGGACACTGCTTATAATGTCAGATTTTTCAAAATATGAGTTATGGTGAAATGATTTTGCCCATCTTTTAAAATTCTTATGATGGATGGCTATCTAAAGGGGAAAAGGGATATGCTGAAAAATAACAAATTTAAAAAAACAAAATCAATCAAATTTAAATAATAAAATTTTTGGGGGGGGGAAGAAAAGAGAATTGAAATTAGAAGAAATCGCTTACTATGCAAACTGTTGCTGTCACTGCTGCTTCAAAACATTTGCTAGAAACCTATTAGCAATGCCTATTAGTTTTACTGTTTCTTTAGTCTGGGGTTCAAGAGGTGGGGTGAGGGTGGGGAGGAGAAGCCCAAAGACATGATTTTGGTCCTCATCTTTGGAAGAGATTTAGTTAGAGTCTTTAAATTCTCTACCATAATTTCCTAATTGTAGCGTGGAGAAGATAGGATAATACTACAGTATTTAGCTTCAGGTGGGCAGTTGTGGTAAGTTAATTCTTAGTAAGTACAGAGTGTGTTTGAGAAGTATGGGGCTATTGAGGATGGAGTGAAGAGGGAGGCTCTTCAGTGAGCAAAACTGTTAATCTAAATGTTCCTTACTATTATTTTTTCCCCAACAGTTGATTTCTTTATATAACACATCAGGAATTAGTGGAATGGATGCAACATTCTATGGAAACAACATGAAGAAAAACTGATCAAATAGACCCATAAAAAGTGAGGTAACCCATGTTACTTTCAAGAATAGTAGCCATTCAGACATGTTGTAGATAAGGATTAGTGCCTAGTTATTATAAATGAAATGAATGTTAAACAGATAAGTGAAATAGATGCATTGTGATGGCACTGTATAATATGCATCAGTTTCCTAGATATTTTAAAATGGTACTAGCTGCCTATGGGAAAGAGGGTAGCCAAGATGATACCCATCTTCCACTCCCACAAAAGCCCTGTTTTTTGTTTTGAGATAATTAGAGAAACTGGCTTTTTTTTTTAGCTGCCTTGGTACCTTTCAGTCATTCTAATGCCCTTGTTTTAAATATTAAAGTTGTTTTTAGTGACTCTGCTGAATACTTTTAATTTTTCTTAAGAGAAAAGATAACTGAGATTCAGAGAAATTAAGTGACCTGTCTAAGGCTTAACAGTATCAGATTGCTGTTGTTATTTAGTCATTTTCAATCATATCCAACTTTTTGTGACTCTATTTGGGATTTTCTTGGCAAAATTATTGGACCGATTTGCCGTTTCCTTCTCTATATCATTTTATAGATGAGAGAAATGAGGCAAATAAGACTAAGTGATTTACCCAGACTCACACAGCTAGGATCTGAGGCCATATTTGACACAAGCCTGAAACTCTATCCATCATGCCACCTAGTTTTCCCAACATTTTCAGAACCGGGACCTCATGTTTCCTTAATCCTGGCTCAGTGTCCCTACCATTATACCATAATTCCTCATAATTAACAGGCTTTTCTTAAAAAACCTTAATCAAGTCCTGGCCTAGCAATGATTTAGGTGCTTGGACTAATGCTGCTCTGTCATGTAGTATTCTCTCTTTTTTAAAAAAATTTCGAACCACTTTATAAATGAGCAGTTATTATTATAGACATTCTTAATGGGTAGAAAATTCTTAAATTTGCATCTTAACTAGCACTTAGAGATCATTTACCATAGTATTTTTACATAATAGGTCTTATCCTCAAAAATCATAAGTGACTACCTATTGTATCTAGGGAAAAAATGCAGCCTTCCAATATGACACTAAACCCTTTTTTCAGTTATATTTCCCTGTTCTGTAGTCTGTGCTTCATCTATATTGGCTTATTTGCTATTCCTTAAACTCAACATCACATCTCCCATTTTGATACCTTTGCACATGCCTATAATGTACTCCTTCCTCACCACTGACTTTTAAAAATTCTTTGCTACTTTTAAGCTGCTACATCTAATAGAAGCTTATACTTATCTCACAAGTTAGTGTTCTTTTCCTTTTCAAAGTATCTTGTGCTTGCTTATCTGTGGATATGTTGTCATTTTTCCTCTCTTAAGTAGAATGTATATGTCTAGAGAAAAGGAATATCCCATTATGTCTTTCATCTTCAGCACTTGACAGCAACTTGATAATAAATACCTGACAAATGTTTACTGAATTGAGTCATCTGTTTATTCTTTTTGACATATTCTTACTGATCCTTTTAACCAAAGTTATTGAGAAGATAATTGCAGTGATTTCTCTCACTCTCCCCACCCCATCACTTTTGGGGGGAATTTGATAGGCCTTCCGAGCATTTTCACTGCATTCTTGCCCCTTGAATTGCTTTACTTGGAAATATATATTACAATGCATCCATATTAATAAAAGGTTGTATTTAGGTTGGACTTTCCTTCAAAGCATTCAAAGCACATTAGAGATATTTTCTAATTAAACTTTCAAGAATCCTCTGGGAGATATAAACTTAAATCCAGTGTTAACCTCTTTGTGCAGAGGCTGAAATGGACAAATTCAAGTGAAAGACCTAATAATGTTTCAATGGCAGATGTAAACAAAGATCCAGAGTTTTCTAGATGTATCTCCAAAGTGTTACCATATAGGCAGAGACTTGAGACTATTACGTTGTATTCTTGGAGATCTTTTGGGTTCTACAAACTCAGTATGGGTCAGTAGTTCACATGGCAAAAATAAAAATAATCTTAAACTTCTTTGAGATATAGAGCATCCAGAATGAGGAAAGTGATGAATTGCTCTGCTATACTCTGTTCTGATCAGATACATCCACAGTATGGTATTATATTCTGGGAGCCACATTTCAGTAAAGTCATAGATAATGACTCCCAAGTTTACCTATGATTTTTTAATTGTTAGATCCATTGGCCTGTTCTCAGTGTTGACCTTTCTTAAATTTCTGCAGCATTTGATACTATTGACTATCTTCTTTTCCTGGATACTCTTTCATCTCTGAATTTTTAAAAACCATTCTTACTATGAACTTAATCATCAATAAGTGGAAATATTTAAATATTTTTAAAAACTTTTCAAGATATGAATTTTCCTTCATACAATATTTTTGAAGAAATATGTTTCAACAAAATAGTTACAAAATGTTCTATTTATGTTATCTTTTGCAATTCTCTTTGTTTTCCTCTCTGCTTTTAAGTATTTTATTGATGTTCTTTTTACATATCTTTCATAGCCCTCACTAGACCAACTGACTGAATGGAGGATCTTCAACTATAAAAGAAAAGACTTGGGGAAATGTGATGACTGTCTTTAAGTAGTTATAGAGTTACCTGGTAGAAGAGAGATGACATATTCTACTTTGTCCCAGAGGGAAGAATCACAACCATTGTAATTTTAGAAAAGTAAAATGGACTGAGAATAGGTTCATTTTTATGTGAGGTTTTCATGAAAAGGCAATGATAATGTCATATTTAGGATAATGAAAAGGGAATTACTGTTGCAATACAAGTTGGACAAATGGTTTCTGAGGTCCTTTCTGATTCAGAAGTTCTAGGACTTTGAAAAGACATGAAAATCAGAAGAAACCCAAGATAGATCTAAGCTGAAGGTAATGGGACTAACAGAAGCACATAGCTTGTGAGCCATCCACTCCTAGCCTTCCTCACTCATCCATGCCTCCAGTTTACCTCCTATCGTGAAGGGTTTCTGAATTTAAATTATAATATGAAGCTATAAATTTCTTTCCCTAATCCTTTAATTTTCTCCCCCCTTCACAAGTCAGAGTGAAGTAAGTTTATGTATATATGTATGATGTAATGGCGTAGAAAATGTGAGAATTTTTTTCCCTCAATACTTTTTTTTTTAACAAAGGCTTTGTTTTCTTTCTTCTTTTTTTAACCAGTGATGAAGGAAAGATTGGAGGGAAAGTAAATGCTTCTTAATTAAAAAAATAAGATTTTAGAAATAGTCCGGGAGGAGGCCATTTTTCAAAGGGTTCATTCCCTAATTTACCCCACTTCTTCAATTCTACCTGTAACTGCTGCAGTCATTAAATGCTAGGACTCTGTAACCTGTTCTTCAAGATATGATACCTTGTAACTGTAGAAGGAACCTTATTGAATAATCAGCATGTTACTGTGGAAAGAGCACTTGCTCTGTGAAGCCAAAGGACTGGGGATTGACCTAATTTTGTTCTTCCATTTTCTATTTGGCTCTCATTAAGTCACCCCCATTAACTGTAGTATCTTTCCTCTTCTGTAAAATGGGGTGGGAGGAAGAAAAAGTTCCCTTCTTGCCCTAAATCCTGGGATCCTAAACTATTCTTATTGTATAAAAGGAGAAATCTGGGCCTGTCAGTTTAAGTCTTTCACTTCTTTCTTGGACTCCATTCTGGCATTTATCTTACTCACCCCATACTCCATACCAAGAGGAATATATCAGCCTATAAAGTATAATTAGAAAGTGTCTGTAAAATGATTTGCCTACCCCTTATAGCTATTTAAGGCACTGTGCACCCAAAAAATGAGATAAGAAAGAATTTCTTCTAGCTCTCACAATGTTCTTTCCTACTTGCCCCTCCAGAAGGGTGATAGTCACACAAAACATAGTTTAGAAAATCATTATCAAGATCTTGCTGATCAATGTCCTGTAGTATAATGAGTATGGAGCCAGGATTCCAGAGACCTGAATTTTAACCCTAGATGTACAGTAACTAGATATGTAATCTAGACAAATGCCTTCACCTCTTTCAACCTTGTTCCCTCTTGGTAAAATGAGGAGGTTGACACAGGTGATCAGGTTCTTACTTCTAAGGGTCTCTGTTTTGAGTCAATGTACAGTTAACACCCGATGCTGGCATAGTAGAAGAAAAAAGAATAGCCACTTCTTCTATCACTTGTCAGGTGTTGCCAGTCCTCATCATTTTTCTTTATAAATTCTTCTTTTCTTTATAAAGGCTCTTGGTATTTGTGCTGCTTTGATGACAATATAGATTAAAATAGTAATAAGTAACTAGAGGGTACAATGGATAGAGTTCTGGACTTGGAATCAGGAATAGCTGACTTAAAATTCAGCTTCAGACAGTAGCTATATATTACCCTGTCCAAGTCACTTGCTCCTATTTGCCTCAATTTCCTCCTCTGCTAAATGAGCTGGAGAAGGAAATGGCAAACCACTCCAATATCTTTGCCAGGAAAGTCCCAAATAGGGTCACAAAGTATAAAACAACTTAAAATCAACTCAACCACACAGTAAATAGGCTAGTGTGAGAGAATAGAGCATGAATGAGATGCCTAGACTGGGTCACCATATTAGCCAATATATTATTCTGATTAAATAAAAAGATTCTGTCTTGTTTTCTTTAGATAAGCATTGGGGTAGCTAGATGGCTAAGTGGATAGAGCATTGGCCTTGGAATCAGGAGGACCTGAGTTCAAATCCAACCTTGACACTTAACACTTCCTAGCTGTGTGACTGTGGGCAAGTTCCAACTGTCTCAAAAGAAAAAACAGAAGAAAACAAGCCTAAAAATAATAGATCCTGATTCATGAAGCCCTGATTGTCATATATCATTGGGATCTCAGAAATTTTATATCCTTACCTGCTTTCCCAGAACTTAGCAGGTGAAACAAGAATGAAAATTAAAAGGAAATAGGACCACAAATTTAGGTCTGTTAGGGACTTTAGAAATCCTTGAGTCTGACCTCCTCATTTCCCAGATGAAGAAATTAATTTTAAGAGAAATTAGAATGTAGTATTCATTACACAATTGGACACTGATCAGAAGGTCTTGATACTGATTTTCTAGAGCATTTTGTGTGACCGTGACCCTTCAGTAGAGTTGCCCTGTAGGGGCAAGTGATAAGGGCACAGCGAGGACAACAATCCAGGGAACCAGAATATTGCATAAGTAAAATATTGCTGAAGGTCACAGAATGAGTGTAATTAGTGTCTGAGGTTGGATTCAAACTCATCTATCTAAATCTCTGTTGCTTTTCAGAAGAAGAAGGGACATCAAAGAAGGAAGCACATCTTATTTTTCTGACTAGCTTCAATAGTGGAGCAGGGGGAAGTTGTCCACAATGCAGGCAATTTCATTTTCTGTTTTTCCTCTCCACTACCTAATTGCCTTTGAAAACTGGGTAGGACCTTCTATCTGCTAAGTTACACCAACCTGGAGAGTCATTGCTTTCAAGAATTATTATGAAGAATTGTTGTTGTAATTAAAACAAATCTAATGGGAAGTCACTGTTTGGTAGCCTCACATTGGAAGCACATCAGAGATGGATGGTGGAGAAAAAGAGAAATTGCCTGAATTTCATCTTTTAACTTTGATATATGTTCACATTTCTTTTTTCTTTCTTTCCAGGTTGGATAATAGAAATAAATTTAAAATGATTATTGAGAGTAAATTGAACTGAAAAGATTTCACTATGTGGGCATCAGATATTTCATCATATGTATCATTTTTATTCCTTCTGGCATTTCCCTACATAATTCAGAATTGGAGTGGATCTGAGAAATCAGAAGATTATAGATTGAGTTGACAATAGCTCATCAGGTCCAAATGATTCATTTTTAAATGACAAAACCAGAGTCTCTGAGAAATGAAGTGACTTGCCAAAAGTCACCCAAGTAAATTAAGTGGCAGAGTTTTGGAATCTGAATACAAACTCTTGGCCGCCAGTTCCAGCTCTTATCCTGTTACCTCTCTGTGAGGTTTGAATTGTGTTTAATTTATAAACTACATTCTTTGAGTGCTGAATTGGTTGAGTTATAAGTGATCAGAAACCACACACAACCTGAGTAATGTGGACTGCATTAAATCATTAAACCTGGAAGTGTTTGCTTATAACAGAGAAGTTTTTAAGAAAAGTAACTTACGTCTATGATGTGATGGCTATGGACTAGATCATCTCTAAGATTTCTCCAAGTTCTAGATCTATTCTCATAAGTTATTATTATATGTAACTACAGGTGAATACTTGGTTCTCAGGTAAACATTATTATGAGGGAGTATCATTATATAATGAAAAGAACCCTAATCTTAGATCTAGAATCTGAATCCTGCTCTTATACTTGCTAATTATATAAACTTTTAACCTCTTCAACTCTGTTTCCTCATCTGTAAAATAGAGATAATACTTGCTTTTAAATATTAGGTACTCCATTAAGTTTGTGACTTCTTTAAGGGCAGAGACTATCTTTTTTATGATTATTATTATGTTTTCTTATTTGTTTTGGTTTGGATTTTGTTTGTTTTCTTGGAAAGGCAATTAGGGTTAAGTGGCTTGCTCAGAACCACACAGCTAGTATGGTTAAGGGTCTGAGGTCACATTTGAACTCAGGTCCTCCTTTCTCAAGGGCTGGTGCTCTATCCACTGCACCATCTAGCTGCCTCACAGGGACTATTTTTTGCCTCCTTTTGAATCTCCAGTGCTTAGCACAATGTCTGGCACACAGTAGGCTCTTAAAAATTGTTTTATTAATAGATTGATTGATTGTAACCTGTTCCTTAGAACAGATACCTTGCAGCTTTATCTCATTGTGAAGAAAACTCTATAGAATGCTATTAGAAATTTCATCAATAAACATTTATTAAAAGTCTAAGTTCTATTCAATTAGAAGTGAAAATTCTTACACTAGGGAGAAGCTTCTGGAATTCCAGTCTCTGAAAATTTAAATCTTAACCAAGCTTATGTGTAACAAGTCAGTTCGAAAGATGTTTTTGCCTCATTTGAGTATTAATCATTTTTTTTAGACCTTCCTGTATCCATTTGACAGAGAAGGGTCTGGAACACTGAGAAAAAGAATGGCGTCACAGAGTTATTAGGGAAATAGAAATAAATACAGATGGAGCAAGTGAGCATTTATTAAACATAATGTACAAGATAATGGACTAAATGCAAAGAGTACATATAAAAGCCAACAAAATCACTCTTGCTCTCAAGGATCTTACATTCTAATGGGCAAAGACAGCATATATAGGGGCAGTAAAAAGAGAAGTAAGAGGATGCAGGGAAGGAGGAAAGAGCACCTAATATTGGAGGTGTGACAAAGGATTATAGGAGAGCTAGAAGTCTTTGTTTTCAGTGAGGTGGAGATAGTCAGGGGAAGAGGCCTTAGAAAGAGATCATAGGAAAAAGAAGAAAGTAATTAAAGTAATCTCTATGTCTAAGACTGCATTAATACATGTGTAATCAATATCAGACTGCTTATCATCTTAGAGTAGGAAGGGAGAGGAAAGGAGAAAAATTTGTAACTTGCAATCATAAAAATGAATGTTGAAAATTGTCTTTACATGTAAAAGCAAAAAAAATACTATTTTAAAATAAAATGATATACTAAAATAGTATTTGAAAATAAAACAATATTTTTTTTTCAAAAAGGAGTGCATAAGCATATACCTTGTGGAGACTGGAAGAAGAGTCCATGAAGTACTAGTATTTGTGAGATTTGTTCTGTTGTGATCCTGTATAGCTACGGCATTGTAACAATTTCTTTTTCCAATGAGGTACCATATTATCTGATTAACATTAACTGATTAGCCAGCTAAACAGCAGTTAAGAAGGGGGGGAAAGTTCATGTTCTTAATGGAGGACTTTCTGAATAAGGTTTCTTAAGAGAGTTATGGAAGTTGGGAACTAGGTAGATTATAAAATCAAGGGATTGGGATTCTGTGTCCTGAGGTACAATGACCTTAAAATAAATAAAACAAAGAAAAGTTGGAAATAAAGGAACTTTCACAACCTAAACCCAAAGCTAGTTGCATTGGAGATTTTGTTGGTTGCTGTTTACAGATATTGCATCTTAACAGCTGTAGGGGTACTGGTTCCTTCTGCCACCAGTTCTTGCCTGGAGTAATTTCTTTTCATGTGCTCTATAAGCCTCTTCAACTAATTAAACCTGTGACTAGACTTAAATACTACTTTACCCAGTAGGAAAGCAGTAACTTTATAGAAGTCATTAACCTCACAAGATGAAACCAAATGAAAATACATAAAAGTCCCAGAAGAATTCTTGGATTACATACTGATCCCTACCAAAACAATAAAAGAAGCTGGGGGTTATTAGGGAATTCCTTCCTTAGTTTGTGAAGTTATCTTTTTTGAGATATTTATAAATATGTTCTTTTAGAAGTGTTGGAATACCAAACTTGAATTTACCAGTTCACTTAATTTTATTGTCCAAGGATATGAGTGTTGCTATCAGAGAAAGGATTACTAGCAGAGTGAATTCTCTGCGAATCTGATCTCTTATAATTGTGGCAGAAAGACCATTGTATTTAGCATCAAGAGACCACGGTTTAAGACCTTACTGATTCTGGTGAGGAAGTTGGAATGCTCTTTGTTCCTCATTGCCACTTCCATACCATCCTTCTACTCCCCATCACTTGATAGCCTTTAAAGGTTCCACTATTTGAATTTATCACCCATTTTCACTCCTTATGGCTATTATTTATTGACACCCAGAATATTCCTCTTCTTTTCTACCTCAATAAGTCAATTTTTCTCTCTTATCCATCCTTCATTCCCTCTCTTTTTTTTCTCTCTCCCTCTCTGTGTCTGTCTGTCTGCCTGCCTGTCTGTCTCTCTCACAGTGTTTCCTTATGAAATTATATTTCATCGGCTCTGTACATATCTAGTAGGTACACAGCTGCTTGTTTCCTCTGTTCAAATGTGCTTCTTATGGGCAAGGACCATATTTTTGCTTTTCTTTGCATTCCCAGTGCTTAGTACATCGTCTTGTACATGATAAATGCTTTATAAATTCTCATTGATTGCTGTTTTCTAGCTGTATAACTAAGCACGTCATTTCTAACACTTTTTCCGCATATCT
This sequence comes from Myrmecobius fasciatus, assembly GCA_023553655.1. Lineage (NCBI taxonomy): Eukaryota > Metazoa > Chordata > Mammalia > Dasyuromorphia > Myrmecobiidae > Myrmecobius > Myrmecobius fasciatus. Next base: position 107,619 of record JAJPUD010004250.1, on the reverse strand, counting down.
AAATTGGCATTAGTAACATTTGTACTTTTTACCTCACAGAGTGATTATTGTAAGGCAGATACTTTGTAATCTATTTTGCTAATACAAGTAATAATAATTTTCACTATCATCCATTGTGTTCATTTTGACATCTGGCCAAATTACCACTTCCAAATCCATCTGACTTCATTATCATCTATTTTACATCTCATCATCTTCTCTACAAAATTAATATAATATGCTTTATTCTGGATAAACTATATTCATACAATTTCTCTGCTTCGCTAATTTAAAAATCCTAGTGTGGCATGACCCATTCTTAACAAAACCTTGCTAGTTTTTTGCAATCCAGGTTTCCCTTCCCACATGTCAAAACCTAGATTCAAATCCTGATTTTACTACTTCCTAGCTGTGACCATATGCAAGACAATAAAATCTCTCTGAATCTTAGTTTCCTCTTCTAGAAAATGGGGATAATTATAACTGCAGTGTTTTTCTTGTGAGGCTACTCTGAAGTCCCAGAGAGCATTTTGTAAACTTGAAAGTACTATGTAAATTTAACTTATAATTAAGTGACTTAGCCTAGGTGCCACATGTAGAATGTGGCAGAGGCACAAAATGAAATCCACATCCTCTGACTCCCAATCTCCTAGGTTTAGTAGATAGAACACTGGTTCTGGTGTTGGACCAACTGAGTTTAAATCCCATCTCAGCTACTAATTAGCTGTATGACCCCAGACAAGTCACTTAACCCTCTTTGCCTCAGTTTCCTCATTTGTAAAGGGAAAATAATAGCACCCTACTTCCCAGAGATGTTGTGAGGCTAAAATGAGGTAATATTTGTACTGTACTTAGCTCAGGGCCTGACACATGGTAGATCCTTCAAAAAAAGCTTCCCCACTCCCTTCCAAATTTAGTATTCTTTCCTTTGTTCCACATGGCCTCTTCTTCCATTGTTATTACATATTATATACTGCATATATATATGATAGGATACATCATATATACCCCAACTAGACTATAAATTGGATGAGGGAGAAATTCTCTTATTTCATCATTATATTTCTTTCTACCCATCTACCCGGGGCTTCAAATATTTCAATTGAAGAAAGTCAAAATATCAAGTTATGATCTCCCAGGTATCATACATCTGATCTTGCCCTTTTTGCCACTACTACTTCAACCCTTCTCTTTCCTTTCTCAAATCCCTAGATGATACAAAGCTTGTGCTTATGGGGCTGCCCAATGCCTGTTGTCAGATGCCCACTTCTGACTTTCCTCAGCAATGTTTCTGATCTGTACCCTATTCTTTTTGCCTTGCAATCAGTGGTGACTCCAGGAATGGAACACTAAAGCCCTGTCATTGCAGAGCTGTTTACTCAACTACATTAACAGTGGCACTGTACTTTCAGTAATTGGCATTAATTCTGTGCTTAGCTGCCAAAAAAAAGCTAATTTAATTTTATATGAGAGCCCTTCAAATATTTGAAAACTGCTATCATATCCCCTCTTAAGTCTTCTCTTCTCCATGCTTAACATTGTATGTCCCCACTCTCTCACTATTTTGACCATCCTTTCTATAGATACATATCAGCTTGTAAGTATCTTTCCAAAAACTGCTTTCTTTTTATCTTTTAAATTAAATAAATCTTACAAATTATTTCATAGGCAAGGGGGTGGAGCAGGATATGTATTCAGAAATAAATGTTATGATACAATGACAGTAAAAAATAAAAAGCAACAATTTAAAAAATGAATTTTTTTTAATAAAAGGTGAGAAATTATTGCTACTCCAGTGTACTTTAGGATGCTGCTTTCCTTTTTGTGTGGCTCTGGTGCCTCAACAGCCATAGCATCCACCCAAAATGGCATGAAGCCCCATTTCTACAAAGATTGGCAAAGATGAATTGCCAGATAGTTTGACCAGCCAGCCAACAAGGAAGATCAGAAGACAAAAAGCCCATCAAGCAAAAAATCCAGCAAATTGCTTCTAATTCTGCATCTATCTGGCCATCATGAGATGTCATATTGTCTAATATCAAAGTACATGCTGGTAGAGGATTCAACTTGGAAGAACTTCAGGTGGCTGCTATCCATGACCTGAACTATTGGTGTCTGTTTGGACCCTCATCACTGAAATAAGTCTACAGAATCTCTCCAGGCAAATGTGCAGCAGCTGAAAGAATATAACTGATCCTCTTCCCAAGGAAACCATCTGTACCCAAGTAGGGAGGTGGCTTTGCTGAAAAATTTAAGTTGGCAACCCAGCTTTCAGGACCATTTGTGCCTATGAGAAATGTCTACAAGAAAGAGAGCTCGCGTCATTACTAAAGATGAGAAGAATTTCAAGTTGTTTGCTAATCTTCAAATGACCTAGGCCAATGCCTGTTTTTTTGGAATCTGGGCAACATGAACCAAGTAATCTGTAGAACAGGATGTGAAGAAGAAAAAGTAAATAGTTTCTGAGAACTTTGAATAAAATAACATTTAAAAAAGAAAGAAAAGGTGGCAAAAATCATTCATTTTTAATTCAGACAAGAGAAATTTCTCAGACACACATGCCCAAATCTTGAAATCAAATCTGGGCTGAGTGATCAGTAGTTGTCAACTGATTTCCCAGCAAATTCTGAGTTTTTTGCTATAATGATGCCCCTTTTAACTGTTGCTGTATTATGCACCATTCTCCATGAGGCATCTAGGTAAAGATTTACTCCTTTGGGATAAAAATTACTTTTGGTTTCCCCTCCATGATATTCTCCTCCTAGAAAAAAATGCTAGTTTACCTCCCTTTATACAAATGGGAAGAAACAAGAAATTTGTTACCTTTTTAATGTAGCTGTCACTACCCAAATAATTGATTCAGTTCTACAACAATACAAAATATGGTTCTGCCCTTAAAGAGCTTACAGTCTATTGAGTCAGTTTATCTCTCTCCTTCTACTTCACCTACGCCACCTGAGGATCTCATCCATTTAAAAAAAGAAACAATATGAAAATATAATATGTTATATTAACTTTGCTCTGCTTTGCCATACTACACTATATGGCTGATTTTCCTATGTTGCTTAAGAAACCACTCGTTCATACTCTCATCTCAGATTCCTCAATTTTCTCCTCTCTAAAAAAAGCACTAGGCAAGATATAATTGTGATGGTTAAGTTCTTCCTATCCCTTTTTTTGTTATGTCTTTGAATGTAACTCTGTGAATTTGCAGCCAGCAACATAAAAATAAATAAACAATTTATTTGTATATTATTTGCTATGTTTTGTTTTCAAGTAATAGCCCACTTCTTTCAGGATGGAAGAAATTATTAGGTCTTCTCAGACAGTTTGGCTAATAAGAGACACTAGTTGTATTAGGGAATTCAAATACTAATAGCTTTGCTGCATCATAATTTTATGGTAGCCTTAATTGTCTTTCTTGGTATACTATATATTTCTAGGAAGCAAGGGTGCTAGAGTTCCTGGTGGGAAATGATGAGTAACTCAAAGAGTGCTCTGACTTCTCTGGCAGAGACTAACCTAGCAAGTGACAAGTGCCAGGCTTCACTTCTTTGGCAAAATGCAGTTGTTTAGGTTGCTTTTGTTCATTTGGCAAAACCACCTGGCAGCTCTCTCCTACTAAAACTCTCACTGCAGTAGAGAAGGGACATGAATGAAATGGGTGTGTGTCTTCTTGCCTTCCTTTTTTGTCTCAATATTTGTCTGGGAACATTGGTCACAGCTAATAATCTAGGACAGAGAGAAGTCACATTGCCAAGATAAAGTGCTAAATCCATGGGTCCAAGACACAGCTAGATAAATAGATGCATATATATAAGTAGCAAATATTTGTTAAGCATTTATTATGACTTGTGTATCATATTAAGACCTAAGGATTCAATACAAGCTGGCAAGACAGTTCCTGCCCTCAAGAGGCTTATATTCTACTGGAGACAATAACACAAAAGGGAGCTAGTGATAGGGGTTGGCATGGGAACTGGTGCCAGAAGGTGGAATAGAGACTTTGGGTTTCAAACAATGTAAAGTAAAAGTTAGTCAATCAGAGCTCAGGATGGTAATATAGGCAGGATACAAGGTTCTTAGGAGAAGAAAGTATAAATGATGACTAGAGTGGAGGGAGCATGTGTTGGCTCTGGTGGACAGGAAGTGATACTCACATAGTACTTTTTTACTTACTTTGCCTCTCAAAAATCCTGTGACATTAATACCAAGGGGATGATTGTCTTCGTTGTACAAATGAAAAAAATAAGGTTTAGGGCAGAGCCCAGATGGCAAATTAGAAGTAGCAACCTGGATGAACTCTTAACAGTTCCCTTTAAACAACCTTAAAATAATGGCTCAAATCAAATTGTGAAGTGGCAGAGCCAGAAAAAGGTCAAGAGGAAACATTTTTCTGGCTTGAGAAAACTTAGATTGGCAGGAAAGGTCTGTGAAACTGGGTTGGACGAGTGTCTAGAGTGCATACACTTGATGACAGCAACAGTGGCCACAACACCAGTAACAGCTTAAGGAGTTCTAAGCCCAGAGACAGGAAGGGAGTCAGACAACTGGTCAATGGATTACAGGGAACCCTTTTCTGGTACTGAATGTAGCTGGCATTGATTGGAAGTTCTATTGCCCCTGTGCAGTTCCAGATTGCAGTTCCAGGGTAGAAAGGAATGCTTGTGGTAGGTCACAGAGGAATAGGTGGCCTTGTCACAGTTTGCAGGCCAAGAGGAATTCTAGTGCTTAAAGCTGCAGGGGAGCAAGGGCCCATTCTGGATAAAGGTCAGAGCACAGACCAAGAGATAAGTGACCACATCTCTCTGGATCAAAAGTACCAAAAACCTACAGCTCCCAGAACTATCTCTGAAAACAGCAACATGAAAATGCCTGAAACTTAGGACAGTTCTTCCCTATTCCCAGTTAAGCAGAGCTGAACATAACATTAAGTTTAAAGTCAAGAAATAAGCTGTAAGAATTAACAAAGAACAAAATAAGAATTGGACCATAAAAAGCTACTAAGAGCAAGACAGACTTAGAAGATATCAAAGTGAAAACAGCTATAAGCAATGCCTGAAAGAAAAATGCTAATTGGACCAAAGCCCAAAAAGAATTTCTGGAAGACTTAAAGAAAGAAATAACAGTGATAGAGAAAAAATTGGGAAAAGAAATGAGAGTGAAGCAAGAAAGTTATGGGAAAAAAATTGTTATTATTAGTCCTTGGTTTCAAAAAGAACCAGTGACATCTTGGGGTATGTTTTGACTTAAACGTGAATTGGATTTAAAAGACACAAAACTATACAGAATTGTCATCCTCATTCTTTCTTCCAGAAACATCAAAGTTCAGTGGCAAGACAAAGTCAAGATAACTGGTCTGACTGTGCTCTAAGTTCTACACAGCACCTTCTTTAGCCATCTTCATGGCTATTTGAACAAATTGTTCTTATTCACACATAATCACCAACAAATTTAAGACCTGTCAGTTACCTTCAACCTAGTTTAGAGCATCTGCTGAGTTGATTTTACTGGGACATAACTGCTGTACATGCTACAGTTTCTTGGAGCCATAAGTGAGAGTTGAGTGAGAGGTAGACACCAAAGGTCACTGAACATCCCTGGAAAGGGTACAGCAAGCCCTCAAATCAGAGGTGCTAGTCCTCTGAACACAGATAAAGAACTTATTAAAAGAGGCATATACAAATGAAGAAAATAGCATCTTGGAAAACCAGGATTGACCTAGTCTTTATAAAAGAGAAACCAAAATAAACTGAAGAAAATACCTACTTAAAAAGCAGAATATACCTAATGGATAGGGAGCTACAAAAATTCACTGAAGGAGAGACCTCCTTAAAAACACAGAACAGGTCAAATGGAAAGACAAGTACAAAAATTCATGAAGAAAATAATTCCTTAAAAATTAGAGTTGGACAACTGGAAACCTGACTCTATGAGACACCAAGAAATAAGAAAACAAAGTCAAAACAATGAAAAAAATAGAAGAAAATGTGAAATATCTTATCTGAAAAAGAACTAACCTGGAGAGTAGATTCAGGAGAGATAATTTTTAAGTTATTGAACTAACAAAAATCCTTAAAAAAAAAAAAGAAACAGCCCAGATATCATATTTCAAGAAATTATCAAGGAAAACTGTTCTGTTATCTTAGATGCAAAGGGTAAAATAAAAATGGAAAGAATCCACCTATCAGCTTCTGAAAGAGATCCCAAAATGAAAACTCTCAGGAATAGAAGAGCCAAATTCCAGAGCTCCCAAGTCATAAGAGAAAAAATATTTCAAGCAGTCAGAAAGAAGTAATTTGGATATCATGAAGACAGTCTCGATCACACAAGATTTAGTGGCTTCCACATTTAAAAAAAGCTGGGAAGTTGAAATAGAATATTTCAGAAGAAAAAGGAACTAAAATTACAACCAAAAATCATCTTTCCAGCAAAAGTGAGTAGAATCCTTCAGTAATTTTAATGAAATGAAGGACTTTAAAGCATTCCTGATGAAAAGATCAAAGCTTAATAGAAAATTTGACACTCAAACATAAGACTGAAGAAAAACATAGAAAGGAAAATGTGAACAAGAAATCATAAAGGACTCAATAATTCTTTACATTAAATTCTTTACATTTCTGCATGGGAAGATAATTCATGTAATTCCCAAGAACTTTATCATTATTGTTGTTATAAAGTCATTTCAATCATGTCTGACTCTTTATAATCCTATTTGTGATTTTCTTGGCAAAGATACTAGAGTGGTTTGTCATTTTCTTCTCCAGCTTATTTTACAGTTAAGGAAAATGAGGCCAGATGTGAATTCACAAAGATGAATTTTCCTGATCCCAGGCCTAATACTCCATAGCACCACCTATGGCCATAAATAGGAATTTATGTAGACCACAGGCATGAGTGTGAGTCAATTATGTTAGAATGACCTCAAAAAATATATGAAGAAATGAGAATATACTGGGAGAAGGGGGAGGAGGGGATTGAAAGGTAGAATGGGGAAATCTTTCCAAGATAGAAGAGGCACACAAGGGAAAGCTTTTAGAGTAGAGGGGGAAATGGGAAAGTGTGGGCAATATTTAAACTTTACTATCATTGGAATTGGTTCAAAGGAGAAAGAATACATACATATGCACATACATAGTTGTGTATAGAAATCTGTCTTACTCATTAGAGAAATAAGAGGGGAAAGAGATAGAGAAAGAGGAGAAATGATAGAAGGAAGGGTAGATTAAGGGAGGCAGTGGTCAGAAGCAAAATAGACTTTTAGTGATGGAGAGGATAAAAAGAGAAAGAAAAGAAGCAAGAAAATGGGATGGAGGGAAATACACCGTCATCATAATTGTGAATGTGAATGAAATGATTCAGCTATAAAATGGAAGCAAATAGCAGAATGGCTTAAAAACCAGAATCCAAGAATATGTTGATTATAAATAGATACACTTGAAACAGAAAGACATACACACAGAGTTAAAGGACTGTACAGCATCTAATATACTTTAGCTGAAGTGAAAAAGGCAGTCATGATCTTAGACAAAACAAAAGGCAAAAATTAAAAGAGATAGGGAAGCTACATTTTGTTAAAAGATACCATAGACAATGAAGTAACAAAAAAATTTTATATCACATTTCTCTAATAAAGGCCTCATTTCTCAACTATATAAAGAATTTAGTCAAATTTATTTAAAAAAATGATATCCATTCACCAATTGATAATAGTCAAAGGATAAAAACTGGCAAGTTTTCAAAAGTCAAATTTAACTACAGCTATATTTTTAAAAATGCTTTGAATCACTATTGATTAGAAAAATGCAAATTAAAACAACTCTGAGATGCCACCAAATCAGAAATGACAAACTATAGAAGGGATGAGGGAAAAGAAGTACACTAATGAATTATTGGTGGAGTAGTGAACTGGTCCAATCAACCTGGAGAACAATTTGGAACTAAGTCCAAAAGGCTATCAAACTGCATATCTTTTGACTCATTAATACCCCATACCACATCTATATCCCAAAGAGATCAAGGAAAAAAAGAAAAGGACCTATATGCAAATATACATATTCAGCTCTTTTTGTGGTGACAAAAAAATTGAAATTGAGGGAATATTCATCAGTTAGGGAATGGTTCAACAAATTATGGCATATGTTTGTGATAGAGTACTATTGTGCCATAAGAAATGATGAAGGGAGTGGTTTCAGAAAAACAAGACAAGACCTATATGAACTGATGCAAATTGAAGTGAGCAGAATTGGGTGATTATTATGCACAGTAACAGCAATGTTATAATGAGAATCAACTGTGAAAGATTTGGTTACTCATCAATACAATGATCCAAGACAATTCCAAAAGACTCATGATGAAAAAATGCTTTCTAATTTCAGAGAGAAACCTGATGAACTTTGAGTGTAAATTGAAGTATAATTTTCTCATATTTATTTTTCTTTTTGCAATATGGCTGATATGGAAATACATTTTGCATAGTTTCACATATACAATTGATATCATATTGCTTATTTTCTTAGTGGATGAGGGAGGGGGCAGAAAGAAGAAAAAGAATTTGAAACTTAAAATTTAAAAATAAAAGAATATTTTAAAATAAATAATAATTTCTTCTGGAAAAAAAGTAAAACTCTCCAATTGGTTGGGTGACTTGTTAATGATTACACACTTAAGAGTGATCAAAATTTGGGTTCAGATCCAGGTCTGTTATATCCAGGACTTTTCCCATGCCAACACATTACCTATTAATCTGAATTTTCATAAATAAGAAAAAGAAACAAAAACTGAAAAAGGCAAGATTGATAAGAAAACTAAAGTTAAGGACTTTCTCTTCACTTTTAAATACTAGGGAAGTTACAAATATATATATATAGATACATATATATATGTATATATACATATACATATATATATGTAAGTATATATACATATATGTATATAAAGCAACTTCTATGTTGAATTTCTCAGACTCCAAAGGAAAACACATCAGAATTGTAAATTCAAAGTCACACACATGCAAATAGCTGTCTTATAGATGCAAATGTGAAACATAATTTATTGGAAAAGATAGACCAGTTAACTTTGGGCTCTTTCCATCTTTTCCTTCCCATAAAATCCACCAAAATGCCTCAAAGAAAGATAAGCAGTGAGTGTAATTAGAGTGATCAAGTTTGGCATGAGAGCTGAGATTAGAAAAGGCATGTCCTTTTATTTGGAGAAGTTGTACAGTGGGATGTCATACATGTCCTCAAATATAGATGATATGTTGATTGGTTTTGCTGAACTGTGATTCTAAAAATATTTTGTACATGGGCTTATATAGCACTTAATATTGACTTAAATTCCTCAATCATGTTTTTGTAATTAGGGACATTGTATTTCTTTGTTTTTCACATGTGCTAGTTCTGCAAAGGCACTTTTATTTGAACTAACTTATATGGTAAGGCTGAAAAATATTACATAGACTTGGAGGAAGCTTGGACTATGGAAGACTGATCCAATTCTGTAGTCAATCATGCCTCTCTGATGATTTTCAAAGTGCTACTTGTAGGAACAGATCCATGACAATACTCAAGCAATTTGACTTGGGTTTTCAATTCATTCAAGAGCACTATAAATTTGTTGCCAGTGACTTTTATATTGTCTCTCCCAGTATCTATCTAAACTCAGTGGTTTTCTCCTGACAGACACAAATTTCTAAACCTTTTGTTCCAATTGTTGTTTTCAATTCCTGGTAATCATTGAGTCTCAGAATGGTTAAAATGAAGCTATATTTTATTGCTTCTCTTTTGTATCAAAGAGACACAGGGACTAAAATGCAGTATCAATACAATCAATTCTTCTAGCTGAATCAATATATTGTTTTCTAAACACTTTTTCATACCCTCTTTGAAAAGAGATTGAAACTATTCTGAACCACCTCTTTGAATCCAAATAGTTTCATAAGTTCTTCATCTACATCATTCATTGATATAAATAAGTTGATATCTGAGCTTGAAGACTCATTCATTTTTAATATAGAATAGGGTATGTCATGTAAAGGTCAAAAATGGACTTAAAAGAATTTAATTTAGCATTATCCTGTAAGTTATAGGTGATGGATTAGTTTTACAACAGCTATTGCTTCTGATCTATGTTCCCAGTCATGTTTAATCATTTCTTCAAAGTATTCAACTAGGATCTATATCTTGTTGTTTTCCATTATTGTATGTTTCATAGGACTTCCCTCCATGAGAGTCTAGATAATACAAAAAAAATCAAAGATAATATGTTATTTGCTTAAGGTGTATTCATTGGTTAGGATGTGGGCCAAATGATATTCACATCAGTACACATAGAATATTTCACTATTTTTTTTGTTTTATTTGAACTTAAAGTATATCCAGAAATAATACTTATGTCATCAAAACAGGTAGATATCATTAAGTAGTTTTTAGAATGTCAAAAGGGTCATTCAACTGGTTAAATATCAACTGATTGCTAGTTATTAGTAGCCTCTGAGCAGGCAGGAAATATTCAGTTGTACTATGTTTTTCATTGTCAAAATACCATATCACAATGGACATCTATCGATGGTGTCCACAGTCAGTAATATCAGCAATTATTGAGACTATTTCTCCATTGAGGGAAGAGACAGTATTTTGTTGCATAGCATTGTGTAAATCCACAATTAAATCATTTTATGGATCCTTTCCCAAGAATACAAAAAGAAAAAAAATTGGGGCAGCTAGTTGGTGTAGTGGATAGAACACCAGCCCTGAAGTCAGGAGGACCTGAGTTCAAATCTGGCCTCAGACACTTAATGCTTCCTGCCTGTATGACCCTGGGCAAGTCACTTAACCCCAATTTCCTCAGGAAAAAAAAATTAAGAACCCCTAATCTAGGTGTAACAACCTCTCGATCATCAAGACTAGCATTCTAATCCAATTTTTGAGATATCACAGGTTGGTCATCAAATGGAATGTTTGTTGACTTTGAATAGAAACTACATGAAGAGATAAAATATTTTTGCATTGATTGTTACTTATTTTATCATGTGTACTGGCCCTATCAGTATAATTATCTTCATTTAAGTTCCTAACCAAGGCATACTACTCAGAGTAAGAACTTATGGAGTCTGAATACAGATCAAAGTTTATTATTCTCAATTTATTTTTTCATAGGTTATTTTTTCTCTTGATATGTTTCTTCTTTTACTACTTGACTAATTTGGCAATATGTTTTACATTGATTGCACACATATAACTTATACCAAATTACACTCTTAGAGAGGGAGAGAGAGGAAATTTGGTATATTTTTTTAATTAAAAAAAATTAATGAATGTTAAAAATTGTCTGTATGTGTAATTAAAAAAATACTCTTAAAATTAAAAATGGAATTAATAATATAATAAAACCTAGAAATTCTAATCGGTGGAGGAGAGGAGGCAATACATGAAACAGTCTCTGCAAGGAATAATACAGAGATGATTGCAAGATATCATGCATTAGTAATAGCCAGAAAGCCATATTCTATGGCTACATTTTAGAGTAAATTTTAAAAAAAGGAATATGTAATAAATTTTTAAATTTCTAATAACTTGGAATAATCTGTAACTAGGATTTAAAGCCTTGGAAAAGTAGATTCAATTCAGGTTATAAAGGGATTTAAATATCAAGCAGAGGAATTTGTATTTAATCCTAAAGGTAGTAGGGAACCTCCAGAATTGATTGATCAGGGGAATGGCATAGTCAGACTTATACTTTAGGAATGTTTCTTTGGTATTTGTGTGGAGAATGGATTGGAAAGGGAAGAAACTTGAGGCAGTCAGAAATGTATTTTTCTTCTAATTTTACAAAGTAGACTTCTCTTTTGCTGTTTATATATTATATTCTGCACTATCATTGGTGTATAAGCATTGTTATCATTCATTCATTTCATTCGTGTCCAACAACAATGGCAGTACCATTTCCTTGTCCAGCTCATTTTTACAGATGAGGAAACTGAGGCAAACTGGGTTAACTGACTTGGCCAGGTTCACATAGGTTTATGTCTGAGTCCAGATTTGAACTCAGGAAGATGAGTTTTCCTGACTTCAGACCCAGTACTCAGTGCACTATAGTGCCCCTTGGCTGCCCATAGTTAATGGATAGTACTATATTTTTGTGTATGTGTTTTATTACCTATATGAATCAGTGAACTTCATAAAGACAGGGTCACATCTTCATTATATTTGTATCTCCCCCACTATGAGAACAAAGCACAGTGCTTCATTCACGTGAATTACTTAATAAATGTTTGTCAAATAACATAAAAGATAAATGGATAAATAAATGAGCAGATAGATGAGGGAATAGATACTTATGTAGGCCTTGGGAACAAGAGACTAGGAAATACATAATGGGTAGTAATTATAATCTCACACAAAAATTCCACAAACTAAATTTTGTTTAGCAAAGACATGAAATCTCTAGCCAAGCCTTAATGATTTTACAACACAATTTTTACTTCCATCACTTATTGCTTTAGTTTTACCATTTGGAGTAAAATATATTCTGTGGGGCCTCTGAATCATGTTTTTATTGAATGAATAAATACCCACACCACATCATTGGGCACAGATGGATTTACTTCTAAGTAGTTACTGAATACTACATTACATTTTATTTTACCCATTAATTCATATTTAAACATTACATTTTTTTGTTTAGTTCATTGTAGTGATAAATACCTCACAAAGAATAAATAAAAACCATAGATAGGGCAGGTGGTGCTAGATTCTTTTTTTTTTTTTTTTTTTTTTTTTTTTTTTGCTGAGGCAATTGGGGTTAAGTGACTTGCCCAGGGTCACACAGCTAGGGAATGTTAAGTGTCTGAGACCAGATTTGAACTCAGGTCCTCCTGACTTCAGGGCTGGTGCTCTAACCACTGCGCCACCTAGCTGCCCCACTGGTGCTAGATTCTTGACAAATAGCAAAATGTCCAAGTCAGAGAGTTTAAAATCCTTTAAAAAAAAAAAAAAAAAGATTGGCTGTATTGTTTGCAGAGCAACATATTAGAAACTCATCTTCAGAATGAGACTTTTCAAAGTTCACATACTTATTTGAAGGCCTGCTTACTGACCTGTACCAAACAGGATGAGAACCAGGAAAAAGCTATATTATTAAAAACTAAAGAAGGGAGAATATGTCAGAGGAAAAGATAGTCAACAGCCACAAATGCTGCAGAAATGACCCCCCCCCAAAAGATGCAAACTGAAAAAATCCTATTAGATTTGATCATTACAAGGTCATTGGTAACTGGTAAAATTATCTAGTCAAACTCCCTTACTGTACAGATTAATATGACCTCTGTGGCAAGGGCTGGGTTTTGTTTACTGGGTATTTTGCTTGTTCTGTTATATTTTTTTGTTTTGTTTTGTTTTTCTCTCTAGCACTTAACATAGTGATTTGCTCACAGAAGGCAATTAATGATTTTGATTGCAATAGAAAAACAATTGAGACCCAAGGAAGTTTAAGTGGCTTTCCTGTTACTATGTGGCTAGTTGGCAGTAAAACTGGAAGCTGGGGCCATGTTGCCTGATTTCTAGAACAGCACCTTTTTGTTCCTTCCATATCTTGGGTAACATCTATGAAATCTAAGATAGGTGCCTTCACTAAAATCTTTTTCTATTCCTTCCCTGTGTTGTGGAAGTGGTTCTGGGTTCTTAATATCTTACTTGTAGAGTAATTCAGTCATCAGAGAGTGTGAATACACTGATGAAATGATGGATCATTGAAATATGAGGTTTGCTAAAGTTTTGCAGCTCTAATTCTATGACCTATGAATTTTGATACAATATTATTATATTTTCCTTGGTTCCATCTTCTTCCTCTAGTAATGTCCCCTGATTTCCAAGTTCCATTTTACCAATTAAGAGTGATGGACACAGTGAAGTTTTTCAACATTTCTTAGTTTGATCCAAAGTTATATATATATATATATGTATGTATATATACACAAAGAAACATCTTTAAAGCTATATGAATATAACTTCTCCACTTTCTCTGTTTTGAATCTTTTTCCAGACTAGCTAGACTCTTTGGTATACATTTACACAGAGTGAATTTAAGAAATGTTTTTAAATTTTTAAAAATCAGAGACTTTTAAAAAAAAAATCATAACCATATTGGTGGATTTCAAGTTCAGTTGGAATCCATAGTTAATTTATGAATGGGATGGCAGTAGAAACAGGCTGTGACGTGACTCAGTTATTTCCCTTGTTAGAAAAATACTTTGGATGATTTTTTTCTAAATGTTGTATCTACCCTTCACCCAAACTGAAAGATTAAATATAGGTTTTATCACTAATCTTCAAGACTTTTACTAATCTTCAAGACTGCTAATCTTTAGGACACTAGTGTCATTAATGTAATTATATCATTGTAATATTGAGATCATTTTTTCAGTGATGGCTTTGAGAACAGAGGAGCATTAGATTAAATAGTGCCACTATAAAGAGCTGGATGCAAAAATACCTCTAGATATAATACCAATTCCCCTTCCTATTCTAGGAGATCAATATTATGGACTGTGAATAGTTGCTATTCCTGAAGTCAAGTCAGTTTTCAACTACAGCAGCCCTCTCAATATAATATTTTTAGTGTGTGTATATATATATATATATATCACATTTTCATTTTCCCAAAGAAAAAGTCTTTGCAGGGTAGCTCTAAAATAATTCTTGCCTTTCCAAAAGTATCAGGGACTTCCTGTATATCTCCCTGGTCCCTTGGTTGTACAGGAGATAGACCAGATATTTCATCAACTAAAATTTTAAATAGTTGGAGGAAAGCTGCTGTGAAAATTAAGAACCAACAAATATTTATCAATGACCTACTATGTGTACAGATGCTGTGCTAGATATTAGAGATAAAGGGAAAAAAAGAAACAATCCCTGATTTCTAGGCATTTATATTGAATTGAGGGAGAAAAAAATAATATTTATGTGTATGCAAAATAAATGTATTGAGACTACAATAAACAAAATAAATATGAATACAAATACAAAGAATACAAAATAAATTTAAAGTAGCTAAGCACAATTTAGGGAAGGCACAAGCATTTGGAGGAATCAGGAAAGAAAGTAGAAAGAAGGTAGCACTGAGCTGTTAGGTCAGGAATCCATAAGGCAGAGAGAGTGCATTCTTGTAGGTACAAAGTCATAAAGAAGTGTGTGAGGAACAACAAAAGGGCTGTTTTGATGGAACCATAAAGTTCAAGAAGAGGAACAATTATTCTAATAAAGCTAAAAAGATCATTTGGAATCAAATTCTGAATGGTTTTCAGAGCCAAGGAGTCTATATTTTATCCTAGAAGCCATAAAGATACACTGGAAGTAAGGGAGTGGTGTGGTCAGATATGGGGCAATTAGGTGGCAGTGGATAGAATGCTGGGTCTATAGGCTTGAGGTCAGGAAGACTCCTGTTCCTGAATTCTAATCTGTCCTCAGACACTTACTAGCTGTGGGACCCTGGGCAAGTCACTTAACCTATTTGCCTCAATTTCCGCATCTGTAAAATGAGCTGAAAAAGGAAATAGCAAACCACTCTAGTATCTTTGCTAAGAAAACCCCAAATGGGTTCACAAAGAATCATACATGATTGAAAACTGACATTGATTGGATGACACAAGATCAGATCTAGATTTTTTTAAAAATCATGTTAGGTAGTTGTCTTGAAGATAGATTCAAATGGGAAGAGATTTGAGAGAGGAAGACCAAGTAGGAAGTCATTGAAATAATCTAGATGAGAGATGATGATAGAATGAACCAAAGATGCTAAGTTAATATAGAGAAGGGTGTGGATGCAAAAAATATATTGTAGAAGTATAAAAGATAACATTTAGCAACCAATTGGATATGTAAGATGAGCGAGATCAATAAGGCAGAGATAATGCTGTGGATATAAACCTAGGGCACAGAAAGAATGGGGTTACCAGGTTACCATAACAGAAATAGGAAAGTTTATTAAAGGAGATGATTTGGAGTGGAGAGAAGTAGGGAATAATTAATTATCTGCTCACGGCAAAGGAAAAGGTACATGTGACCATCCCACCCAGCCAGTTCACCTCTGCAGTTCCATTTTTTCCAGATAGAGTTACATTACTGATGTTATAAATTAACCATCTCTCATCTTCTGTCATCCATCAGCATAGAAATTGTCACTGAAACTGAAGCAAGGTCGCTATTAATAATAGCAGTTGATATTTATATGTTGTTCTATAGTTTACAAACTATTTTTACATCTGTTTTACATCTTATGATCCTCAAGAGAGACACAGTAATAATAAGAACATTTTATCAACAAAGGAAATGAGGCTGAAAGTGTTGAGGTGATTTGTCCAGGGTCACACAGTTAGGAGTAAAACTGGAGATTCAAACCTAGAACTTGGAATCTTGTACCTTGTTACCTTCTAAGTAATTAGTACTATGGGGCAGTTATATGGCACAACAAACAGGAGTGCTGAGCCTGCATTTAAATGTGACCTAGGACATTTTACTAGTTGTATAATGCAGGGCAAGTTACTCTCTGCCTCAGTTTCCTCATCTGTCAAAATGAGGATAATTTTAGTATCTACCACCAAGTTGTAAGAATCAATGAGATAATAACTGTAAAGTGCTTAGCACAGTACTTGGCACATAATAAATGCTATATAAATGTTCCTGTTATTAATATTAGTTACTTGGAAAAGAAGGGTGTTTAACGTTCTATGAACTAGGAAGACATTTCACAGAATTTGCCTTCAGATCTGTAACTTGAGCTTTGTAACTTAGGTTACAAAGACTTTGCCCTAGGAGGTCAAAATTTATTTTATTTTTATTTTTTAAATTGTTTATTAAAGCTTTTTATTTTCAAAATATATGCATGGATAATTTTTCAACATTAATCCTTGCAAAACTTTGTGTTCCAATTTCCCCTCTCTTTCTCTTACCCTTTCCCCTAGATGGTAAGTAATCCAATATATGTTAAACACAGTAAAAATGCATGTCAAATCCAATATAAGCATACATATTTATACAGCTATCTTGCTGCACAAGAAAAATCAAATCAAAAAGGAAAAAATGAGAGAAAATAAAATACAAATAACAAAAAGTGTGAAAATACTATGTTGTGATCCACACTCAGTTCCCACAGTCCTCTCTCTGGGTGCAGATGGCTCTTTTCTTCACTGAACAATTGGAACTGGTTTGAATCATCTCATTGTTGAAAAGAGCCCCATCCATCAGAATTGATCATCATATAGTCTTATTGTTGCCATGTACAATGATCTCCTGATTCTGCTCATTTCACTTAGCATGAGTTCATGTAAGTCTCTCTAGACCTCTCTGAAATCATCCTGCTGGTCGTCTCTTATAGAACAATAATATTCCATAACATTCATATATCATAATTTATTCAGCCATTCTCCAATTGATGGACATCTACTCAATTTCTAGTTTCTTGCCACTACAAAAAGGGCTGCCACATGCATTTCTCCACATGTGGGTCCCTTTCCTTCCTTTAAGATCTCTTTGGGATAGAAGCCCAATAGAAACACTGCTGGATCAAAGGGTATGCACATTTTGATAGCCCTTTAGGTATAGTTCCAAATTGCTCTCCAGAATGGTTGAATCAGTTCACAACTCCACCAACAATGTATCAGTCTCTCAGTTTTCCCACATCTCCTCCAACATTTGTCATTATCTTTTCCTGTCATCTTAGCCAATCTGAAAGGTGTGTAGTGGTATCTCAGAGTTGTCTTAATTTGCATTTCTCTGATCAATAGTGATTTAGAGCATCTTTTCATATGACTAGAAATTGTTTTAATTTCTTCATCTGAAAATTGTCTTTTCATATCCTTTGACCATTTATCAATTGGAGAATGCCTTGAATTTTTATAAATTTGAGTCAATTCTTTATATATTTTAGAAATGAGACCTTTATCAGAATCCTTGAATGTAAAAATGTTTTCCCAGTTTATTGCTTCCCTTCTAATCTTGTCTGCATTAGTTTTGTTTGTACAAAACCTTTTTAACTTAATATAATCAAAATCTTCTATTTTGTGTTCAATAATGAACTCCAGTTCTTCTTTAGGAGGCCAAAATTTGGAGGGCATTGTTAGAACATATACTCTATTGGCAGAAAGAAATGACTGAGTATAGCAGCAAGATAGCAAGAATGAGATAAATAGGAAGCTGCCAGATGGCCAGTTTACTTCTCCCTCTCCACCAGGGCCTCCCCAGCTCTCTGACTACAAGAAGTAGCTTTAGAATGTTCCCAAGGTCTTTGTCTTCCCCTTCATAGGGGAGTAATAAAGCCTTCCCTCACCACCACACAAAGGTATACCCCCCTTTACTAATAAATTAATCTTAAAGAATTGAGGAAATCTGCCATGTTTATTGCCACAGGCAGATTTTATAACACTTGTCTTGGGCACCAGATAGGGCACTAGAGTTAAGCCTCACTTTGCCCTGATGATGTTTTATCTTTTGCGACTATTGGGGGTTGAAATAAGAACATATTAAAAATTTTAATATCAAGCATATTTATATGTATCTATCTCTCCTCCTATCCTCCTCACAGGAAGCAGCAGGAGAACAAACCTGGTAACAAAGAAAGAAAGAGAGAGAGAGGAAGGAAGGAAGGAAGGAAGGAAGGAAGGAAGGAAGGAAGGAAGGAAGGAAGGAAGAAAGGAAGGAAGGAAGGAAGGAAGGAAGGAAGAAAGGAAGGAAGTAAGAAAGAAAGAAAGAAAGAAAGAAAGAAAGAAAGAAAGAAAGAAAGAAAGAAAGAAAGAGAAAGAAAAAAGGGAAAGAGGGGGAGGGAAGAAGGAAGGAAGGAAGGAAGAAGGAAGGAAGAAAAGGGGGAAGGAAAGGAAAGGAATTCTTCCTTTAATTTAAAATTTTTAAAGAACTACTTACTACTTGT
>JAJPUD010004250.1:63270-88709 GCA_023553655.1 Myrmecobius fasciatus | reverse complement strand
AACAAAATCAAGAGTGTACAGAAGAGAGGTGGACCCTACCTTCTTTTTTGTACTCTGAATCGAGTCACTCAAGCTTTTTGCTGTCCTTTTCTCCTTGCTATATGATATTTACTTTTATGGACAGAACAATTAGGTAGACTTTTGAATGTAAAGATTGAAAGAACCATTTTACAGAAAGGAGTACAAATGCATGATTTATAAACTAGCTGGCCAGGGGTACAATTTTATTCATTCATTGCACCAACAAACATTCATAAAGTTCTTTTTATATACAATAAATTCATAATGATTACTGCACATCATACATGACAGGATCTTACCATTCCTCATCCTTTTCCAATATGTTCTTTTTATTATGAAGTTATTACAAAGTTCAATAGACTGGGTCCGCATTTGAAAAGAAGCTGAAATCTCTAATCAAATATTGTAGGTCCAGGAGCAGAAGTGAAATTGTGTTATATATTTGTTACCTAGAAATGAAAGCAAGGGAGAAAAAAAAAGTGAAGAAATCAAATACACACAGTGGGAGACAGGATTCCAGCACAGTGGTAAAGCTTTGAGATCAAAGAGAGACAAATCTTGGATTTAGGATTTCATTATTGTTATTATTATTCTACATTTGCTACATGGTACTGAAAATGCTTACAATTTTAAAAGAAGACATATAACAGTGAAATGCAGTTGATTTGAATTTCAGGAACATCAACTTTTTTCTTTCTGTAATTTTTTTTTGGTTGTTGCATTGGCATGATATGAGTTTCTTAAGTAGAAAACAACTGCTATTAGCTAGCTCCCTGACAAGAGAAATCTGAAAAGCCTGTGAAATACAGTTATTTGAATTTGGCTTCATTAACTAGCACTGCTAATTCAAACTTTGCTTTTTCTTTCTTTTTTTCTGAGCTGTCATCACTATGAGAGAGAGGCTATGGATTGGAAATGCTAAATCTTTGGGCAAAAAAAGATGGATGCACAAATTCACCTTTTATTTTCAGAAAAATGCTATAAGGTATTTAAGAGACTGTCAAAAAGGTGAACTCTCTCAAACTGAAAAGCACAACAAATATATATTCTGAAGCTAATGTTAATATTGTCAAAGCTTCCCCTTCTGTAAAATGTGGGAACTGGATCTCAAAGGGTCCTTTCCTTCTAAGATTCTAAATTGTTAAGGTCCCTTTTTGTTCTTGGATCTTAATTAATATGTTGTGATTTGTTCATCAAATGATTATGTAAGTGGAGGGGACAGATTACAAAATGGATAATTTGAGTGCCCAAACTTTTTTTTTTTCAGTTCAAAGGATTCAGAACTGGAAGGAACTTTACATATAGGGTAATTATTTTATACATAAGGAAACTGGAGCTCCAGAAGGCAATATGAGCAAGGTCACTCAGTAAATAGGTTCAACATTCTCTGTGCCATCCCCTAGAAAAATTATTTAAAGATACTGCTTTTCATCACCTCTTTACTTCCCCAAAGAGAAAAATCACTCAGATCATGGAGTGGAAAGATCAAAAAGTGATCAAAAAGAATATTAGATTCTTAGGAACCTAAATAACCAATTCACAAGATAATCAGTCTCTGAACATAGAACGAATATTGACAACCCAAACAATCATAATTGACACTAAAATGTAGAGCAAGGGGAGAAAAGCCAGCTCAAGGAAGCCAATATAGTGTAGTGGAAAGAACGATGGATGGATGGATGGATGGATGGATGGATGGATGGATGACTTAAGTTCAAATCCAGACCTTGCTACTTAGGTATTTGTTTTTGAGAAAATCATTTAACCATTCTGGATCCTAGCTTCCTCATCAGAAAACTAAGGACAATAGAATAAGTTTATCTCTAAGGTTCCTTTCAGCTTTGAATTTTATGATACTGTGATGAGACTATATTGCAAGTGTCAAATTTCATTCCTACACTGAATTTTTCCATGGCCACTGACAACATATTTAACCCTGGTTTTCTGTTAATAACTGCTTGCCACTAGTCACAAGGTTAAACAGAAAAGATAGTGGATGAATCAGCAAAAAATCCATCAAACTACCAGGAAAAAAAATGACTCAGAGTCTCTCATTGACAAGAAATCATTTCACATATTAATAAACTCAATATATGTTAAATTGAGAATATTCATACAGGGTGGCATTTGTAATATTAGAACTTGCTTAAAACTCTCAATGTCAATAAAATTCAAGAAAAAAATCTTCAATAGATCCCTTTGCCTTTAAAAAAACTATATATACATATATGCATCATCTCTGTGTGTATGTGAGTGTGCGCATGCTGTTTTCTCCATAGCTCCCCCTCTAAAATATAATGCAACATCTTTAAGGGCAAAAACTAGCAAAATCTGCACTTTTGTATGTCCATGACCTAGCACAGTGCATGGTATTATACATGTTTGTTGTATTAACAGAAAAAAAGGGATAAGAAAATATCCCATGCAGAATAGCTAAGATGAATTAAGGCAAAATTTGCTTCATAGCCAAATTGGTGACTAGCTGAATATGGTCATTAAGCTAAAAGATGCAGAAATGATTCATTCTGATTACCCTCCATAGCTGTTTTTCTAAGGAAAGGACAGAAAATACATACAAACACATGCATATATCTGTTATATGTACATACATATGTGTACATTGGCTCAGATTTCTTAATCCACACACGTCAAAATCTTTTAGAATCATGTTTGGGATTGATTCCACTCTGAATTGTTCACTGCTGATATGTTACTGCTGTTTCAATAATGATGATGTTTCTTTGATTGTACTTGATTAGGAAACTTTCTGGAATTTCATTTACTTAAGGAACTCTATATGATCCAGGAGCAAATTTGTGATGAATTCTGAAAGGTTTCATTTTTTTTACTATCTAAAGTGTACCTAGAGGCAACTTGGTAGCACAGTAGACAGAAAGTTGGACATAGGGACAAAAAGACTCAAATTAATATCCCTCCTCAGACACTTATTAGCTGTGTGACCTTAGGTAAGTTACTTGACTTTTCTGTCTGCCTTAATTTTCTCACCTGTAAAATGGTAAAAATCATAATAGCATCTACCTCCCATAATAGCATCTACTGTTTTGAGGAAGAATTAAATGTTTCTAAATTTCTTTGCAAAGTTTAAAGATCTCTATTAATGCTAAAAATTATTGTTGTTACTATTTTATGAATATTTCCCTCTCTGTGTATAGCCATATTTGTCCCCTATCCCCTCCTCATTTGGAGTTCCCCTCCTGCCTTCAGTATTATCTCTGTTCTTTGGAACTCTTAATTCCCAGAATTTCTGAATAACTTACTTTTTGTATGCCAATTAATTTGGACTATTTTGTATAAAAATCTGACTAAAATGTATCTTTTCCTTCCCTGTTGCCTAAATTCCATACATGGAACATATTGAAAGATCTCAGAAACCTGAATGAGAATGCCTTCTAAAATATCCTGAGAGAGTGGCCATTTGCCTTCTTCTTGAAGACCTCTGGTCATAAAGGGAATATATACATAATTACGTTGTAATATAATTAATGTAATATAATAATATCCAATCATATATCTCATTCTACTTCTGGAAAGCTCCAGTTCTCTGGAAATTCTTACTCACAACACATCTAAATCTATCTTTTTGCAGCTTCCATCAGTCGCTCCAAGTTTTACCTTCTTGGGCCAACCATTGCAAATTGAATCCCTTTTCCACACCCTTTAAATTCTTGTAGACAATTATCATAACCCTGATAAGTCTTCTCATCTTATTGTGTGCTCCTTTGAGAACAAGAGTTATGCTTCCTCTTTATTTATATCCCCAGTGTTTAACATAGTGTCCAACATATAGTCGTTTCTTTTTTTTTTCCCTGAGGCAATTGAGGTTAAGTGACTTGCCCAGGGTCACACAGCTAGGTAGCATTAAGTGTCTGAGAAAAGATTTGAACTCAGGTCCTCCTGACTTCAGGGCTGGTGCTCTATCCACTGCATTACCTAGCTGCCCCCCCCCACATAGTCATTTCTTAATAAATTCTCATTAACAGACTATCAAACATGTATAGTTCCTTCAATGATTTTAATATGACAAATCCTCTAATTGTTCAGTCGCCTTCATCCAGAGAGGTCCCTTCTTGGCCTTTGTCCTTTACCTAAGATATTGGAATCAGGTATTCTGACCAGAGCAGAGTACAGAAGGACCATCAGATGATGGTCCCTCTTTCTAAATCTGATTCCCCTCCACAAAGTCTAAGGTTGCATTTGTTTTTTGGGCAGCTATGTCATATTGCTGACTCATATTTATAACATGCATGTTTATAGCTTTTTAACCCAAGTTATTTAGTCATTTTTTTCAGTTGTGTTCAGTTTTTCATGATTGCATTTGGAGTTTTCTTGGCAAAAATACTGGGGTAATTTGCTCTTTCCTTCTCCAGATGATTTTGCAGATGTGTAAACTGAGGCAAACAGATTAAGTGATTTGCCTAGGGTCACACAGATGGTAAATGTCTGAGACCAGATTTGGATTTAGGAAGAGGAGGTTTCCTGCCTTCAGGCCCAACACTATATTTACTGTGTCACCTACCATGTCAAGTATACCCATAATTTATGAAGCAACTTTGTTTTTTAAATTTTTTTAAATTAAAATTTCAATTCTTTTTCTGGGGATGGATACTGTCTTGGATCACTGTAATGATAACTGTGCCTCTATTCTATTCCCCCCCCCATTTATTCTACTCTTTGTCTCTTTTTCCCCTGTCCCTCTTTAAAAGTGTTTACTTCTGACTTCTCCCTCCCACAATCCACTCTCCCTTCTTATTCCCTTCCCCTCCTACTTTCTTGTAGAGTAAAATAGATTTCTGTATTAAATTGAATATGTGTCTTATTCCCCCTTTGAGCCTACTCTGATGAAAGTAAGATTTAAATGTACCCTGACATTTCCCCCACCTTCTTCTCCATTGTAAAAGCTCTTTCATGTTAAAATAACCTATCCCATTCTGCCTTTTCCTTTCCTTTTCCCCTCAGTGCATTGCTTTTTCTCATCCTTTAATTTTATTTATTTTACATAACATCCTATCATAATCAACTCACATCTATGGCCTCTATCTATATATTCTCCTAATTGCCCTAATCATGGGAAAGTTTTTTGGTGCTACATACATGTACATATGTAAACAATTTAACCTTATTAAGTCCCTTATTGATTTTCCTTTCCTATTTACCTTTTTATATTTCTCTTTATTCTATATTTGGAAGTCATATTTTCTATTCAGCTCTGGTCTTTTCATCAGAAAAATGTTGGAAGTTCTCTGTTTTACTGAATATCATTTTTCCCCCCTGTTCAATTCTAATTTAAGGAATTATTTTCTTTACTGAATTTCTGTGCTGCCTTTTCCATTAGGCCAATTCTACATTTTAAGGAGTTACTTTTCTTCAGTAAATGTTTGTGCTTCTTTTTCCATTTCACTAGTTTCACTTTTCAAGGCATTCTTCTCAATAGATTTTTGTACTTCTTTTATCACTTGACCTTTTCTGGCTTTTTAATTTAAAAAAATAATATTTTATTTAAGTTTTGACATACAAATTCTATCCCTCTCTCCCTCCTCCCTCTCTGAGATGGTAAGAATCAGAAATAGATTCACATGCATAATTATATAAAACATTTCCAACTTAGTCATTTTGTACAAGAAGACTTGAATAAAAGAAAAAATGAAAAAAAGTGAAAATAGCTTTTTTCATTTTGTATTCAGTCAGTATCAGTTCTTTCTCTGGACGCGGATAGTATGTTTCATCATTGGTCCATTGGGATTGTCTTAGATCATTGTATTGTTGAAAATAACTAAGTCATTCACAGTTGTTCATAGAATAATATTTCTGATACTGGGTACAATATTCTTCTGGTTGTTCATTTCACTATGCATCAGTTAATGTCATTTCAGGTTTTTCAAAACTCATTTTTCTTGTCATTTTTATTATATAGTAATATTCCATTACAATTATATGTCAGAGCTTATTTAGCCATTCCCCATATTCTGTTTTGAAGGTGTTATTTTCTTTCAGAGTTTTTGGTACATATTTTACCAAACTGTTGACTAGTTTTTCATGATTTTCTTGCATTATTCTCATTTCTCTTCCCAATTTTTCCTCTACCTCTCTTACTTGATTTTTAAAAATTTTTGAGCTCTTCCACAGCCTGAGACCAGGCTTATCTTGGAGGCTTTGGATGTAGGAGTTTTGACTCTGATATCTTCTTTTGAGTGTGTGTTTTGAACTTCCTTGTCACCTAGTCATTCTATAGTCAGAATTTTTTCTTTTGTTTACTCATTTTTTTTTCCTATCCAATTTCTTGACTTTTAACTCTGTTAAAGTGGGGCTCTGTTTCCTGGATAGACAATGCACTGTCCCAAGCTTCAAGGGTTTTGTTCACCTGCTTTCAGAGATACTTCTAAGGACCTATAAATTTTCCGTTCTTTCAAGGTGGTATGAACTAAGATTTGGTGTGTTTACTAGTCTCCTGTACTGTGAACTGGCCTGTGAATGACCATAAAAACTTTTTTCTACTCTGGAACTGTGAACTAAAACAACTGTGTTCCACTGCAGTCAAACTCTGATGTTCTAGTGCTCCTCCTCACCTTGGGACTACCAAGCTAGGTTCAAGTATGGGGAAAGTAACAAAGTCATGCTCCCAATGCCAACAAAGAGAACCTTGTAATCTCCTTATAACCAGTTCTTTGATCTCCTTACTAGTTAATGATGATTCATTATCTTCCAAGGTCTGCTTCTGGCTGCTGGTACTTTCTGCATGTGCTTCACCACTCTCACACCAGTACTACAACAGACATTTCTTGCTGATCTTCTAAGTTGTGTTAGGCTGGATAACTATTTTATCGCATCCTTTGTAGGTTCTGCTGCTATAGAATTTATTTTAGGGCATTATTTAAAGGTATTTAGAAGGGTTTTAAGGAGAGCTCAGGCAAGCTCCTGCCTTCTCTTCACCATCTTGACTCTGCTTCTCCCCACCCCATTCAAATAAAGGAATAGATATTTAATGCCAATGAATTTTTTCTTATTGGATTCACTTCACTGTTCTAGCCTTTCAAGATCTTTTAGAATTCTGATTCTGTTGTTTAGTACATTAGTTATTTCCCTTAGCTACATAGCAAATGCAAATTTGATGAGTATGCTGTCAATGCTTTCATCCAAATGATTGATAAAAAAATGTTGGAACAGCATCAGACTAAGGACAGATCCCTGCAGTACTCCACTGGCAATATCTCTCCAAAATGACATAGACTCACTGTTCCTTTAGTCCTTTACTTCTTATCTTGTCTACTTCTCTGGATCTTAGCCAAAAGAATGGAAAGAAAAATACATGAGAAAGGATTTATTGAAATTTTAGCATAATGTGTCTAACATATTATTCTGGTCTACCATTCTAGTTGCCACATCAAAAATGGAATTGAGGGAGGCAAGGTCAAGATGGCTGAGTGGAGGCAAGGATTCACATGAGTTCTCCTCCAAACATCTCCAAATAACTTTAAATAATAACTTTTAACAAATTCTTTAATAGTAGCCCACAAAAAGACAGAATGAAGCAATTTTCCAGCCCAGGACAACTTAGAAGGTCTTTAGGAAAGGTATGTTGCAATATTGTGAGAACAGAACACAGTCCAGTGCAGATGACATCAGCACAGCTCTGGTCCCAGCAAATCAGGAGTAGACTTTGGGGTGACTGAATCAGTGGTGGCAGTAGCATTATCCAGATCTCTAATCCTATGGATGCCAAAGACAACTTTAAAGTTGAACAGGAAAGGTCTGGTATCTGGGTGAGAGTAGAGCACAATCCATTGCAGGTGGTGCCAGTACAACTCTGGTCCCAGGAAACCAGGAGCAGGCCTTTGGAGCCACTGAATCAGCAGGAGCAGTGAATGGTTCTGGTACTCTCATCTCACAGTCAATAAGGGAGTTGAACAACTGGTCAGAAGGAGATTACAGGAATTTCCTTCGATATAAATGAGGCTGGACTTTGTTGCTTTGTCCATACTCAGATCTAGGTCATAGTCCTGAGTGGCAATCCCAGAGAGAGGAAGAGCACTAGTATACCAGAGCTTTTGATCCTACGTCCAAAACCTCCAAGAAAAGTATAAATTGGTGTCAGTCTATGGAAGAGATCAAAAAAGGATTTTGAAAATCAAGTAAGAAAGGTAGAAGAAAATTTTGAGAAGAGAAATGAAAGAGATGCAAGAAAATCATGAAAAATAAATCAACAGCTTGGTAAACAGATTACACCCACTGCTAAAGGAGGTTTAAAAAAAAAACAATAAGGGGAAGAATGCCTTTAAAAGTAAAAATAGCCAAAGGGAAAAGGAGGCACAAAAATTCAATGGAGAAAAAAACCCAACTTTTTAGAAAGTAGTATTGGCCAAATGGAAAAGGAGGTACAAAAGCTCATAGAGGAAAATAATCCCTTAAAAATTAGAATAGAACAAATGGAAACTTTTGGCTTTATGGAAAATGAGGAAACAATAAAACAAAATCAAAAGAATGAAAAAATTAGAAGACAATGTGAAATATCTCATTGGAAAGATAACTAACCTGGAAAATATATCCAGGAGAAGATAATTGAAAAATTATTGAACTTCCTGAAAACTATAATCAAAAAAAAAAAAAAAGAAGAAGAAGAAGAAGAGGAAGAAGAGCCTAGATATAGTCTTTCAAGAAATTTTCATGGAAAACTTGCCTGATGTTTTCAGAATAAGATGGTAAATTAGAATTGGAAAGATTCCAACAATCACCTCTTGAAAGAGATCATAAGATAAAAACTCCCAAGAATATTATAGCAAAATTTCAGAACTCTGACATCATGGAGAAAAAGTTGCAAGCAGGCAGAAAGAAACAATTCAAATATTGTGGCTTAAATACAAGATAATACAAGACATACCAGCTTTTCCATTAAAGGATTGGAGGGTTTAGAATGTGATATTCTGGAGGGCAAAAGAACTAAGTATTATAACCAAGAATTAATCACCTCATTAGTAAAACTTAGTATAATCCTTCAGGGGGACAAAATAGATATTTAATGAAATAGAGTACTTTCAAATATTCTTGATGAAAAGCTCAGAGATGAATAGAAAAATAAGACTATAGAAAAATATAAAAAGGGAAACAGAAAGGAAATCATAAGGGACTTAATGAAATTAAACTGTTTACTTTCTATATCAGAAGATGATACTTGTAACTCATAGGAAGTTTCTTGTGACTAGGGCAATTAGAAGGAGTATATATAGACAGAGGCCATAGATATAAGTTGAATATGAAGTAATGGTATCTAAAAAATAAAATTAAGGAGTGAGAGAGGAATATATAGGGAGAAAGGAAAAGGGAGAGGTAGAATAAAGTAAATTATTTTACATAAAAGAGACAATGAAAGACTTACATTGGAAGTGAAGAAGGGAGAACTAAGGGGGAGTGAGTGAAACTTACTCTCATTAGAATTGACTGAAAGCAGGAATAACATATAGACTCAATTGAGTACAAAAAAATCTATTTTACCTTACAGGAAAGTAGGAGGGGAAGGGAAGAAGAGAAGGGGTTGTGTCACAGAAGGGAGGGCTGTTTGAGGAAAGCATTAGTCAGAACCAAAACACTTTTGAGTGGGTACAGAGTGAAAGGAGAGAGAGACAGAAAAAAAAAAAAAAACCAGAGTGAGGCGAATAGGATAAAGGAAAATACAGTTAACAATAGTTATTGTGGAAAAAAAAACTGAAGAAAATTTCTCTAATAAAGGTCTCATTTCTCAAACATATAGAGAACTGAGTCAAATTTATAAAAATAAGAGCCATTCCCCAATTGATAAATGATCAAAAGATATGAACAGTTTTCAGATGAAATAATCAAAGCTATCTGTAGCCATGTGAAAAAATGTTCTAACACACTTTTGATTAGAGAAATTAAATTATTTAAAACAATTCTGGGGTACTACCTCATACATATTATATTGACATAATAGTATAGAAAAGGAAAGTGACAAATGGTGGTGAGTTGTGAACTGATTTAACCATTATTTACAGCAGTTTGAAACTATGCCCCAAAGTTATAAAATCATGTATGCCCTTTGACTTAGCAATACTACTTCTAGGAATGTATCCCAAAAGAGACAAAAAAGAAAAAGAAAAAAGAAAAGAACCTATATGTACAAAAATATTTATAACAGTTCTTTTCTGGTGGCAAAGAATTGGAAATTGAGGGGGTGCCCATCATTTGGGGAATGGATGAACATTACGATTATAATGGAACACTATTGTTATAAGAAATGATTAGCAGGTACATACCCTTTGATCCAACAATGTCACTACTGAGTCTGTATCCCAAAGAGGGAAAAATACCCACATGTGCAAAAAATGTTTGTAGTAGCCCTTTTTGTAGTGGCAAGGAACTAGAAATTGAGTGGATGCCCTCATTTGAGGAGAATGCCCATCAGTTGGGGAATGGCTAAAAAGTTATAGTATGGAATGTAATGAAATATTATTATTCTATAAGAAATGATCAGCAGGCTAATCTCTGAAAAAGCCTGGGAAGACTTACATGAACTGATGCTGAGTAAAGTGAGCAGAACCAAGAGAACATTGTATACAGTAATAAAAAGACTACATTAAGATCAACTGTAATTGACTTGACTCAAAGACATTCCAATAGACTAGAGATGGAAAATATCATCTGCATCCAGAGAGAGAGAGGTATGGAGATTGAATATGGATCAAAACATGGTATTTTAACTTTTTGTTTGTTTTTCTTTCTTGTGGTTTTTTCCCCTTTGGATCTGATTTTTCTTGCACTATATGACAAATATGTTTAAAAGAATTGCATATATCATATCAGATTGTTTGCTGTCTCAGGGAGGGGAAAGTAATGGAGAAAAATGTATAACAAAGTTTTACAAAAGTGAGTGTTGAAAAATTTTTGCAGGTATTTGGAAAAATAAAATGCTATTAGAAAAAGAAATGCTGTGAACCACAACACAGCATTTTAACGCTTTCTGTGAATATTTCCATGCATTTTGTTTTCCTTCTTAGGTTGTTTTTTTTTTCTCTCTCTCTCTTTCTAGATCTGATGTTTCTTGTGCAGTAAGATAACTGTATAGATATGTATTCATATATTGGATTTGTCATATAATTTAACATATTTATCATGTATTAGATTATCTGTCATCTAGGGGTGGAGGGTGGGGGGAAGGAGGGGAAAAGCTTGGAACAAAAAAAAAGTTTTGCAAAGGTCAATGTAAAAAAATCACTCATATGTTTTATAAATAAAAAGCTTTTAATAAAAAAATTTTTAAAAATAGAATGAGAAAAAAAAAGAAATGCTGATTAGGTTCACTTGACAAAAGTCAATGACTATAGTAATCTAGTGTTTGACAAACTCAAAGACCCCAGCTTTTGAGATAAGAATTCACAATTTGATAAAAACTGCTGGGAAAATTGGAAATTAATGTGGAAGAAACTAGGCATTGACCTACACCTAACATCCTATACCAAGATAAGATTGAAATGGGCTGGTAATTTAGACATAAAGAGTGATATTATAAGCAAATTAGAAGAACAAAGGATAGTTTACCTCTCAGATCTGTGGAGAAGGAAGGAATTTGTGGACAAAGAAGTAGAATACATTACTGATTACAAAATAGATAATTTTGATTATATTAAGTTAAAAAGGTTTTGTACAAACAAAACCAATGCAATCAAGATTAGAAGGGAAGCAATAAACTGGGGGAAAATACATCAGACAAACCTCTCAGATTGGCTAAGATGTCAGGAAAAGATAATGATGAATGTTGGAGGAGATGTAGGAAAATTAGGATACTAATACATTGTTGGTGCAGTTGTGAACTTATTCAACTATTCTGGAGAGCAATTTGGAACTATGCACAAAGTGCTTTTAAACTGTGCATACTCTTTAATTCAGAGAAATGCTTCTACTGGGCTTGTATTCCAAAGAGATCATAAAGGAGGGAAAGGGACCCACATGTGGAAAAATGTTTGTTGCAGCCCTTTTTGTAGTAACAAGAAACTGGAAATTGAGTGGATGACAGTTGGAGAATATCTGAATAAGTTATGGTATATGAATGTTATGGAATATTATTGTCCTATAAGAAATGATCAGCAAGATGACTTCAGAGAGGCCTGGAGAGACTTACATGATCTGATGCTAAGTGAAATGAGCAAAACTAGGAGAATATTGTACACAGCAACAGCAAGATTATATGATGATCAATTCTGATGGACATGATTCTTTTCAACAATGAGATGATTCAGGCCAGTTCCAATGGTCTTGTGAAGAGAGCCATCTGCACCCAAAGAGAGAACTGTGGGAACTAAGTGTGGATCACAACATAATATTTTCACTTTTTTGTTATTGTTTGCTTGCATTTTGTTTTCTTTCTCATTTTTTTCCATTTTTGATCTAATTTTTTTGTGTAACAATTGTGGAAATATGTAAAGAAGAATTGCACATATTTCATATATATTGGATTACTTGCCATCTAGGGGAGGAGATGTAAGGAGGAGAGAGGAAAAAAAATTTTGGAATACATTTTTGCAAGGGTGAATGTTGAAAATTATCCATGCATAGGTTTTGAAAATAAAAAGCTTTAAAAAAAAAGAATCAAAATCAAGCTCCTGAAGTTATAGTTTAGAGGTTCTATCTATTTCCTTCTCTTTAAATATTAGGCTGTTTAGCTTTCTCAATTCTGTTCTATCTTTTAGATATCAACAATAGTGTCATAGTAGGTACAAGTTGTTTGTGTCTAATGCTTTGAAAACAATGGGGACTTACTATCTTCACATATCTTTAGATTCATTTCCCCATTAGCTATTTTTATTCTTTTTAGTCTGAAGATCATTCATTTTATCAAAGAAAACAAAAAAAGAGTTGGAAATGTCTGCCTTCTCTCTGTTTTCATTTTTCCATCCATTCAAAACAGTAGTTATCTCCTTTTCCCCCCTAAATCAATTTTGTCCTTAGGATTCAGTGCCAGTCTGAGCTTTATTACTTCTAGGAAATGTACATTATTCCTGCTTAGTAATTTTGGGAGCAATTTTATATTAGGTATAGTCAGGCATCAGAATCTATTGTACCGCCAATGATTGAGGGAGTATTCCCATTGGCCCTTCTATTGTCTCTTAGATTAAGGGCCAATGGGAATGCTCTCCCAGATTGTTTTGGACACACTATGCTTACCTATTATGTTAAATCATATGTGACCTGAGAAATACCTGAGAGTTTCTTAACCTCTCATTATCTTCAATACCATCTTGACAGTAATCTCATTACCAGGTGCGGCTCTAATGCCAGTCATGAAGTCACTAGGAATGAAGAAACCTTCATAGGTAATCACATAACTCTTGTACAAAACCTATTTTGGAAGGGCGTCCCCATCAAAATACAATGCCAAATCATTGGCATCTTGGCAGGTTTTTCCAGCATAATCAGACTCCCTGGGAATGTTAGGAGGCTCAAAAAAAAGTTTTCTGAAAAGGAAAGATTGCTTCTGCTGAAGAAAGCAGGAATAACATTTGTGGAAGGTTCTTTGATGGAAGACCAAATTCATAAACAACCCTGCTAATGTTGTATAACAAGCATTGATTTTATGAGCCCACCCAGCAGCTTCAGAAATTAGCAAGCAGTATAACCTTTGCTAGAAGTTTCACGTGATATTCTAGACCTGTGACAATTCTCCTGCATTCTAACAGTTACATTGGCATTAAGAAAGCAATCATTGTACATAGATTTATAATTTCCAGCAGTTTCTCTTGGCCCTCTAATGATGTAGCACAAATTTTGACTCTATACCAACAGGTGTGACTTTTTAACTACTGCAGAAAATCATTTCCTGTTTTCAAAATTCTATTTTCTAGAAAAGGAAAGGACAAAAGGCTCTTCAGGACATATCACTTTAATTGCTAGATAGAATCTAGAAATAGATATCTAAAGACCTTTTCTCAGGATACTAAGTTCTCCATTTAAATTCTTCCTTTCTCTTTGTGGGACTTTTTAGTCACTCTATTATGTTTTCCTCTTCCTTCAATTTTCTGAAGTTGAAGATAATGTGCTATAGTAGAAAGTGTTGGAGACAAAAGATCTGGATTCAAATCCTGACTGGACCACTAATTAGCTAAGTGGCTTAGATAAATCACTTAAGTTCTCTAGGCCTCAATTTTGTTATCTATAAAGGAGATTGGATAGTGGGGAGGAAATGGAGGAGACTAAATGACAGTAAGTTCCCTTCTAGCTCTTAATCCTATTATTAATTCTATATCTTGCTGATAAGTTTTGATAGCTCCAAGTTTATCATTTGCAGCAATTAGACCAAATTTGAGTGTTCCCTAAACCAAGAAGACCTAGAGTGTCAGGTTAATTTTTTTCAGCTACTTCACTGATAATCTTAACAAAGTTACTTCAAAATATTTTCCTCCTTTTTCCTTAGGACTTGTGATTCATATTTAAAGTCTTGCTCTTACTGTGTGTGTGGTTCTATTGAATTTTTGTTAAAATGCAATTAACATTTTAAAAAATGCTTACTTGGGACAAAGCACATATTAATAGCCATTAAGAAGCTGTTGCACTGAGGATACCAAAAAAAAAAAAATCATTCTACTAGGGTGAGACATTATGCACACACACACACACACAAATAAAACATCTACAAAGTAATTTTGTGTGGTACCATCATAGATAGAATGGGCAGCATTTGCAACTTGTACCATTCTCCATTGTACCAACTTGGAATTTTTCAACTACTTTGTCTGTCCTCTGTTTACATGTAAGCCCCACAATCCCCTCCTACTGAAGACACCTGAATAATAGTGTGATTCAAATTAAAATTAAGATTCTAGCTTCTCTAATATTGGTGGAGAATGGGAAAAGGGGGAGGTTTGTTCATGCCCTGTGCCTTCAAATATCATCTGCATACCACAGAAAAATCCAACTTTAAGTTTTTCAGTGCCAAGTATTGATAAATCAAAAAAAAGGAACATATTTTCTATATATATACAATTTGGTCTCCAGAGATGGGGATAAAGTTTTCATATTGTACGTGAAATTTTTTCACACCTCAAACTATGCTTCTGGACTAGACAATGAGATCCAGAATGACATTCACTTCTTTAAAGGGATATCAACAACTCTTCAGAATTCTCCAGCTCCAGTATCTCTATTGCATAGGCCTGGTGGGAACAGCTTGTGCCCAACATTTTTCATAAAGATCAATGCTTACTTTTCTCTCAGTTTTTGTTGTTATATTTTTATATAAAATTCATTTCATAATGTTTATTTTTTTTCACTTAGCAGAAATCTTTTTCTCTCCCTCTCATGTCTCCCCATTGAACAAAATAAAAAAGGGAAAGCCTATAATAAATATGCACAGTCAAGCAAAATAAATTCTTGGATTGGCCTTGTCCAAATATGTCTAAATCCAGATAGGCCCATCTACCCTCTGGAATCATGATTTATGATTGCATTGAGCAGGATTCTAAAGTCTTAGTTTTTTGTCTTTATAATGCTGTCATTATATATATAGTTCTCTTAGTTTATTTCTCTTCATTCTGCAACAATTCATACATGTGTCCACAGATTTCTCTAAAATAACCTTTTATCATTTCATATGGTATGATAGTATTCCATTTCATTTATGTACTATAATTTGTCCAGCAATGCATTAGCTTCCCTCTTAGTTTCCATTTTTTTAACATCACAAAAAAAAAAACTACTATAAATATTTTTGCACATAAAAGTTATGCTTCTGTTTCTTTGCTCTCTTTGGGATATCATTGCAGTCTTTGATAGTTATCCTCTATAACCTTTGTTTTCTTCCATCTGTAAATCTTCACATTTTGGAATGTGAATTCCTTGGGGTAAAGACTGGTTCACTCATGGCTTTGTATTCCAAGAACCTATGTCCCTGACTCTTAGTGGGTCCTTAATGAGATGAATGAAAAACTCAAGAGACAGAGTTTTTGGTTAATTAATAATCAATTTATTAATCGGGCTAACTGATAATCAACAAATTGACTGTCAGTAGTTTCTCTCAGTAACCAGGCAAAATCATGAAGTTTCCTGAATGTTTAAATACCTTTAGAAAAGGTGCCCCAGTAGCTGAAAAATCAACTCTTAACTTGTGATGAAAAATTCTTTCCACACCTAGAGAAAGAACTGATTGTTTTTGAATCCAGATTGAATACAGATCATTTTTTTTACTTTATTTTTCTTGAATTTTTTTTGGAGGGACATGTGTTTTCTTTCACAACATGAAATGTTTTGCATAACTTCACATGTATTTCTGCATGGAGGGGTAGGGAGGAAGGGAGAAAATCTGGATCTCAAAGTTTTAAAAACAAATGTTAAAAATTGTTTTACATGTAACTGGGGGAAAATAAAATATTTTTTACCAGATGAAAAAAGAAAAAGAAAAATTCAAACCTGATTGGTGAACAGTTAATGAAGGGGTAGACATATTGATGACTAAAAGTCTTCAGCTTTTCCTACTAACAACGTGACTTGATCATGAGCAACTCAGCCACCACCAGCAATTAGGACAAAGGAATCCATTTCTACCCAGATCACTCTGGTTGGTTTTTTTCCTTCATAAACTGGGTTACCGTGGACTTCAACAGAGGGATGAAATAACATGGGCTTATTTCCTAAGGTCAAGAATTCAATTAGATTAGATTCTGTTTACTCTCTTAACACAAGTGAGATCTCCTAGCTGGGTAGGGTCCTGTCAAGATTGTGGAGCATGGACCCCAAGGATTAGGCCAATGTCACCTACTAGCCTTGCCCTTCAGAGACTGGTTGAATGACCTATAGGGACTAGACCCTGAATAAGGAAATAATAGAAAGGAAAAACCTCAATCCTAGTTTAATAATTGGTATTAATATTAAACTTCATATAAACTTATATAATAGAAAAAAACAATCATTGTTTTTTCATTAATAAATGCTTGTTGAATTGAATTGTATAAATCTTTTAAACACCAGAGTGGAAGACTTCGCTGTATGTCCACATTAATTTTCTGTCACCAACTTCCCCCTCACCTTTTCTTCTCCATTGGAATTATGTGTAGTTGTGTCTTGATAATTTCATTGTTAAATACTTTCCATCCTTTCTAAACTGACTTTCCCTGTTGAATTTTAATTCATTGGATCCTACCTAGCTTTTTTCTGAACTCTTTAAAACTTGTTCTCCTAAAATCTAAGGTGCATGTCATTTTAGGCCTAGTTTTTCCCTCATTTCTTCCCAAGATTCCTATAATTTCAGCTTCAACTAGTTCTTCCTCATTGCTCAGAATCATTTCCAAATTAACAGGTTCCCTTCTCATTTCCTCCAATTTTTGAAGAATTAAAGCAAGCCAAGAACTTAACAGCTATTCTCTTTTTGGCAGAAAACTAAAATATATGTCTGAATAATTGAAATTACTATCATTTTTATTATAAGCAAATTAGAGGAGCATGGTATAGTTTACCTCTCAGACCTGTGGAGATGGAATAAATTTATGTCCAAAGAAGAACTGGAACTCTTAATTGAACACCAGATAGATAATTTTGACTATATTAAGTTAAAAACATTTTGTACAAACAAAACTAATGCAGACAAGATGAGGGAAGCAATAAATTGGGAAATCATCTTTACATTTAAAGGTTCTAATAAAGGCCTCATTTCTAAAATATATAGAGAATTGTCTCATATTTATAAGAATTCAAGCCATTCTCCAATTGACAAATGGTCAAAGGATATGAACAGACAATTTTCAGATGATGAAATTAAAACCATTTCGTCATATGAAAAGGTGCTCCAAATCACTATTGGTCAGAATAATGCAAATTAAGACAACCCTGAGGTACCACTACACACCTGTCAGATTGGCTAAAATGACAGGAAATGATAATGACGAATGTTGGGCATGTGGGAAAACTGGGACACTGATGCATTGCTGGTGGAACTGTGAACAAATCCAACCATTCTGGAGAGCAATTTGGAACTATGCTCAAAAAGTTATCAAACTGTGCATACTCTTTGACCCAACAGTGTTTCTATTGGGCTTATATCCCAAAGAGATCTTAAAGGAATGAAAGGGCCCCACATGTGCAAGAATGTTCGTGGCAGCCCTTTTTGTAGTGGCTAGAAACTGGAAACTCAATGGATGCCCATCAATTGGAGAATGGCTGAATAAATTATGGTATATGAATGTTATGGAATATTATTGTTCTAGCTCTGTAAGAAACGAGCAGCAGGACGATTTCAGAGAGGCCTGGAGAGACTTGCATGAACTGATGCTGAGTGAGATGAGCAGAACCAGGAGATCGTTGTACACGGCAACAACAGTACTATATGAGGATCAGTTCTAATGGACATGACTCTCTTCAACAATGAAATGCTTCAAACCAATTACAATTGTTCACTGAAGAAGGCCATATACACCCAGAGAGAGGGATGTGAAATGTGGACCACAACATAACATTTTCATGTTCTCTATAGATGTTTGCTTGCATTGTATTTCCTTTATGGGATTATTTTCTCTTATAGATATGATTTCTCCTGAACAAAGAAATGATGTGTGGCAATAACTATACATATATTCGATTTAAGTATTCTAACATAATTATCATGTAGTGGATATCCTGCTATCTAGGGGAAGGGTGGGGAATAGGGGGGAAAATTTGTAACAGAAAGCTTTGTAAGGGTTAATGTTTAGGAATTACCCATACATATGTTTTGCAAATAAAAAGTATTAATAATAAAAAATAATAAAATAATGCTTTTAAAGGAAAAAAAAAGAATATTATTGTTCTATAAGAAATGACCAGCAGGATGATTTCAGAGAGGCCTGAAGAGACTTGCATGAACTGATGCTGAGTGAAGTGAGCAGAACCAGGATATCATTATACACGGCAACAACAAGACTATATGATGATCAATTCTGATGGACATGGCTCTCTTCAACAATGAAATGTTTCTAAGCAGTTGCAATTGTTCAGTGAAGAAAGCCATATACACCCAGAGAGAGGGATATGAAATGTGGACCACAACATAACATTTTCATGCTCTCTATTGATGTTTGCTTGCATTGTGTTTCCTTTCTCTCATTTTTTTTCTTGTAGATGCGATTTTTCTTGCACAACAATGATAAGTGTGGAAATATGTATACATATATTCGATTTGTCAAGTATTTTAACATAATTAACATGTAGTGGATTTCCTGCCATCTAGGGGAGGGGTGGGGACTAAGGGGGAAAAATTTGTAACAGAAAGCTTTGTAAGGGTCAATGTTGAAGAATTACCCATACATATGTTTTGCAAATAAAAAGCTTTAATAAAGAAAAAAAAGAAATTACTATCATTTTGTGCCTCCAGGATGGGTTACCTCTTTATCTGTTTCTTCCTTCTGTTTAGGTCAGTTATAGGATATGCCTATCAAAATATTCTATTTCTATTTCCCTTTACCCAAATAGTCTTTATAGTGTTC
Organism: Myrmecobius fasciatus; assembly: GCA_023553655.1. Classification (NCBI taxonomy): domain Eukaryota; kingdom Metazoa; phylum Chordata; class Mammalia; order Dasyuromorphia; family Myrmecobiidae; genus Myrmecobius; species Myrmecobius fasciatus. Next base: position 69,219 of record JAJPUD010004250.1, on the reverse strand, counting down.
CCACCAACTCTTATTCCTGGATTTCCTCACATGAATATATCTTCCTTAATGGAATCTGTCCCTCTACTACCACTGATTCTGTCCTTTTTGATTAAGATATACTATTCTTTTACTAAATTCATTATAAGCCACAGTGTACTGAAGTTTTACCTCATTATGATAGTCTCTGATTTACTCAGTTTGTTACCCATTCTTTGCATATTTTTATACAAACTTGTGAGGCCATGGGTTTCAATGATATCTACCTCTTGAGGGCTGGAAACTTCAGTTATTGTTTTGTGCTGCACTTTAGTGACAGCATCAGAATTTTCTGGAGTATAACAATTGTTTGAACCTATATAAAAGATTCCCAGATTACTGTGCCTTATGGTTTTTTTCTCTGTTGAGTCTTTCATCTGTTATTTCTTAATTTTGCCATTGTACTTCTTCTCCTTTCTAATTTGCCACTTTTAATCTGTTTGTTGGCTTGGAACAACAATGTGTTAGAGTTGTGTATAAAATAATTCAGTAAGTCTTATTGAATACCTTAAAGGGCTCTTTCCCCACTTTCTCCTTCTCTCTGTAAAATCCATAAGCTGTGTGACTATTCTAGCTACTCAGATGTCTGAGTTTTATTTCTTATCTGTTCTCAGCTGTGCCCTGACTCTTGAAGGGCTCATACTTATAAATAGAACGCAGCTGCCTTACAGGTTGTAGAAGTCAAAATGATATCTTAATGTCATTTGATTTGACCTGGTAGTCAGAAACTACTCTTTCCTTCTTCCAGTATTAAAAAAAAATCTGTTGTCTCTTGACTCAATCTTCATGTTTGGGCTTCTTAGGCAAAATTAAAATCATTTCTTCTGAGGAAACAATTTTGAGGCTGAAAAATTCATCATTGCCTGTGGTAGTTGTGCACCTTATCACACTTATAAGATATTTATCTTATCCAAGCCAGTATGTATTTATTAAGTACTTACTATGTGCAGGGCACTGTCAGACACCAAGAATACAAAGAAAAAATGAAAAATTTTTTTTCCTATTCAAAAGGAAAGTATAATCTTTGGGATGGGGATTGAAAGATAGGGAGTAGGAAATACAACATCTGAACAGATGCAGGATAATTTCACTAGGGAAATCACTAACAACAAGGCAATTAGAAAAGGCTTTCTGTGGAATATTATAACCTGAGCTAAGTCTCATTGGATACTAGGGGGTCTAAATGGCATAGATTAGGAAGCAGTACCTGCCTATCATGAGGAATAGCTTACACAAAGGTATAGAGATGGGAGATCCAGTGGCAAGGCAGGAAGCACACTAATTTGGCTAAAACATAGGGAATGTGAAGGACAGTTATGTTTAATAAACCTACAAAGATAAGCTAGAACCAGACTGTGATAGAGTTTAAGTTCTCAATTTGAGTTTATATTTTAATCTATAGAAAATGGGATTTTAGTTGGGACTTAAAGGTCAAAAGACTTCAAAATCCTAAAGGAAGAGAGAGACCATATATGTCTTCCAAATGTGAGGGATGGTCAGTACAAAGAAACACACACGATGGATCATTAAGGAAAAGTGACACCAGTAATGTTGGATCACAAAATGCAGAAGGATGTCCAATGAAGCTGGAAAGTTAGTTGTGAAGAGCCTTAATAGCTTGATAGAGTAGTTTGTATTTTATCCTAGAAACAACAGTAAACTACTGGAATTTAGAGTAAAGTTAAGAAAGCCACTTTGGCAGCAATAACCAGGACAAAGCAGAATGAGGAGATGGACATAGCTGTAGCCAAATTATTAGGAGGCTGTGGGAAACCTGAGTTAAAATAGTAGTTTTTAAGTAGAGAGAAGGGATCAGATTTGAGATGTTGTAAAGGTACCTATGGCAAGATTTGGCAACTAAATATGAGGGATAATGGAAACTTTGAATAGTACTTTTATTCCATCTCAGCCACTCATAGGGATGGCAACATTTTAGATCACACCATTATATGCAAACATTCCATTTTCTTGAGTAAAAATTCAGACATTCCACCTTCCACCATATAAGAATCCAACCTTCCACCATGTCAATTCTACCTATGCCTCACCCCTCCTACATTTTTTACCCTCATTAAGACCTCCAATTCTTTTATCCATCAGTACTTCCTCAGACTATTAACCCTGCTCTGAGTTCATTTTCTTCCAACTCCAATTTCAACCCTATAGTTAGCAATTTCAACTCTACCCTGAACTCTGCTCTTAAATCTCTTACCTTTTTGTTCTCTTAAGTGTTCCTCTTTTGCTAAACCTTAACTATAAATTGCCTATGAGTTACTCCATTTTTTCTCTGCTCCTTTTCAAAAGCTCTTGAACAAAGCTGAAAGGAGTCTTTACAACTGAACTGACTGAGCACATTAAAACTTCGTGTTATTCAATTGAACTTGGGTCCTCACTGCAAGACAGTTTATTTTCTATTTCACTCCCCACAGAAGTTATTTAAACCTTGCATTGTAATGGCTGAGTATGGTTCCTCTTTCTGAAAAAAATTGGGACTATTCAACATGAGCTCTTTTTTTGCATTCTTTAAGCCTTTGATCATGTCATTCTCTTTGTTCCATTTCTCTAGATCACCCTCTCTATGAGTTCTATTCTCACTCATCTTCCATCTCTAGCAAATGGATGCTTCCTTACTGCCTACAAACAAGCTCATGTCTTCCCTATGATCAAAAAACCCTCACTGAATCCAGCTGTCCCTACTATTATCCCACATTTTTTGTGACTAAATTATGTGAGGTTATTTGCACTTATTCCCCTTACTACCTCTCTTCTCATTTACCCCTCAACCTTTTGGCATCTATCTTCAGATCTCATCACTGAAGTGAAATTGCTGTCTCCAAAGTTATCAGTGATATATTAATTGCCAAATTTATTCTTCTCTCAGTGCCATTCTTCTCAACCTTCTCTTTGTTGCATTTGATGCAACATTTGATGCTCTCCTCCTGAATACTCTCTCCCCTCTGGATTTTCATACCATCACACCTTCTTAGTTCTCCTCCTTCATTTATAATCACGGGAGTCTCCTTTGATAGCTTATTATCATTCACACCATTCCTGTAGGTGTACCCTATGATTCTGTCCCAGGTCTTCTCCTCTTTTCCCTCTATACTCTCACATATTGTACATTGGGAGGTGGGTGCAGCATCTCCACTGTATGACATAGGGTAGGTGGAGGATGACCCAGGGAAATTTGTATATTGTACATTGAGAAGTGGGTGTCATTGTATGACACAGAGTAGGTGAAGGATGACCCATGGAAATTTACTCCTATTTAGCAAGGCCCTTGATGATGCCTTAAAGAAGTGTCCACTTGCAATTATTCCTTCACATTTCTCTGTATCATGTTTCCTCATCTGCTTAGTGGTATTTGGTACCTGATCCAGGTACCAACTGAATCCATAGTTGATTCAGCTGGTCCTCAATTATTTGCTCTTTGAATTATGATCTGGTTCTAGCCAAGAGCCTCACTGTGTTTTTCATTTGATTTGTGGCCCTTTGCTTCCCCACTTAGCCTGAAATAGCTCTAATCTCCCTGTTATATATTGTTATTAAAAAGTCTTAAGCTTACCATGTAGCCAAGATAGGTGGTTACAGTAGCAAAGTGCATTTTTGGAAAGTAACTAGTTTGTTTAGATGGAAAGAGTGTTGAACCTGAGATCAAATCCCAGCCCTGCTACTTCCTGCGTGACTGGGCAAATCACAAAATTACTCTCAGCTTCAGTTTCATCATTTATAAAAGAAAGAATTGGGCTAAATGATCTTTGATATACCTTCCAACTCTAAGTACTTTAGACCTTTCTAATCATCTTTATTTAAAAAAAAAGCCATCAAAACCATTGTAGAGCCTGAGTTATCAGAAGTACTAAAATATTTATTTATACAGTAGGCAGATAGCTACTGAGCTTTCTGCCAATTCTAAGTTTGATGTTTTATGATTATATAGCATAATTTTAAGATTTATAGAACACTTGGGGGCAGAGCCAAGATGGCGGAGTGAAAACATGACTCTCTGTGTCCTCCTCCGATCTTCTCTCAAATCAACAATAAAATAAGCCTCTGAACTGATCTTGAAGTCAACGAATCCAGAAATATTTGGACACTGCTTGCAGATATCTCTGAAGAACTTCCTATCAGGTTTGTTTAACTCGGGCAGAGGAGTAAATAGTTTACTCGGAGCAGCCCAGAAGTGAAGGTGAGACTCAGCTCAGTGTGGCAGAAACTCCAAATTCCAAACTCCAAACACCTGGAGTCTATCTGAGGTACTCGGGATACTCTGCCCTGATTGGGGGCAGGTGTTCTGGCAGATTTGCCTTTTTTAAGGAGTAATTTGGACTTAGTCCTAGCCCCCACCAGCACAGCACCTTAAGTTAATTCTCGGAATTGCCCCAGGGCAAAGTACCTCAGCCACTGCTTCTCTAGCCTTAAACAGACGCCCACGCTGTCTAAAAAAATGAAGAAGCAAAAGAGAGCTCTAACCATAGACAGCTTCTGTCCAGAGAAAGAAGGGCAGATCCCAGATCCTGAGGTTCCTTTAGACAAAACTCCAGAGGAAGTCATCAAAGACCATCACTGGTCCCCTTTTCAAAAGGCCTTTCTGGAAGATTACATAAAGAATCTCAAAAGAGAGCTGGAGGATAAATGGGAAAATAAAATGAGATCAGTGCAAGAAGCCCTCCAAAAGAGATATGATAAAGACACCAATTTACTGAAAAACAAAATTGGTGAATTGGAAATAAACAATAATGCACTGAAAAATAAAATTAGTGAAATGAAAAAGAGTGCAATGAACAAATTGGCCAGTTACAAAAGGAGCTTAAAAAGGTAACTGAAGAAAACAACACTGTAAAAATAAGAACTGAACAAATGCAAGTGAATGACTCAATAAAACTTCAAGAATCAGTCAAACAAAAACAAAAAAATGAAAAAATTGAAGAAAATATGAAATATCTCCTAGGAAAAACAACTGACTTGGAAAATAGATCTAGGAGAGACAATCTGAGGATTATTGGACTTCCTGAAAGCCATGATAAAAAAAAAGAATCTAAACACTATCTTCCAGGAAATCCTGAAAGAAAACTGCCCTTAGGTTGTAGAATCAGAAGGCAAAATCACCATTGAAAGAATTCACCGATCACCTCCTGAAAGAGACCCCAAAATTAAAACCCCAAGAAATATTGTGGTTAAATTTCAGGACTATCGCACCAAGGAATAGATTTTGCTAGCAGCTAGAAAGAAACAACTCAAATACCAAGGATTAGAATCACACACAATCTGTCAGCATCCACATTGAAGGATCGAAGGGCCTGGAACCAGATATTCTGAAAGGTAAAGGAACTTGGATTACAGCCAAGAATAACCTATCCAGCCAGAATGAGCATTATGCTCCAGGGAAGAAGATGGTCATTCAATGATATAGGTGAATTTCACCTATTTCTAATTAAAAGACCAGATCTGAACAAAAAATTTGACCTCCAAACACAGAACTCAAGAGAAGCATAAAAAGTTAAAAAGGAAAGGACTCTTGAGAACTTTATTTCTATTATGGGGATACTTAAAGTTTGGGGGTATAATTAACTAGATATTACTTTGATAATATGAAAAAGAAAAATAGAGGGGGAAAGGTTACCATACTGGGGAAAAGAGGGAAAAGGTGGTAAAATAAGATTTTAAAAAAAAAGGAGGTAAAAACAAGGTAAAATCTCTTGAAGAGGCAAAGAAAACCTAATATAATTGAGAGAAAGAAGGGAGGGAGATGAGCATTATGTAAATCTTACTCTCATCAGATTGGGCTCTAAAAGTGTATATCAGACACTTGATTTCACAGAGAAACTTGTCTGTTGCTAGAGGGAAGTGGGAGAGAAAGGAGGAAAAGAAAGGGATAAACTAATAGAAGGGGAAATAGAAGAATCAGGGAAAAGGAGTAAAAAAGGGGGG
>JAJPUD010004250.1:0-58270 GCA_023553655.1 Myrmecobius fasciatus | reverse complement strand
GAACTATTGAATTAATAAATAAAACTAAGAGTTGGTTTTATGAAAAAAACAACAAAATAGATAAGCCTTTAGTTAATTTGATAAGAAAAAGGAAAGAGGAAAATCAAATTGTTAGTCTCAAGAATGATAGGGGCGAACTTTCCTCCAATGAAGAGGAAATTAGAGCAATAATTAGGAGTTACTTTGCCCAAGTTTATGCCAGTAAGTTTGATAATCTAAATGAAATGGAGGAATATCTACAAAAATATAGATTGCCCAGGTTAACAGAAGAGGACATAAATTATTTAAATAGCCCTATATTAGAAAAAGAAATAGAACAAGCTATTAACCAACTCCCTAAGAAAAAATCTCCAGGGCCAAATGGATTTACATGTGAATTCTACCAAACATTCAAAGAACAATTAATTCCAATACTATACAAACTATTTGAGAAAATAGGGACAGAAGGTATACTGCCAGAATCCTTCTATGAGACTGATATGGTGCTGATAGATAAACCAGGTAGGGTGAAAACAGAGAAAGAAAACTATAGACCCATTTCCCTAATGAATATCGATGCAAAAATTTTAAATAAGATATTAGCAATGAGATTACAGAAAGTCATCCCCAGGATAGTACACTATGACCAAGTAGGATTTATACCAGGGATGCAGGGCTGGTTTAATATTAGGAAAACTATGAGCATAATTAATTATATTAATAACCAAACTAACAAAAACCATATGATTATCTCAATAGATGCAGAAAAAGCATTAGATAAAATCCAACACCCTTTCCTCTTAAAAAACACTAAAGAGTATAGGAATAAATGGGCTTTTCCTTAAAATGATCAGTAGCATCTACTTAAAACCATCAGCAAGCATCATATGTAATGGAGACAAACTACAACCATTCCCAATAAGATCAGGAGTGAAACAAGGCTGCCCACTGTCACCATTACTATTTAATATTGTATTAGAAATGTTAGCTTTGGCAATAAGAGAAGAAAAAGAGATAAAAGGAATTAGAGTAGGTAATGAAGAAACCAAATTATCAGTCTTTGCAGATGGCATGATGGTATACTTAGAGAACCCTAGAGACTCAACTAAAAAACTACTAGAAACAATTTACAACTTTAGTAAAGTTGCAGGATTCAAAATAAATCCACATAAATCATCAGCATTTTTATATTTTACCAACAAAGTTTAGCAGCAAGAGATACAAAAAGAAATTCCATTCCAAATAACAGATGATAGTATAAAATATTTGGGAATCTATCTGCCAAGGAAAAGTCAGAAACTATACGAACTAAACTACAAAACACTTGCCACACAAATAAGATCAGACCTAATCAATTGGAAAAACATTAAGTGCTTGTGGGTAGGCCGAGCGAATATAATAAAAATGACAATACTACCCAAACTAATCTACTTATTTAGTGCCATACCAATCAAACTCCCAAGAAATTATTTTACAGATCTAGAAAAAATAGTAGCAAAGTTCATTTGGAAGAACAAAAGGTCAAGAATTTCAAGGGAAGTAATGAAAAAAAGGCAGATGAAGGTGGCCTTGCTGTACCAGATCTAAAACTATATTATAAAGCAGCAGTCATCAAAACCGTTTCGTACTGGCTGAGAAATAGAGTAGTTGATCAGTGGCAGAGGATAGGACATCAGGACAATCTAGGCAATAACTTTAGCAATTTAGTGTTTGATAAACCCAAAGACCCCAGCTTTTGGGATAAATACTCACTATTTGGCAAAAACTGCTGGGAAAATTGGAAACTAGTGTGGAAGAAATTAGGGCTTGACCCACACCTAACACCACATACCAAGATAAGATCTAAATGGGTTCATGATCTAGATATAAAGGGTGATATTATAAGTAAATTAGAGGAACATAGTATAGTTTACCTCTCAGACCTGTGGAGATGGAATAAATTTATGTCCAAAGAATATCTGGAACTCTTAATTGAACACCAGATAGATAATTTTGATTATATTAAGTTAAAAAGTTTCTGTACAAATAAAACTAATGCAGACAAGATTAGGAGGGAAGCATCAAATTCGGAAATCATCTTTACATTTAATGGTTCTGATAAAGGCCTCATTTCTAAAATATATAGAGAATTGTCTCATATATATAAGAATTCAAGCCACTCTTCAACAGATAAGTGGTCAAGGGATATGAACAGACAATTTTCAGATGATGAAATTAAAACCATCTCTTAGTCATATGAAAAGTTGCTCCAAATCAGTATTGATCAGAGAAATGCAAATTAAGACAACTCTGAGGTACCACTACATACCTGTCAGATTGGCTAAAATGACAGGAAAAGATAACGATGAATGCTGGAGGGGATGTGGGAAAACTGGGACACTGATACTTTGCTGGTGGAACAATTCTGGAGAGCAATTTGGAACTATGCTCAAAAAGTTATCAAACTGTGCATACCCTTTGACCCAGCAGTGTTTCTACTGGGCTTATATCCCAAAGAGATCTTAGAGGAGGGAAAGGGACCCACATGTGCAAGAATGTTTGTGGCAGCCCTTTTTGTAGTGGCTAGAAACTGGAAACTGAATGGATGCCCATCAATTGGAGAGTGGCTGAATAAATTATGGTATATGAATGTTATGGAATATTATTGTTCTGTAAGAAACGACCAGCAGGATGATTTCAGAGAGGCCTGGAGAGATTTGCATGAACTGATGCTGAGTGAGACGAGCAGAACCAGGATATCATTATACACAGCAACAACAATATTACATGATGATCAATTCTGATGGACATGGCTTTCTCCAACAATGAATTGTCTCAAACCAGCTCCAATTGTTCAGTGAAGAAAATCATATACACCCAGAGAGAGATAGGATTTTTCCTGCACAACTTGTCAAGTATTTTAACATTAATAACATGTAGTGGACTTCCTGCCATCTAGGGGAGGGGAAGGAACTGGGGGTAAAACTTGTAACAGAAAGCTTTGTAAAGATCAATGCTGAGGAACTACCCATACATAAGTTATACAAATAAAAAGCTTTAATAAAAAAAATTTATAGAACACTTACCTCAAAACAACATTATATAATATCACCATTTTACGGGTTAGCAAAATTTGGCTAAGATGTTAGTTGTGTCAAAGGAAAATTTTGAACCCAGATTTACTCAAGTTTTATGCTCTTTCCATTCAGAGACATGAAAGTTCTGACAGTTTACTAGCCAAGTAAGTGTTCTATAAACTTGAAAATTGCCAGGTATCTCTCCATTCCTTCTTTCCTGTTGTGTTTTGTATGTAACATGCACCCAAACTGAGGTGAGACAGAGGAGATGCTCTAGATTATATGTTGCGTATACAGAGGGAAGTGTGACACTATCAGGGATAGACTGCCAGTAAAATTTCATCTTTCTTAATTCAAATCTGGCTTTATGACATTGGGCAAGTCATATAACCTTGTTTGCCTCTGTTTCCTGGAGGTGACAGTATCTCTGTCAAGAAAGCTCCAAATGGGGTCATGAAGAGTGGGATACATAACTCTTTTTTTCGGTTTGACTTTTCTTTCTTCTTTTTTTTTTATTAAAGTTTTTTAATTGCAAAACATATGTATGGGTAATTCTTCAACAATGACCCTTACAAAGCTTTCTGTTACAGATTTTTCCCCTCTAGTGTCCACCCCTCCCCTAGATGGCAGGAAGTCCACTACATGTTAATTATGTTAAAATACTTGACAAATTGAATATGTGTATGCATATTTCCACACTTATCTTGCTGTGCAAGAAAAATCGTGTCTACAAGAAAAAAAAATCTGAGAAAGGAAACATAATACAAGCAAACATCAATAAAGAGCATGAAAATGTTATGTTGTGGTCCACATTTCATATCCCTCTCTCTGGGTGTATATGGCCTTCTTCATTGACCAATTGGAACTGATTTGAAGCATTTTATTGTTGAAGAGAGCCATCTCCATCAGAATTGATCATCATATAGTCGTGCTGTGTATAATGATCTCCTGGTTCTGCTCATTTTGCTCAGCATCAGTTTGTGCAAGTCTCTCCAGGCCTCTCTGAAATCATCCTGCTGGTCATTTCTTATAGAACAATAATATTCCATAACATTCATATACCATAATTTATTCAGCCATTCTCCAATTAATGGGCATCCATTCAGCTTCCAGTTTCTAGCCACTACAAAAAGGGCTGCCACAAACATTCTTGCACATGTGGGTCCCTTTCCTTCCTTTAAGATCTCTTTGGGATATAAGCCCAATAGAAATACTGCTGGGTCAAAGGATATGCATAGTTTGATAGCTTTTTGAGCATAGCTCTTCAGAATGGTTGGATCCATTCACAGTTCCACCAACAATGTATCAATGTCCCAGTTTTCCCACATCCCCTCCAACATTCGTTATTATCTTTTTCTGTCATTTTAGTCAATCTGACAGGTGTGTAGTGGTATCTCAGAGTTGTCTTAATTTGCATTTCTCTGATCAATAGTGATTTGGAGCACCTTTTCATAGGGATACAAAACTCTTGATTAGCTGAGGGAATGCTAAGCCCAAAGGGACTCAGTTCAATTGACTGTAACGACACATTGTGGAGAGGATTCTGGGAAGATGGTAGAGTAGATTAGTAAATTTCAAGTTTTCCAAATTTCCCCCACAAATAGATCAAATTTGAGTCTCAGGGCAAAGATGGTGAAAAATCAAAAAGACTTGGAGCAGAACAAGGGTACAGCCCAAGAAGATCAAAAGAAAGACAAAATTATGAAAAAAAAGTTAACCAAATGGAAAAGGAGATACAATGTCTCAGAAATGAAAATAATTCTTTGAAAAGTAGAATTGAGCAAGGGGAAGCCAATGAAGATATGAGAGACCAAGAAATAACAAGACAGATTATAAAGAATGAGAAAATAAAATAGAATGTGAAATATCTTTATAAAAATGGCATATCTGGAAAACAGATGAAGAAGAACAAAGAATTGGAATGTCTGAAATTGTAACCAAAAAATGAACCTTGACACAATAATGCAAGAAATAATCCAAGAAAATTGTCCTGGAATGATAGAACATGAGGGGAAAACAGAAATAGAAAAAAAACCCACAAATCAACACTTTAATGAGATCCTATGTGGAAAACATATAGGAACATTATTCCAAAATTTGAAACCCTCTGAGCAAAGAGAAAATTTTGCAAGAAACAAGAAAAAAAAATTCAAATATGCTGGAGCTACAATTAGAATTGTACAGGACTTATCAGCAGCCATAATAAAAGACTGCAGGTCCTGGAATCATATCTACCAATCATCAAAAGAACCAGGGCTCAGGTAAAAAAATATCATCTGCAAAATTATGTATAATATTGAATGAGAAAAAAATGGATAGTCAACAAACTTGCAGATTTTCAAGACTTTCTATCAATCAAGAGCCAATATCAAAGTTCAATTTCGAGGAATTCAACATGCACAAATAGTTTTTTTTACATGTGAAATGAATACCATATGTTTAAGATTAACATCAACAATAGAGGAGCTCAAAAGAAAGATTGGGGCAGTTAAAGTAAAAACTAGTAATTATGTCATAAAGATGAGGTCCAGAGGAAAAACAGACACAGAAGCATTAGAAGGGGGAGGAGGGCTCATAGTTCTGAAAACCTACTCACATTGGGAATGGGTTATAGCACCTTCCAAAATCCATAAAGAAATAAGAGAGGAGGGATGGGCAGATGCAGAAGCAAAGGATGTGGGGAAAAATACAAGGGAGGGATCCATGGGTGGGGAGAGTTTAAGTAAGAGCAAGGCAAGTTAGGAGCAGAATTAAAGCAAAGAGTCAGCAGGGATAGGAAAGATATATGTGTGTATGTATGTGTATGTATATATCTACATATGTACATGTAGATATATATATACATATATATATTCTTTTTTAACTACAGCTTGCTTGGGTGTGAGGAGAGATGGGGGGAAAAGAATAAAGTAAAAAAGGTGAGTAACAGAGAACAAAAGAACAATTTACAAGGAAATAAAGATGGACACTCATGAATATAATTTCTACTAATATATATATGTACTTTCTTGATCTGGTAATTTGTTGTTATGTATTTTGAATCCTCCTTGATCCTCTCTTTTGTTTCATTTTGTTTTGTATTCCTTTTCTGTTTTTCTTTTTTTCTTATTGGTTTTTTAAAATAAAATTAAGAAAAGATACATTGAAAGAGCCCCTTGCGGGAGATGGTAGAGAGATGACACAAACTTTTTTTCTCAATAGTATTTTTTCAATTACATAAAAAGTTTTCAACATTCATTTTTGTAAGATTTTCAGTTTCAAATTTTTTTCTCCCTCCCTCCCTTACCCCTCCCAATTCAGCTAGCAATCTGATATAGATTATATGTATGTATGTATATGTGTGTGTATATACAAAATACGTGTATGTACATATATATATATACACACACACACACACACACATTCTTTTGATTTCAAGCCAAGTTCACAAGCATTTGTTAGGTGATTACTATGATAACCATTGTGTACAAAGACACACACACACATACACACACACACAAAAACAATCTGCTCAAGAAGCTCACATTCTAAGGGGGAAGCAAGTAACTATGTATAAGCAGGACTCAGAAACAGAAAGCCTTCCTGTAGTTAAGCTAAAACTTGAGCTAAGTTTTTTTTTCAACTAATAAACATTTAATCTGCAGCTATTATATGCAAAATGCTCAAGTAGATACATCCATTATACCCAGGTCATGAAAACTGATTTTATTTTTTTTATTAAAGCTTTTTGTTTTCAAAACATATGCATGGATAATTTTTCACCATTGACCCTTGCATACCTTGTGTTCCAAATTTTCCCCTCCTTCCCCACTCCCTCCCCTAAATGGCAGGTAAACCAACATATGTTATACACATTAAAATAAGCTAAATCCAATATTTGTAAACCTATTTATACAATTATTTTGCTGACAAGAAACATCAGATCGAAAAGGAAAGAAAATGATTAAGAAAACAAAATGCAAGTGAACAACAACGAAAAGTGAGAATGTTATGTTGTGATCCACACTCAGTCCCCACAATTCTCTCTCTGGATATAGATGGCTCTCTTCATCACAAGATCATTGAAACTGGCCTCAATCATCTCATTGTTAGAAAGAATCATGTCCATCAGAATTGATCATTGTATAATATTGGTGTTGCTGTGTACAATAATCTCCTGGTTCTTCGAGCTAAATCTTGAAGGAAGCCAGAGAAGCTAATAGAAATTTCCAGGCATGGGGAAAACTAGTGAAAATGTCAGTCAAGAAGATATAGTATTATGTTAATGGGAAAAAAGGTTGTTTCATTTGTTTTATTTCCATTTGTAATGTTATAGTTATTTTGTATATTATTTTCATGGTTCTGCTTACTTTAGTATATACTAGTTCATGTAAGTCTTCTCATTCTTCTCTGTATTCATCAGAGAAAATTCATCAATTGAGAAATACTCTAGATTACCTGTCATCTAGGGGTGGGGGTTGGGGGGAAGGAGGGGAAAAGCTTGGGAAAAAAAAAGTTTTTGCAAAGGTCAATGTAGAAAAATCACTCATATGTTTTGTAAATAAAAAGCTTTATATATTAAAAAAAAAGAGAGAGAGAGAGAAATACTCATTAGATTCATGCACCATAACTTGTTTAGCCACTTTCCAATTGATGGCCTTTTTTACTTTGTTTCTAGTTCTTTGCCACTACAAATATTTTGGTGTATATGAAGCATTTCTTTCTGTCACTGACCTTGGTAGATGTGCCCAGCAGTAGAATCTCTAAATCAAAGGATATAGGCACTTTTTAATGACTGAATAATTCTAATTATTTTCTTGAAATGACTAGACCAATGCGGAGATTCACCAATATATTTGCCTGTCTTCCCATAGCCCTTTCAGCATGATTATTTTCATCTTTTTCATCTGGATATGGGATACAATTTTTAAAGTATTTTGATTTACATGTCTTGGTGATTTAGAATATTCTATCATATTCTTGGTTGTAATTTGTAATCCTTCATTTGAGAATTGTTCACATCTTTTGGCCACTTAAGAAATAACTTGACTTTAAATATTTCTTTCAGTTCTACATCTCTTTTTTTTTTTCAAAGCTCAGGAGGGGAAAATGGAGTTATAGAGGGCAGATTGACCTACTTACAAGTAAATCCCTACAAATGAATTTAAAGATTAGGAAACAGTATGACATACTGAAAAAAAGCATTAAACTTGGAGTCAGAGGACCATGGTTCATCCCATTCAACTCTGCTACATGCTACCTACCTGTTTAGCCTTGTGAAAATTATTTTGGGCCTTTTGTTTTCAATTTCCTCATCTCTAAAATGAAGAGGTTGAACCATGTAGTTATTAGCATCTGAAAAATTACCTTATACACTAATGACAGCTTATGGAGGAGACCAAAAGACTTTAATTTCTTATACAAGTTTATCTGGACCTTCAAACCTCTGTAGATTTTGTAAAAATTGCCAAGACAAGCTATTCTTAGAAATGTGTTCAATAAGATAAGATGAATATAAACCCTCTGAATTGACTACTAATATCCACATGGACTGCCCTACCCATTGGAGGTATTGTTAGCCTTGGATGGAAACCCTGCAGAAAAATCGTGAAATAGGTGAAATTTGTACTCATTGTCCTTTCACTGCTCTTTGCATTCCATGATTCTCTCTTTCCTTTCTTATTGTCCTTATTGTGCCCACTGAAACACCCTACCATCAAGCCTGATGTTTTCAAGCCAGTACATACTATTTAAAAATCACATAGATCTCTCTCATCCCTCTCCTCACAACTTCCTTTCAATCAAAGCTCCCATGTTAATTCCACATCTGAGATAGGGGATCTGAGCACACTATTAAGATGCTAGCAAGAAAAAATTTGGTATCTTTACTATCTCATCTTCTCCTTCCTCACCCCACATCATTTTCTCAAGCTAGCATTTAGTGCAAAGATATGAATAAGGAATTTATTTTAGTTTGGAAGACAAAAAGGAATTTGAGGAAGAAGGCTTGTTTCTTCTTAGCATAGTTCAAATCACAACATGGAAGGAATAACCCAAGCTACCTACACAAAAGGGCATTCCTATCTTGGGCACCATATGTTTTCACTGGTTAAGAAATTTGGGGAAAAGGGATGGGGAAGAAGAATGCTAAGAGGAATTTATTGCTGAGAACAGTATCACAGTCAGGAACTTCTCAGCCAAACTGGATCAATCCCCAAGTGACTAATTTAAGCACCATTTAGCAGTTCAGTTAGAATCACCTCTGAGCAAAGTAATAAGCATGTGTACAATATTTAACATTAAGCAAGAGAAAATGATGATTTATGCAGAGGGTAGGATGTTGGATTTGGACAGCTCATTAACAATGCTAAAATTAATGGAAAGAGGCCAGATACATTCAATACACACATAAATCCCCTCAAGCAATGGGGTGGTGATGGTTTTTTTTTAATATATTTAAAGAGAAGTTAACTAGGATGCAATTAGCTCCAGTCCTCAGAAAACGATAAATTAATAGCTGTACTTTGACCATAGCTGAGCACTTATTCTGTGTGAATAAGTGGTCATGTGTGTAAATGAATAGGAGAGTATAGTGGCAGAAGCCTCTTCCAGAAGCTGAAGCATGAAGTTAACTCAAAGCTATCATTATTCAAGAAGAGAAGGGAAGGAAATAAACATTTATATAGTATTTATTATGTGCTAGACAGTGTAGTTTTTTTTGTACAACTAGTATAAGGAGAATCAAAGTTAGTGTACTTTACTTAAAGTATTTGTATCTTTTTTTTTTTAAAATCTGGACCATAATTTCATTGGTCTAGAGAACTCCCAAAGAGAAAACTCCTCTACTACTACCAGGTACTACTAGCTAGGATTTATACAAGGCTTTAAAGTTTGCAAAGCATTTTACAAATACTGCCCTATTTGATTCTCAAAAAAGCCTTTGAAATTAGGTGCTATAATCATCTCCATTTTACAGACAAGGAAAACGAAGCAGAGATTAAGTGATTTGTCTAGTAATTTGTGTCGGGCACACAGCTAATAAATGTCTGAAGTTGGATTTGAACTCATCTTCCTGATTCTAAGTCTAGCTCTTTATCCAATACAACACCAAGCTGCTGAGTTGCAATGGCTTTGTACTGAGAAGCTAATTTGCACAGGATTACATAGTGTATATAAGAAGTGTGACTAGAACCCAAGTTTATTGACTCTGAGTATTTATTACTACATGACAGATCATGGAAGAGACCAAAGTACTTTAATTTCTAATACAAGTTTAACTATAGCTTCAAACCACTGTAGATTTTGTAGAAATTGCTAAGATAAGCTATTCTTAGAAATATATTCACTAAGATAAGATAAATATAAACCCTTTGAAGTGACTACTAATATCCACATGGGTTGCCCTACCCATTGGAGGCATTGCTGGCCTTGGATGGAAACCCTGCAGAAAACCACGCTGCCTCTTTATTTTACATTTGGATATCCTAGTTTGGAGAAAGAGTAACATCAATAAAAATCAATAAAATCAGTAAATCAACAAATCAGTAAACAAATGTTAAATCCTTTCTATGTGAAAGGTGCTGTGCTGGGACTAGGGATTTTTTTTTTTAATCAAAAGCAGACCTTGCCCTCAAGAAACTGACATAAATATGTATGTTTCATACATATATATATACATCATACATGTATACACAGATTGCATATATAACACGTACATGTGTACACATGATGTGCATTACAGTGTGTGACTGGTACATGTGTGTATAATGTGCACATATAGCACATGCATATGTTCATGTAATGTGCATAACATATTGTACACAATATACATATCTATGTGTATGCACATCCCCATAATATTTATGTGTGTATAATGTAGGTATCCATGATGTATTTGAATACATATGTATGCATAAATAACATGGGTATATATACATGATATATATATATATATATATATATATATATATATATACACAAAACAGATACAACTTGATGTTAGAAGGAGGCACTAGCAGCCAGGAGCTTAGGAAAGGTTTCACAAAGAGGCAGCACTTTAGCTGAGCCTTGCAGCAAATTCTGAAATGTAGGTGAGGAGGAAGAGCATTCCAGGCATGGGGGCAGGAGATGGCACATCATGTATGAAGAACAGTCAAAAGTTGGGCTGGAACTTAGCTTAGATAGGAATAATGTGTGATAAGGCTGAAAAAGAAAGTTGGTACCAAGTTGTAAAAGGATTTTAAATACCAAGTGGAAGTGCTTGTATTTGGTTCCAGTAACTCTGTTAACGGAATTTGTGACATAGAAAAATGATGTGGTCTGAACTATAATTTAAGATAAATCCCTTTGGCGATTGTATGAAGAATGGTTTGGAGTAAAGGGAGATTTGAGTTTTAAACCTCCTTCAGTCATTCAAACTCTTAAACTCCATTTCCTCCATTGTAAAAGGAGATAATAATAGTTCCACTAACCACCTTTTGAGAATCAAATAAGATAATGCATCAACGGGTATTGAGAGGCCACAATGCTTGCAATCTTTTGTCTTCTACATTAAAGTTAATGACTTAAATGGATAATTTGTTACTCTGTTCTCAGACACCTGAAGAACTCTATATTTAGAGAGGAGGGGAATCCATAGGAGAATTAGAACAAAGAAGAAAAGCTGACCAGGAAAGACAGAATAGTATTCTAGAAGACCAATAGTCTAAAGGCCCTGGTCTTTGACCTGAATAGGCCATCATTGTCCAGACCTCAGTTTCCTCATCTGTAAAATGAGATAGTTGAACAAGATAATTTCCGTGGCCTTTTGCAATTCTCATCTATTGATTAAGCCACTAAAGTAAGGTTAGTTTGTTTGCTAACCATTTGTGGGGAATCTTGTCCCTACTGAAATCATCTTACAGAGGATTCAACCAGCAAATTGTGCCCATAAGCCCTGTAAAAATATTCAGTCAGAAGAGGGAAGGCTGATGAACTATAAATATGTTGGCCCTCCCAGCATCAACACAGAGCTTTTCTGGCAGCCTCAAGAGCAGGTAAGATAGTGCTATGGCTAAATTTGACATTGATTTAGCCTGACCTACTATGTTTAGAACATAAGATTAGCCTATTATTCAGCAACATTACATCAAACTTAGATTAAGTCATGAGCAAAGATAACAACCAACTCTCAGATTGTTTACTTTTTCATTTTTAGTAGATTTAATTTCTGGTCCATCTTACCATTTAGGCATCTCCCTCCCAGCTCCTTATTGGAGCGTGGAGGTAGTTCTATGCCAACCTCTAGTTGTTTTCCATGGATTGTCTAATTGGTAGAAAGGAACCATAAGTCTCATGCTGAGATTGTCACTTAACTTGTCACATCAGCCCAAACTCTCCCCCTCTAGAACAAAGAATTAATGATAGTGTGCTACCCACTATGTCAGAGGTCATGCTTTGAATGAGGATATATACCTCAAAGAAAAGAAAGCAAGCTTTGGCTATGTTGCTGTCAAGTTACATTTTCCTCATGCAATCTGCACTTGAATCCTAAAGGAAAAAGTTCTAATGTGAGCATTGGCAGAAAGACCATTGATCAGGCTTCATACTTGTTTGGAGAATGCAGGACTTCTGATCTACAAATAGTCAAGATTCCAATGATTATTTTTTGAGATAACACATGTTGCTTGTGTGGTCAGTGATAAGTCTTGAATAGGAGGCATCCTATTTTTTTTTTTTTTTACCATTGATACAAAGTGTAACATTATGGTTTTGTTTCCTTACCCACTAGTTAGTTGCTTAAACCCACAAAAAGAGAATTTTAGGTCCTGCTTGGAGATAGCAAACTAAGATTTGAGGAAAAAATGAACTAACAAAGGTCAGTTCCTGAATTTGGAAACAGAGTGCCTAAAGAAAACATTGGGCTGCTTTTCATGAGTGTGCTCTGCTTTGCTAAAATGGGGAGTATTACAAATAAAACTCTCCTGGTGGATCAAGGACCTAGACAGGATATTAAAGATAAGGCAGTTACATAAAATAGAACTTATCTCAGTGTGGCAAACTGACAGTCAAGCAGAAGAGCATAGTGTGACTAAGAGTCATCTTTCCAATAACAATTTGTATTTTAACCCAACCACTGAGAAAATGACAAAGCCTTTATGTATGGGCATTGCACAATGACTGCAAGTCTGCACTATCCCTGGGTACAGGGGAGAGTAGTGGAGACTTCCCTCTGATTTTCAAAGTCCCTCACCTATCCCTTCCTTCTCAGTACAAGTTTAGTGATTATTTTTTTAATTAAAACTTTTTATTTGCAAAACATATGTATGGTTAATTCTTCAACATTAACCGTTAGAAAGCTTTCTGTTACAAAATTTTTCCCCCCTACTCTCCACCCCTCCCCTAGATGGCAGGATATCCACTACATGTTAATTATGTTAAAATACTTGACAAATCGAATATATGTATACATATTTCTTTCTTTTTTTATATGTATACATATTTCCACACATCATTTTTGTGCAAGAAAAATCATATCTACAAGAAAGAAAAATCAGAGAAAGGAAACAATGCAAGCAAATATCAATAGAGAGCATGAAAATGTTATGTTGTGGTTCACATTTTACATCCCTCTCTCTGGGTGTATATGGCTTTCTTCACTGAACAATTGGAAGTTGTTTGAAACATTTCATTGTTGAAGAGAGCCATGTCCATCAGAATTGATCATCATATAGTATTGTTGCCATGTATAATGATCTCCTGGTTCTGCTCATTTCACTCAGCATCAGTTCATGCAAGTCTCTCCAGGCCTCTCTGAAATCCTCCTGTTGGTCATTTCTTACAGAACAATAATATTCCATAACATTCATATACTATAATTTGTTCAGCCATTCTCCAATTGATGGGCATCCATTGAGTTTCCAGTTTCTAGCCACTACAAAAAGGGCCGCCACAAACATTCTTGCACATGTGGTTTCCTTTCCCTCCTCTAAGATCTCTTTGGGATATAGGCCCAATAGAAACACTGCTGAGTCAAAGGGTATGTACAGTTTGATAACTTTTTGAGCATAGTTCCAAATTGCTCTCCAGAATGGTTGGATCCGTTCACAGATCCACCAACAATGTATCAGTGTCCCAGTTTTCCCACACCCCCTCCAACATTTGTCATTATCTTTTCCTGTCATTTTAGCCAATCTGACAGGTGTGTAGTGGTACCTCAGAGTTGTCTTAATTTGCATTTCTCTGATCAATAGTGATTTGGAGCACCTTTTCATATGACTACAAATAGTTTTAATTTCATCATCTGAAAATTGTCTGTTCATATCCTTTGACCATTTATCAATTGGAGAATGGCTTGAATTCTTATAAATATGAGACAATTCTCTATATATTTTAGAGATGAGACCTTTATCCAAACCCTTAAATGTAAAGATGATTTCCCAATTTGATGCTTCCCTCCTAATCTTGTCTGCATTAGTTTTGTTTGTACAAAACCTTTTTAACTTAATATAGTCAAAATTATCTATCTGGTGTTCAATTAAGAGTTCCAGTTCTTCTTTGGACATAAATTTATTCTATCTCCACAGGTCTGAGAGGTAAACTATACTACGTTCCTCTAATTTATTTATAATAGGTGATTGACTTTATGATCTCCATAGCCAAGAGAAGGCTGAAGTCTCCATTCAAGGAATACCAGACCTGTGATTTAATTGCTACAGGGAACTTCTGCCCATGTTGGTCTATACCTATTTGTCTGGAACATTGGGAGGGAGGTTAAGGGATGATCTCCACATCCAGGACAATATATGTCAGAAGCAGGACCTGACTCCAGGTCTCCCTGACTCTTTATCCATCAAAACCACAGTCATTCCTAGACAGAGGTAGTTTAATTAAAACAAGGAAACTGCATATTCACAAAGTAAATCTAAGGCACAGTAATCATTTTTCTATTCTCTTCTACTTGAATAATACTTAGGGTTGAAGGAGCTGGGGAGGCAAAGATGAGGAGAAAATAGGGAGGGAGGTTTATGATGAAAAATGAATCATCTCATCAGGGCAAAGATGAATCTAGGGTTCACCTCCCTGCTGCTTCCTACCTTCTTTTTCTTCTCCATGGCCAACTCACTGTCCCTCTCCTCCCCAGGGTGAATGCTCCCCCAAATGCCACAACCTCTTTGTGCTGGAGACTGTCTGCGTGGCCTGGTTCTCCTTTGAGTTCCTTCTCCGCTCAATCCAGGCTGAGAGCAAGTGCGCCTTCCTCCGGACACCACTCAACATCATTGACATCTTGGCCATCCTGCCTTTCTACATCTCCCTTATTGTGGATCTGGCTTCTGCCCAAAATAGCAAGCCAGGTGGTACTGGGAATAAATACCTGGAGCGAGTGGGACTTGTGCTGCGTTTCCTTCGAGCTCTGCGTATCCTATACGTCATGCGACTGGCCCGTCACTCTCTGGGCCTCCAGACCTTGGGGCTGACTGTGCGCCGCTGCACCCGTGAATTTGGGCTCCTTCTCCTCTTCCTTTGTGTGGCCATGGCCCTCTTCTCCCCATTGGTTTACCTGGCAGAGAGTGAATTAGGAGCTGGAAAGGAGTTCACCAGCATCCCTACCAGCTATTGGTGGGCAGTCATCTCTATGACCACTGTGGGTTATGGAGACATGGTACCCCGGAGCATTCCTGGGCAGGTGGTCGCTCTGAGCAGTATCCTCAGTGGCATCCTATTGATGGCCTTCCCAGTTACCTCCATCTTCCATACTTTCTCTCGTTCTTACACAGAGCTAAAAGAACAACAGCAGCGGGCAGCAAATCATGAGATGCACCTTTTGGAAGAGAGCACCAGGTCCCACACAGAAGACAGTTCTTCTCAGGCAATGGATAGCTCCTTCCTACCTGGGGGACCTGCAGCTGCTGCTGCCCTGGAACAACAATGGGCACTAGCAAATCATGCCGCCAGAAGGAGCTGCTGATGGAAAGCCAGAAAGGGGATGGCCAAGTCAGCCCCCAAAGCAAAGGGAAAAGAGGAGCTGATTCCTCCTCAGTCTCTAAGACTAACACACAGTCGGCACTGTGTATAAATTAGCCTGTGAACAAGAGAAACAGGAGAAGGGAATATAATTAGGGAAGCTCATTTTAAAAAAATAAAGTATTTTTTGAGCTTTGGTGCAGGGCCAACATATATCCAGATCCACTGTACATAAGCTTTTTAGTTAAGTCACCCTGACATGAATGTAGGCTGGAGCCCCTTTGTGGACTTGGCACTGAGTCCAAGAAAATGCAACTTTTCCCTGATAACTTTAAAAATAAGGCTAAGTCACTTATACAAAGCCTTTTCCCGATACCACCAGAAAAGGGGGAGGAGGTAGTAGGAAGTCAGGCTTCAGAAAGTCACCTGCTGACAGGTCTGAGCCTGACTCTTGGTGGTTATGCATAAATTTAGTAAACATGTATATTGCTCCAATAAACTCTAGCTGCAGTTGAACCTAACCCATCCAGACAGACACCTACCATCTCAGCAGCTGGCCTTCTTAATGAGAAGGTAGAATGTCAAAGATAGGCTTGGGGGTTTGAGAGTAAACAGTCTTTTTAAAATCAGATCATGGGCCTTATGCTTTTCCTACTTCCATTAGAAAAATTTCTATAACTCCCTAAAAATAAATTCCAAACTCCTTAGGAAATTTAAGACTTCAGTTCAAAATAGTCAACACTAGCTTGACTTTTAGCTGTAGGTACTTTTCTTCTTGTAGATACCTTGCTCTATGAGCTCTTGGCCACCTGATTCTCTGTAGTCCCTTAATTAGCACTTGCTTTTAGGTGAGGAGGAAAATATCCAGCCCTTTCACCTCTCCCATATGATAATAAATTCACCTATACTTAAGGAGAACTTTGCTAATTTCTGTTCTCCTCATAATGAAAGCCTTCAATTTCAGGAAGGGACCATTCAACCCAGGGTGAACAATCAGCAAAAGCCACAATCATTTTGTTGATTCTCCAGAAAACCTCTCTCCTTAACATTTCTGCCATGCCCCTATTGGTGGTGATTAAAATAACTCAGGACCCCTAAGGAATCCTTAGATATATTTTACTTGGTCTGTGACCTTGAGTAGAAAAAAAATTACATCTTTATTTTCATAAACCTCTAAATGATATTTAGCATTTCCTCCAATTATGACTGTAGGCAATGTGTCATTATTCTTTGAGAGGGTATATAGGCTTCACCAGACTGCCTAAGGTATCCATGACACAAAAAAGGTTAATCCAATTTAGATGACAGTGACATTATAGGTTCCCCCTTGCATGTAATGAGAAAATTGCTTTCTCTCTCACATCCCATCTTCTTGCCTCCCCCCCAAAAAACTGGAATATACCAAAACCTACCACAGATAAATAAACCATGAGCAAAAGAGAGTAATTTCTCAGGTACCCAATTTACATTAACTGGATCAGAACTGGTCTCTGACAGAGAGTCTAGGTGACCTTAGACAACTCACTTACCTCTCCAGGTCCAGGAAATCTCTAAATTGATGAAGAGTTCCTGATCTGCACTAGTAGATGGAATTTCCTCACTGAGAATTCCCTGCATAAATGACATCACAGGTCAACAGGACAACCCTCCCTCCCCTTTCCCCCCCACAATGGTAGGCATGACATTGTGTGCACAAATTCTCCCTCTACTTTGAATTCCTCTCCACCATCCCCCATATAGCTAAATTCACAGCTGCTAGGAGCAACACTAATCCATAAGCATGAATTATTTTGTATTTTGTGGAAATAGAGAGAAATGGGAATTTCTAAGTCCTGCTACTTTTAAATTTTTAATTAAGAACTAATAAACAATAAAAGCCTGATGTCAGGCCATTCAACCATCAGCCCTTGTCTCGGGGAACTGGAAGAATAAGGCTTCCTGGGCTCTGGCAAGAGAGACTGATTTTTGTGCAGAAGAAAGAAAGAGTTATTGTCCCCACTTGTCTTACAGCTCCAAGGCACACTGTGAGTCCTGCTATCTTTCCCACTGGCAGCCTATTCGTAAAAAGACAACAAACATAGGCACTGGTGCTCAGGGGTAAGCAGGGAAGAGGGTGAATGATGGGGGGAAGGCCTGTTGAGAAACCTGTTACAGTTTAATAAAAATGCCAGAGCTCTTCTACACACAACAGTGTCTGACTGAATCTTTCAAGGAATAATGGCAAGGGTGGGAGGGGATCAAACTTGTGCTATTTAACCCCAGAAGGCAAAATCAGGACATAGACTTCCTCTTTAGGAAGATTATCTTGGCAGTTTAGTGGAGTTTGGATTGGCATTATATATGCAAATCCTACTAAAGGGTATTGTAATAATCCAGCTATTGGTGGCCTGCACCAGGGTAACAACTAGGTGGAAACATTTAAGAGAGATTTGTGAAGACAGAAACAAGATTTGACAATTGATGAGGATATATGAGTGAGAGTAAAGAGTTGAGGATGTTTTTGAGGTTTTAAAGCTAGGTGATTAGGAAGACAGAGATGCCTTTGATACTGATGGGGAAGTTCAGAAGAGAGTCTGTGGAGAAGACAAGGAGATCTGCTTTGAATGTGTAGAATCTGAGATGTCTACAGGACATCCAGTTCAAGATTATCCATTAGGCAACTGGAGATGTGAAGCTGGAGGTCAGAGCTGAATAAGTAGATCTGAGGATCATCTGCCTAGAGACAAATGATAATTGGTATTCTCATCTTTGAGATAGCAAAGATGAGCCTCTGATGTGCTCAAAGATCATTAGAGGTGAGAAAGATGTGTAGTTTCTCCTAATGAAAATATACTTTTCTGAAATGGCCATGAATACATCAAGGCCCAGACTCCCTCAGGCAGCTCCCTCATTATATTTTTGCCAATCATTTAAAAAAAAATCTGTCTCAGATTTCCCAAAAGCCCAGCAACTCTGTGCAAGGGGGAGTGGGGTGGGAGGAGGAAGAGGCTGAGAGGGGAGAGAGTACTTGAGAACATTTACCATATAGAGTGTTTAGCCTTGGCTCCCAGTGATAAAAAAGTAGAAAACAGCAGCTCCATTAAGACCTTCCAGAATTAAAAATTTCCTGAGTCTATTAATTGGATGAGAAGGGCCATTTTTTCATTCCCCTCACCCCCTTATTTTGTGTGACATCCTTAGTCTCTTCCTTTCTTTCTCTTTCAACTTCTGAACCCTTCCAGGTACTCATATGACTGTACCTCACATGTCATGGGATATCATCATTTCATAGCTATCAACAACTTTCTCAGCTAAATGATAAATGTTAAAATAACTTTTCTTCTTAAAAGTTAAAAGGCAAACAGTGAGACTGATGAAGGGGAGAGGCAGTCTGGGAAAGCAGAATTCTAAGTGCTTGTATGCCATAGAAAAAAATGGATGCCTATGATCATTTAAAAACAAATGAACTAGCTGAATGATCCTCTAGTGCCTGTCATCATAAAAGCCATAAAGTACTAAGGCAGAGCTAGTGGGTGTTACATAAGCTGCAGTCATATACCCTTGTGGAGTTACCCAGTTTGGCCCTGTTAAAGGCACATATTGTGAACAGCTTTGTCAGACACTCAAGAACAATTAAGTCCATCTCTCTAACTTTTACATTAGAAGTAAGATGAAGGAAGACATCTTCCAAATGTCACTGAATATGGCAGCAAGCCAAATCTCCCATGCTCAAAGGCAGGCACCCTCAGGCCCTTTCCTTCACTCTTTTTCAGCTGAGATATTGCCTGAGAGGTTTGAATGTCTTGCAAAAAGCCCTGAACTCCCTCAACAAGGAAGCCTGTCCCATACATTCTGGACTCAGCTTGTCATTCCAGAAACAAGATCAGTCACTCTTCCTTGGAAGCAGGGGAAAATGAGAAGAGGGAAATCAGGTAAGAGGTGACTTTCTGTTCTTAAAACATGAAGCTGCCCAGGTCAGATGAGGTTGTTTTGTGTATCACTATCACTGGATTCTTTTAAATGACTTCCTACCACCAGAGTTCCAAATCTGGAAGCTCAATCCCCAGGACATGGAAGTAATGTAGAAGGTAATTTGTCTGTAACACTGAGAAGTGGTATGGAAAATGTCAAAAGAGTGAAACAGTAAAAGCATAAACCTTAAGAAGGGAAAAGGAGAAGAGGAGTTTAGACTACACAAGCCCATCTCTTATATTACTTTGATGCTGCTTCTAATGGAATTATTAAACACGTTTTGGGCCCTTAAGCTGCAACTCTAAGGCTAAGTTGGAAGTAGCTGGATGTTGCAGGTAGAAGTGGGGTTAGATATAATAGTTTGAGATTCTGAGATGTTAGAAAAAATTGTTAATGTGTGGATTGTACCTTAGTGTAATGGGAACAACAGTGGATTTGGAGGACTCGAGTTCAAATTGTTCTGCTACTTACTTAAAGGAAAATTACTTCATTTCTCTGGTCCTCAACTTGCTCACCTGTAAAGTAAAGGAGGTGGGCTAGAAACTGCTTATGTATGGTCTTTTAGTCATTCATCTAAAGGTCCTTTCTCAATTCTCATCCTTCTAAACTTTTTTTTTTTACAACTTCTCACATTATCAATCATCTCTTTTTCTTTGATATTCTCCTTTCTATATTTTTGTGACCCTGCTTTCCTGGTTTTCCTCCAACCTAACTAAAGTCTCCTTCACTGGATCTTCTTCCAAGTTAGGTTCACTAACCACAGGTGTTCCAAAGCTCTGTCCTGAGCCCTATTCTTTTCTCCCTCTATAGATTAGTTCCTACGGATTTAATATTTCTATATAAATGATTCTTATATTTGCTTATCCAGATCCAAACTCCTCTCTTGAGCTGGATTCTACTTTCACATCTCTTGAATCCTCAGTGTCTTTATCACTATAGTGTGCTCCAGACCCTCAGCATCACTTCATGGCCTAGAGTATTGCAATAATTTTCTGTTTGGTTTTCTTGCATCATTTCTTCCCACTCCTATCCATCCTCCATTCAGCTGTCAAATTTCTTTCCAAAGCATGGATCAACTCATGCCACCTCTATTCAGAGTCTTTAGGATCAAATATAAAAGCCTCTGTTTGGCTTTTAAAGCTCATCCTAACTCGATCCCTTTCTGTCTTTCTAGTCTCCTTACACTTCATCCCTTTCTACATAACTGCTGAATCCAAGGTATTGATTTCCTTGCTGTTCCTCCCACCTGACACTCCACCTCCTGATTCTGGGCATTTTCATTGGCTGTCCCTCATGCTTAAAATGTTCTCTTCTCCTCATCTTTGTCTCCTAGCTTCTTCCTTCAAGTTCCAGATAAAATCCCAACTTCTACAAGAAATCCTTGTTAACACCAGTGCTTGTTCTCTGTGGTTATTTCCTTCTTTATTCTGTTTTTTTTTTTAATAGTCTCTTTATGCAAATTGTTTGCTTGTTGTATCCTCCATTAGTGTGTGGGCTACTTGGGAGCAGACACTTTTATTAGGTTTTGTAGTTGTCAGCTTTATTTTCTTTCCCTTCTCCAGGTTTTAGCTTAACACAGTGGTAGGCACAAAACAGGTTCTTAATAAATACTTGTTAATTTTACAGTCTCAGCCCTAAAATCTATGTTATCTTTTCTTTCTCCCTCTTCAAACACTTGGGAAATTTAATAAAAATCTAGCCATAAAAATGCTGAAGCTAGCAGTCCCTACATGGCTCTTTGCCAGTACTACTTGGTCACTGATCCAACAGCTTGAAGGGGAGTGAACCACAAATTTGCCACCCTCTGCTCTAGGCCTAGGCACTTAAAAACAGGGAAATGTTAAAATAGCAAAGCTAGATGGATTCCCTCTGATATTTTTTGCCTCCTCTTCTAGGAAAATACCAATAATCAATGATGAAAGGAGTGGAGAGCCATTTCTAATCACCAGATATTTCACCTTAAATTGGGGAGAATTTAAAGTATGACTTAAGAAACATATCAGAGGAAATTCCCTTCCTTTTGTATTGGAAGATTTGTTTTTTAAATCTATAAACATCCTTTGCCTTTTTCTTTGTTTTTTTAATGTATTCTTTCCTTTCCAAAATAGGATATGAACAAGAACAATTGTACTATGTGCCTAAAGGCAACTTAATTTTGTGGGCTTATTCTTCATTTGTACAATGAGTTTGGATTCACAGAATGGTCCCCAAATTCTTCCAGCTGTATCTCAGAATCAGAATTTGAGAATTGGAAAGGACTGGAAAGGACTTCATCTGGTCAACCCACTAAAATATATCTGATAAACAATCATCCAGCTGCTGCTTGAAGACCTCCAAGGAAAAAGAATTCCCTACCTCTAGAGGAATGCCATTTCCATTTTGGTCCAGATTTAAATCTTCTAAATTTCCCTCTGTGCATCTTCCACTCAAAGGTTCTGCTCCTGGTTCTGCTCTAGGAGACTAAAGAGATCTAACAGCTACTTCACAAGATAGCCACCTTTTCTGTCATCTTCCAACCAAGTAATCAAGTCTTATGGCTTCTACCTTTGTAATATCGCTACTGCAAGAGACGAGACTCCCTTCTCCCCACTCCAGTCTACTTTCTATTCATCTGTCCAATTAATACTCCTAAAGTACAGGTCTGATCATATTCATTCCTTTTTTCAGTAAACTCCAGTGGCTTCCTATCAAATCCAAGATCAAATATAAAATCTTGTTTGACTGCTTTTAAAGCCCTTCATACCCACCACTTTCAATCTTCTCAAACCTTATCTTCCTCACTATTCTGTGACGCAATGATACTGGTCTCTTTACTGTTCCTCAAACAAAACATTCCATCTGTTGATTGGTCTTTTTTACTAGTTATCTCCCATACATGGAATGCTCTCCTTCCTCAGTTCTATTTTCTGGCTTCCTTGGCTTCAAGTCTTAGCTAAAATCTCACCTTCTCCAGGAAGCCTTTCCCTATTCCCTTTCATAATGCCAGTGCCTTTCCTCCTGTAAAGAACACTACCCAGTCACCCAGGCTTGCAGCCTAGCACCCTTGATTTCATCATATCTCCTGTAAATATGTCTCTATCTTCCAACATAGCCACTATCATGTTGAAAGTCTTCTTTGTCTCACATTTGGACCATTACAATTGCTTACTAGTTGATCTGTTTTAAGTCATTTGTCTCTACTCCAGTTCACCTCCACTCAGCTATCCAAATGATCTTCATAAAGCACAACTCCTTACTCAGTTTCCAATGGATCCTTATCTCCTCTGGGAACAAACATAAAATCCTTTCTCTGACATTGAAAGCCCTTCACAAGTTGGGCCCCTCTTACCTTTTCAGTTTTTTTATACCTTACTCCCCACATCCAACTGTGGGATCCAATGACACTGGCATCCTTGCTGATTTTTTAAACAAAAAACTCCATCTCCCAACTCCAGATATTTTCATGGGCTACCTTCCAAATCTGGAATGATTTTTCTCCTCTGTACCTTCTGGTTTCTTCAAGTACTAGCTATAATTCTACTTCCTGCAAGAAGCCTTTCCCAGTCTCCCATTATCTTAGTCTTCCCTTCATTATTTCCAGTTCATCCTGAATATAGTTTGCTGGCACACTGTTGTTTTCAGACTGCTCTGCCATTAGACTACAAAAGCAGAGTCTTTTTTTTCCCCCTTTCACTGTATCCCAGCAATCAGCAGAATACCTGGCACAGTATTAGGTGCTTCACAAATACTTCTATACTTCTAAGCTTTCTTCTTCAGACTACTTTGCTCAAGCAGATGCATTGTTACCTTTTAGCTATCATAGAATTGACTGCTTAGCTTGATAGTGTTCATTTGTGGAAAAGAGGCTGGGATTCTAGTATAGGGCATACATCACTTACAGTCTATGGGAAGAGTTCACCAAAATCTGACAAGTATGATTTGTACCTGTGACCTTCTGGAGTCCTGTCTGTTAAGACTTCATTACCAAGCAGATCTCGATGATTAATTAACAAGTAGAATTAGTAATGAGTCACACAGAAAAACAAGTTACCAGCCTTCTGTTCTATTCGGTTTCCATCCAGTTTGGCACATTTCTTTTTAAACCCACATGGTAGGGTCACCCTAAACCAAGCCTAGCTGCTTTCTGATTTCCTTCCACTACATACACTGAAGGAGGTCATACTGGATCTTGCCTTCCTTTTGTGAGGCTGAACAATCTAGGATTAAGAATAAGTTGCAGACGTGGGCTATTTGGATCCTTACACTTTCTAAAACTATCATATATTAACTTTGTATATATTTAGTATGTATTTACTAATGTGTACATGGGTGTCTCCCCCTATTAGAATGGACATTTCTTGCAGACAAGGAAATGTTTCATTTTTTTCTCTGTATCTCCAATATTTAGCATGTTATCTGGCACATAGTAAATAAGTATCTAATAAATGTTAGTTGATTGGTTGACTCTCCCAAAGGAATTACAGTCAGGGCAGTAGCATTTCCAAGAGAAAAACTGGACCATCACAGAAAAAAGAGGTTTTGTATATGGATAGTAGAAGTGCACATGGCAGTTTTAAGTGTAAATGTATAATTTGATATGTTTTACTTTTATTTGGGGAAAAATAAACTTTTCCCTATTTGGGGATAATAAATTACAAAGAATGTTATTCCTCACACTTGGTATGTGATCAAAATTTTTCATTAAATTGGAAATCTTCATTTCTCTCCTCCAAATCACTCTTATAACATATTTGATAAAATATAAGAAGGGAAGAAAGAAAGGGAGAGGGGAAGAAAGAGAGACAGCACTCACTCCCTCTCTCTCTCACATATAAACACACACTTTTCCAGGGCTTCATCATTCATAAACTGGCTGACCAAAACCACGTAAGTATAAATGAGTACAATACATAGGGGTGACAATTCAAGCAATACATGGTCCTGAAGAAAATTGAGTGCCCCAGACTAGTGGCTTATTCAGCAGAGTTTAAACTCCCAATCTTGGAGTTTAGTTGCTTTGGGCAGAGAAAGGCTTAGTTAGCTACAAATGATAGGGACAGAGATAATATGTTCATGTGAGGCCCCTCCCACTTTCTATTTCTT
Organism: Myrmecobius fasciatus; assembly: GCA_023553655.1. Lineage (NCBI taxonomy): Eukaryota > Metazoa > Chordata > Mammalia > Dasyuromorphia > Myrmecobiidae > Myrmecobius > Myrmecobius fasciatus. Next base: position 33,281 of record JAJPUD010004250.1, on the reverse strand, counting down.
ACCCCATCAGTGTTTTCCCTTTGAGACCACCTTCCATTAGAAAAAGTATTCTCTTATGTAAAAATTTTTGCATGTTTTGTTCACAATTATAACATATGTTTCTTGAGGGCCGGGACCCAGTTTTGCTTTCCTTTGAATCCCCAGTGCTTAGCAGTGGGCTTGGCAGCATAATGCTTGTTGATTAGCAGATTAGTAGTGACCCCAAAGTTTCTGGATGGGCCTTAGTAGCTAAGGCCAAGGGAGGAGAGGAACAAAATCAAGTCATAATTCTTTGCATTATAAAGACTCAAAGAACTCAAAGGTATTTTTTCACACTCTTAAAAATTATATAAACCTGAAATCCACTCAAAAAAAAAAATCCCCACTGAATTCATATGTTTATTTAAAGTCATCAAAATCACCAAACACTGTGAACAGTTCAGAATGTTCATCATATAGTCAACAGAAAAGTGCCTGATGTGAGTCATTCACATGTTAGCTCTTAGGCAATTACTGCTTTAAACAGACATCTCCAACATTTATTATTTTATTATTATGTAAAACTTAGTAACATTTTTAAAGCATCTTACAGGACAAATATCCAGGGGAATTTATTCCCTGCACATACTTCAAGCATTATTCCACTACCCCGGCATCTTGCATCCTGCAGCCCCTTTAAAAAAAACACTTGTTCATAGAGCTTTGGTTCAGATTGCAGACAAATTAGCATCTGCAACAGAAAACATTCCCTCTGCCCTGCAAAAGGAAAAATAAAAACACTATTTCCATTTTCTTTTCAATATCATTACCTATTATCAAGACATAGGTATTTACAACACTTGGTCTTTTATGTTTATCTATTTTATGAACCTCAAGTAAACTAATCTTTTAGGGGTTGAACAGAATAGAAAATAGCCTAGAACTAAATTTTGGCTATAATATGCCCACCTAATAACAAACCTAGGCAAGGATTATTAAGTAATAATGCCTGGCTATACTCTGTACAACCAGGAATCAAAAGACAAGGTGACAATGTGTATACAAACAGGTGGATTCTGCCATGGTAAGAAGGTAAATTAAGCTGGGAATAAAGAAGTCAGGTTAGTCAGGAGAACAGAACTGGAATAAGGAAGAAGCTTGGGCAGGCAAAGATGTTCCTGACCCATCATGCCACCCAAATGCCATCTCTGTAAGGTCACTTTAGGCATAGGAGCATATGGCACCAAACAAAATCAATAGAGTTGGGCCCACAGCACTCCATGCCAGGCTATTGAAAGAACAGCATTCCTGAGTTTTAGGTATAATAAATGTCACTGGCACAGAGTTCATTCCTGACTTTAGACTATGGTAAGACTGTGCCTTTGTTTAAGGCTTCCCCCCAGCTTCCAGCAGCTTGTGCCATTGGACTTTCCTGAAGAACAGAAGTAAAATGCTATGTGTGCACATATGTGTTTGTAAAATACCAAGAAAAAAACCCAAAAAACACAGATCTAAAAAAAGAAAATACATCCAAAGATGGGATTAGCCATTATGTCTCCAAGGAGAAAGAGTTATGTATTCCCCTGGCCTTCATAGGAAATGGGAGTTTTGAGATCAAGCTTCTCCAAAGAGTGAAGTCACACAAGAGCCAACCCACCTGAAACTGCATGGGTTCTCTCTAATGAGTGACTAACATTCAAACAGAAAAGGACCACAGGCACAATGCCTTTCACACAGTAGGTACTCAATGCTTCTTTGTCACTACTGAAAGTATGCCCCTTTATGTAGTTCAGCAGAGTATGGCATCAGCCAGCATGCAGATCCAGTGCAAAACACCACCCATAATAAAGCAAGACACTGGATGCAGTATCCCCTGAGTTCTTCCTGACCTAAAAAAGGATTATCAAATGCCCAGGAGACCAGAGGTAAGAAAACCTCATATATACCCACAGTAGTGTTTAATAAAGTGGGTCTTAGGGAGAAGGCCAGCAAAGAAACAACAATGCCCAAGAGTTTCAGTACATTCTGATTCCCAAATGTTTGTTAGATATGTCTGCCTTTGGAAACAACTGGTAGAGGCCAAGGGCAACTGGTGATGAAAAGTACATGCCAGAAGCTCATGGAAATGCTCCATTCCAAAAACAGAATCTCAGAAACCAACACCAACATTAGTCAAATAAATATATATGTATATGTAAAATTCATTATGCAGAACTTCTTTTTCATATGTGTGTATATTGCATATACACACATGTGCACATATATATAAAACTATAAAGCCATATATACATATATACACATATATGGTTTAAGTATATAAAATTATTTGTCCCTCACTAATCTTCTCAATGATCCTTCTGGCACCGAACATAATACTAAATCTCTCTGGAAGAGGTGCACTTTGATGATGTTTCCCTTGTACTTGTATACTTCAGGTTATCTGTGTTCTCTCTCCTCAGGCCACAAATAATCACTATTTGGCACTGAGTACTTCTGTCAGGGTGAGCTAACAGAGCTATTTTTTAAATAAAAGATGTATGTTTGTGGATTTTTCAACATAAGGAATTATTGGTTATTCTTGTCAGTATTTCTGATCTTCCTCCTTCCCTGCTTGTCTATTACTCACAAATTTTCATCAAGGTTCTCCTATTCAGGTATTGCCTCATATAGTAGCAGCAGGGGCTTTGAGTAAGCCATGATCAGGATTAGCAGAATTTACCCAACATAGGTCTTCTTTTGCCAATCTTCTTTTGTCACTACCTGTGGCCAAAGGCAATAAACTAATTTCCTCTGCCTCTATTTGGACCAAGAGGGCAACTTGTAATTACCCTTAGCAACTTTCATAGTTACTACAAGGGCTCCAGAAAGTCAAAACAATCCCTATCCTGCTGAGCAGTAAAGGAAATTAGAGGGTAGTCCCTTTAAAAGGTGACTGGTGCTTGTGTGCTAAATGGAGATTCAACCAGAGAGATAATCTGTGTTTAGAGATAGAAAATTGAAATTGAATTTTAACTACTGCCCCTTGATAAATGAGATCATTTTTCTTTTTCATCTGTCTTTGCTGGCTATGGTGGCTGATCCCCAGCATATCAAGAGAACTAGCTTTTTAAATAAGTACTCTAAACTCCAATGTGCATAATATTTATAAATATATTAAGAATTCCAATCAAATACTTATATGAGTAGTAGATTTTTTTTAAATAGGGGAGGGGAAATGGGTAGAAAAAAATTTTTTATATCAGTTAAAAATTTAAAACCCAGCCCTTGAAATATAAAATACATTTCCATATAAATGCTCATTTATGAGCATGCATACATAACAATATACTGGTGCTATCTTAGTAGGAATAAGGCCCATGAGTATGTATGGGAAAAAAATCTATCAAAAGCAAGACTTTCAATATCTTCCTTGACTAATGAGACTGAAGTACAACAGATTATTAAAGCTAACCTTCAAGATATTGGACATTCATCTTTCCTTTCCTCTTCCTCATGCCTTTCTCCCTAATTCCTCACAGCCTCACCAGTGTCCCCAGTGCATTTCCCAGTCCTTTTTTGCTTTTGTTTGGAAGGAGGCAGCTGTATCTCCAGGCTCCCACTGAGGAAAGCAGAGGTCTCACGTTGGTGTCCCCCTCATTGATGGTAGGTGTCCTTTCTCTCTCTGCCTTTAGAGGGCCTTTGCACTAACTGGGTGTGCTGCATGGGATGCTGGCTTTTGGGGGTAGTAGGTATACAGGTAGACTTGCAGCAGGATGGCCATGTCCACCAGCACTTGCAGCAAACCACAGATAGAGAACTGGAAAGGGGCCTGATTCAGGATGAAGTACACAGTCTTAAAGGTGTCACCACTGGTCCACATTAATACCATCTTGATGCTGTAAGGAAAAAAACAATTGAAAGACAAATAAGAAAGAATACCTGGCAATATATATAGAAAGGCACACTGATTCCTTTTTAATACAATAAAGTTCACTTTAAATTTAAATTCTTCTACTTTACTTTGTAAAAATTTCTGAATTCATAGGCAAACTAGTCCAACTCCTTTCATCTTTTCAGAGGTTGAATGGCTACTCCTCTCCTCCCCCGCAGTCAAGCAATGGCACATCAGGTAGGGCCAAGATTCAAACGCAGGGCTCTCTAATTCCAAATTTATTATGCTTTCTAATACATTATAACTACTATAATTCATGCAAGGTGCTCTTTTTTTGTCTTTACTTTTTTTTAAAAGCTTTTTATTTGCAAAACATATGTACAGGTAATTTTTCAACATTGACACTTGCAAAGCTTTCCGTTACAAACTTTTCCCCTCTAGTCCCCATCCCTCCCCTAGATGGCAGGAAGTCTACTACATGTTAATTATGTTAAAATACTTGACAAATCGAATATGTGTATACATATTTTTAGTTATTTTGCTGTGCAAGAAAAATCATATCTACAAGAAAAAAAATCTCAGAAGGGAAACAAAATGCAAGCAAACATCAATAGAGAGCATGAAAATATTATGTTGTGGTCCACATTTCATATCCCTCTCTCTGGGTGTATATGTCTTTCTTCACTGAACAATTGGAAGTTGTTTGAAACATTTCATTGTTGAAGAGAGCCATGTCCAAAAGAATTGATCATCATATAGTATTGTTGTTGCCGTGTATAATGATCTCCTGGTTCTGCTCATTTCGCTCAGCATCAGTTCATGCAAGTCCCTCCAGGCCTCTCTGAAATCTTATTGGTTATTTCTTATAGAACAATAATACTCCATGACATTCATATACCATAATTTATTCAGCCATTCTCCAATTGATGGGCATCCATTGAGTTTCCAGTTTCTAGCCACTACAAAAAGGGCTGCCACAAACATTTTTGCACATGTGGGTCCCTTTCCCTCCTCTAAGATCTCTTTGGGATATAAGCCCAGTAGAAACACTGCTGGGTCAAAGGGTATGCACAGTTTGATAACTTTTTGAGCATAGTTCCAAATTGCTCTCCAGAATGGTTCGATCTGTTCACAGTTCCACCAACAATGTATCAGTGTCCCAGTTTTCCCACACCCCCTCCAACATTCATCATTATCTTATCCTGTCATTTTAGCCAATCTGACAGGTGTGTAGTGGTACCTCAGAGTTGTCTTAATTTACATTTCTCTGATCAGTAGTGATTTGGAGCATGCAAGGTGCTCTTTTTATGTGATTATGTTAGCTCATATTAGACTTACAGGTGATGAGAATAAGAAAGACCCTTAAAGGTCAAGACTAAACAGAGCTCCAAAGAAGTCAAGGGACAGTGCCAGGCCTAGCAGTACCAGAGGCCTAGGTCCTCCACCCTGAATTACCCTCTTTTGCTGTATATAAGCTAGAGACTAGAAGGAAAGGGGAATCTCATTTCTCATTGTTCAGACCACATAAACCTGGGATACTGGGCTTTTGTCCAGTGAAATAGAGAAAAACTAGAAGTTTACACAAGTAGAGCCCAGATTCCTACAAACTGCTCAGTGGCCTGGTTTCACAGAGTTTGAAAGCCCCAAGGAATCTTAAAAGTAATTTAATCTAACACTCTCATTTTATAGATAAGGAAGGTGAGGTTCACAAAGACATTTAGCCTGGAGTTGTTTCTATTAAAATATGACATTTCTTCAGCATAAATAAAGAGATTCTCTCTACCAATGCAAACACCTTCTCTATAATTCCTAAAAGATTACATGATGTATCCAGGTTTGTCCACTCAGTTTGTGTCAGAGGCTGGACCTGAACACAAGTATTCCTGATACCAACATATAGCTTCTTGCTGAAATTACAAAGCTACTTAGTGGCAAATCCAGAACTAGAAATTAGACCTCTTGACACCTACTGGCAGAAATAATTTCACCAAACTATACCTCAATTTGCCTGGCATGTCACATGGAGACAATTCAGCTTTCTTTCTTTTTTTTTTTTTTAAATTAAAGCTTTTGCTTCATTTCTAAAATATATAGAGAACTGACTCAAATTTATAAGAATTCAAGCCATTCTCTAATTGATAAGTGGCCAAAGGATATAAACAGACAATTTTCAGATGCAGAAATTGAAACTTTCTAGTCATAATGAAAAGGTGCTCACTATTGACCAGAGAAATGCAAATTAAGACAACTCTGAGATGCCACAACACACCTGTCAGATTGGTAAGATGGCAGGAAAAGATAATGACAAATGTTGGAGGGGATGTGGGAAAACCGAGAGACTGATACATTGTTGGTGGAACTGTAAACGGATCCAGCCATTCTGGAGAGCAATTTAGAACTATGCTCAAAAAGTTATCAAACTGTGCATACCCTTTGACCCAGCAGTGTTTCTATTGGGCCTATATCCCAAAGAGATCTTAGAGGAGGGAAAGGAACCCACATGTGCAAGAATGTTTGTGGCAGCCCTTTTTGTAGTGGCTAGAAACTGGAAACTGAATGGATATCCATCAATTGGAAACTGGCTGTGTAAATTATGGTATATGAATCTTATGGAATATTATTCTATAAGAAATGACCAGCAGGATGATTTCAGAGAGATCTGGAGAGACTTACATGAACTGGTGTTAAGTGAAATGAGTAGAGTAGGAGGATCATTATGCATGGCAACAAGACTATATAATGATTAATTCTGATGAGTGTGGCTCTCTTCAACAATGAGATGATTCAAACCAGTTCCAATTGTTCAGTAATGAAGATAGCTATCCCCACCCAGAGAGAGGCCTGTGGGAATTGAATGTGGACCACAACATAGCATTTTCATGCTTTCTGTTGATGTTTGCTTGTATTTTGTTTTGCTTCTCTCTCTCTCCTCTTCCTCTCTCTTTTTGTTATTGTTTGCTTGAATTTTTTTTTTTGCTTCTCTTTCTCCCTCCTCTTCCTCTCTCCCTCTCCCTTTCCTTCTCTCTCTCTTTGATTTGATTTTTCTCGTGTGGCACAAATAATTGTATAAATATATATGCATATATTGGATTTAGCATATATTTCTACCATGTTTAATATATATTGGACTACTTGCCATCTAGGGGAAGGGGGGGATTGGAATACAAGGTTTTGTAAGGGCTAATGTTGAAGAATTGTGCATGCATATGTTTTGAAAAATAAAAAACTCTTAAAAAATTTTCATGGTCAAAAAAAATTAATCAAACTTTTTTTTTTTTTTTTGGTGCTGAGGCCATTGGATTAAGTGACCTGCCCAGGTCACACAGCTAGGAAGTGTTAAGTTTCTCAGGAAAGATTTGAACTTCAGGGCTGGTGCTCTATGCACTGCGCCACCTAGCTGCCCCCAGCTTTCTTTATTAAGGCAAATTTATAGCTTCTCATTATCTAGCAAGTTTTCTTAAACCAATCACAAGAGAGATCAACATTCAGTATCAGTGAAGATTCCAGGATAACTATCTTTTAGAAATTCCTTTTGGGCATATATCCAATAATAATGCCCCAAAATAGTACTAACAGCTAGTCTTTATACAGCACTTTAATGTTTGCAAATCATTTTATACCTATTATTTCATTTAATTTTCAGAACAATCCTATGAAGTAGGTACTATTATTATCTCCATTTTACAGATGAGAAAACTGAAGCTGAAAGGTTTACTTGCCGATGTTCAAGTGACTAGTAAGTGTTTGAGGCAGAATCTAAACTAGGTCAGCATTTGAACTACTCCAAGGCCAATTCTTTACTCACTAATCAAGACCAATAAACATTTAGCCCCTACTATGTGCCAGACAAGGTGCTAAGGATGGTGAAGGCAAATAAGGAAAAGATAGTCCATGCCCTCAAGGAACTGGCTTTGGGAGAAATTTATTCCTCTATACCTTACCAGGGCAGATCAGCACTGAGAGGTTAGGTCCCAGGTCATAAAGTCAGTATGTATCAAGAGGTTATAACTGGACCCTAACTTTTAAGTTAAGGAGCAAGCTTTCCATCTATTATACTAAGCCCAGAGATCATAAAGTTAAGAGATGAAAAGCTATCAGATCCAACCTCCTCCATTATTACAGGTAGATAAGACAAGCAGACAGACACACAGATCAAGATAGATAAAGCATGTATTAAGTGATTATTATGCATGAAGCAAAGGGCCGCTGGGTGGAGCAATGCAATGAGTTCAGGGCCTCAAGTCTTTCTGACTTTCTGAGTTCAAATCCAGCCTCAAACATTTATACTAGCTATGTGATCCTGAGTAAGTCACTTCATCCCGTTCATCTTAATTTCCTCATCTATAAAATGAGCTGGAAAAGGAAAGGGCAAACTATTCCAATACCTTTGCCAAAAAAAGGCTGAATGGGGTGACAAGACTGAAATAACTGACAAGTAAAAAATCCATGAGGCATTGTGTTAAGCAATAGGGATAAAAATTCTATCAAGACTTGACAGTTCCTGGATATTTTACAGATTATTTGATAAATAAAGGTTAAGTGACTTGCCCATGGTCATATAGCTACTAAGTGTCTGAAGCAGGATGTAAACTCAAGTCTTCTAGACTCCAATTCAATTTCCCTAGCCACTATAAACAAATACCTTATCAATGGTATGGACTCCTTACTTGCCCAAATGTCATTTACAAGGCACTGCTTCTATATACATTTGTTGTTTAGAAGAAATAGCTTAGCAAGAAAATGAAAATAAATGGCCTTTTTTTCTATACAAAATATACTTACGTTAGATACATTTCCATTAAAAAGCTAAAGAGGTTTGGTGAGAACTATCTCTTAGTTATTGAATTCAGGCTGGAAAAGAAGGAAGAGCAATTCCTCTTTCCTAGGCAGCTTCCCTTATTCTATTCTATTACAGAAAAAAAGAGACTAGACACATATACTGGCACCAAACCCACCACAATGGAAGTTTACAAGGAGAAAAAAAGGCACAATACAAAAGACAAGCAATCACAATGTGGTTCAATTAAAGTCTGAAATTGATTAAAGCTTTTTTGTGATTTTTCTTAAATTCTTCATATTAATGAGGTATAGGAGAAAGAACACTAGTTTGGGGGTTTAGGAGATACAAGTTTAAGTCCTGGCTCTGTACTTCCTGGTGTCCTCTCAGGAAAGACATTTCCCTTTTGTGGGCCTTAGTTTTGCTGAAATAAAAAAAAATGAGGGGACTGGAGTAAACAATCTCCAAATCCTCTTCCAGCTTTAATTACTATCATATTCAGAAGAATATAATAACTTCTATGTTACTGTGTCCAGTTCAATTCCATAAATGTTAGTTATCTTCTACATGCCAGTCATTATGTTGTGTCAATTTTATAAACAAAAAACAATCAATCCATCCCATCCCATTTCTTCCCCTAACCTCCAAGGGGGAAAAAAAAAGTCTCTGGCACTTTCAGAGAAATATGGAAAGACTTGTATGAACTGAAATAGGGCCTAGATCATTTATACTGCAATAAGAGTCGGAAGAAATAAAATTATAAAATAAACAAATTTTAAAGATCAACAAAATGATCAACCATTAGTCCATGAACTTGAGAAAGCATGCTATACATCTACATACTGAGGTAATGTACTAAATATGCAGAATGCCACAGTTTTAGACATTGCTGATATGAGACTGTTTTGTTTGGCTGTATATTTGCTACAAGGATTTTTCTTTTCTTTTATGAGGGGGGCAGAATATGAGGGGAGACAAAGCCTGATGGAAGGGAAAGAAAAATACTAGCTAAGTGAAAAACAATTTAATTTTTAAAAATACAGTCCTTGGTCTCAGGAGCTACTTTGGTCTTATTCATGATTTGGTATCTCTACAAATAGCAAGTGATCATATGCATATTCAATAGCTGACTGAGTGCCTATTATGTGCAAGATACCTTGATAGGCACTGTGGAAAAGACAAAAATTTTCTACTTTTTCTTGACACACAACACTCCATCCCACCTGCCCCCACTCATCAGTCTACTTGCACACAACCACTATCACCACAATTTGACAATGAATTCTTCAAGGCCATTGGAAATACTATTTTTCATCTTTATATCTTCAGCACCTAAAACTACTTCAAAATATTAGTAAGTTATAAGCTTTCTGAGAACAAGTACTATGCCTTTCATTAATTTCACTAAGAGAAGACCTATGTGATTAGACTAAAGTTGCCTGGTGATTAGCATGACATGTATGTCCCTAAAGTCAAGAGGACCTGAGTTCCAATCTGGCCCTCTGACACTTACCACTTCCTAGCTGTGTGGCCCTGGGCAAGTCACTTAACCCCAATTGCCTCAGGAAAAAAAAAACAAAAAACAAAACTATGGCAACCCAAAAGAAGGAAGATTCCAAGTGACTGAGGCTAAAGGGAACTAGGAAAGGCTTTACAGAAGAAGTAGCATTTGCACTACATTGAAAGGTATGAAGGATTTCAATTGGTAAAGATGGGCAATTCAACCTGATTTAACAAGCCTTTAATTATATAAGCTAGAAAGAGAAGAGAGTGAGGGATGGAGATGTCAAATAAACAATAACTCAAGAAAATACAGTGTGTTCTTGGGGCAGGGGGTAGAAGGAAGGGATGAGAATAGCATTGGAAGAGAAGAATGAAGTAAATCAGTTAGACTGGAGAATAAAAACTGTAGCATATAATTCTTATTCCTATCAAGATAATAAGGTACAAGTATTTTTACTCTCATTTAAGACATGGAAAGTGAGACTCACTTTTAATTTATTTCAATTAAATAGCTTGCCTATGATTATAAAGCTACTAAATGCCATAGACAGGATTCAAACCTAGTTTCCTTTTAAATGATAAATCTAACACTTTATCTCACTTTATCAGATTGCTTCTAATTGAGAAAGAGCATAGGATGCATTCTCTCTGCAAAGCAAGAAAAGAAAACAGGCTGGGACCAGATGTACAGGCCCATGCACAGGATCAGGGAAAGACTAGAACAAGATTTAAGAGTCCATAGAATAACATGCTTAGGTGTCTGGAAGCTACTTATTTTAATAAATGCTCAGTAAACGGAATATATCCCCAAATAGATGAAACTGCACCCAAAGGTACTTCCTCTTTGATCTTAAATTGGAAACAAGTAACCATCAAATCACAGAGACTAACTCACAGTGAATAAAAAAGTAGGCACAAAAGTGAACCCAGAAGTCTTATTCAGAATTTAAGTTCCTACCAAGTAAAGCTATGACTATTTTATTGCATTCTGCAAAGCCCCTAATCAGTCCCATAGTCATACTTTGAAGATGTTTCAAAAAGTTAGAGAAAACTTGCCTAATTGGGATAGAATGTACTTTATTTCTTTTCATGGACATGAAGACCTCTTCAAATGGTCTGAAAAAGGAACCCTTGTTCTAAATAAATTTAATATATGTATGAGATTTAAAATATCAAGGAAAGAGAAGGTATGTTTTATAGAACCCAAGGCCTTGGACTTAAGATATTTTCACATTCTGCATTAAAGTCATGGGGTCCATGAACTTGAGTTGTTTTTAATCTTTGAATAACTGCAATTCTACATAACATTTCCTTTGAAAGCATATATATATATATATATATATGTATATACATATATATATGCGTGTGTGTATATATATAATTTTATGCATTTTTAAAAGCGTCTCCCCATAGACTTCACCAAACTTCCAAATGAGTACCACTATAGTACCAAAAGAAAAAAAAAAGTTAAGAATTCTTGAGTTAGAGGAATATACATAAAGAGAAGTGATGAGACTGAAATGTAGCTTCACATAGTCTAGAGGATAAACCATATATTTCTAATAACAATGAGAATTAAGTCAAGGAATCCTAAGAATGAACAAAAGACTGCCAGTCACATGCCATGGAACAGTCCCCCATCCTAACTGCTTCCTCATCAAATGACAACAATTCAGTCTACTAAAGGACTTGCTCTTCTTTTCAGGAAGAAGAATCTGCTTTTATAATTAAAGCTAATGGAAAAGTATAAAAATATAAGATTTGTTTTATAAAACCTCATTTCACAGTCAGTTTTATTGGTATGCATTAGACACACACATTATTCCTATTTCAGAAATGACTTAATGTAGCACATAAGTCATGCCCTTGTGCCCTGCATCAGAACACAAAGGACTTGTCATCACAAAGCTGATTTACCTTTCTGTATTCTAGTCTTCATTCCATATGACTAACAGAGCTGCTCTTTTAGTTATATGCAACATGGGCATAGAACAAGAAAATGCCCTTAGTGAGCTGTGGTTGATGGAGTACCCAAAAATATTTTGCTTGTCTATTATACTAAATAAATAACTGTAAATTCCTAGTTCCAAATTCCACAAGCACAGATAACTGGAGCAGAAAGTAGATACTCTGTTTTAAACACAATAATTATACTGTCTGTGAAGTTGGGCAGTAGTCTCCAAACTTTCTTGACAATGCACTTTCAATATGGGCATATTTACTTATCAATGAAATATACTCATACTACTTATTGAATACATTATAAAATTCACAATGAGAAAATGAATAAGACATAAATTAATATTTGATGTTAGAGTAAATAGAAAGCTAATTCAGTTTATTAAATAGGAGAGCAACCTGGTCACACTTGGGTTTTAAGAAAATCATTTTGATAACTGTATAAAGGATAGAATGTAGTGGGAAAAGAATTGAGGCAAAGAGGAATGGTGACTAATAACAAATGTGGAGGAAGAAATAACAAAATCTGGACACTTATTGGCTATATAGAATAGGGACAACATGGAGTTGAAAATGACACCAAAGTCCAACTGACATCTTAAACTCATTATGTCCAAAATGGAATTTATTATTCCCACCTAGTTCTTCCCACCTTCCTAATTTCCTTAATATTATTGAGGGTATTGCCATATTTCCCATTCGTTCAGGCTCAAAATGTAGGTATCATATTCTTATTCATGTGTTTTCTCTCTCTTTCTCTTCTCTAGCTCTTTGTTTCTCTCTTCATCTCTGTCTCTTTCTCATAATTGGATATAATTGAAGCTTAGCTTCAATATAATTTTTGCTGATGTTTTGTCTGACTCTTTATGATTCTATTTGCATTTTGTTTGTTTGTTTTTTGGCAAAGATACTAAAGGGATTTGCTATTTCCTTCTCCAGCTCATTTTGCTGAGAAGAAACTGAGGCAAACAGAATTAAGTGACTTGCTTTGGATCATAGTTAGTATGTGTCTTAAAGAAGATATGAACTCAGAAAGATGAATCTTCTGATTCTAGATCTAGCTGCCCCTCAATATAATTACCTCTCTAATATACACCTCCTTTGAATACAAGGATTAAAACTTACTTTTTTTAAAAACTATGGTAGAACCCCTTTGTTGTCCATCCTTCCTCATCTCCACTTCCAGGTCTTAACTAAAATTTCACCTTTTACAGGAAGCCTTCCCTAATCCTCCTTCTCTCCACTGATTATTTTCAATTGATCCTGAAAATAAAAACTTCAAAGTTCAGAAAAGGAGAGGGTTTGGGAAGAAAATAAGGTAATGAGATATGAGAAGCATATCACAAACCAACCACCTAGCTCAATCTCTAAGACTGATTCTATCCCACCTAAAATGGAAAGGGGTCAAAGACATAGTATTCTCAATTGCCTTGGAACATCTGAAGGATGTCTGTCATAGTCAATAAAAAATCTAAGGAAAGACATTTGTTATGCTGAAGATAGGAAACTTTTTCCCATGGTACCTAGGCAGCTGCTGCATTCTAGTCAGTAGTTAGATTCTAAATGCATGAAGACTATATAACTAATTCAGAAGATGAATAATTGAAAGCTTGCACAATGGGAAGAGGAAGCTTAAGTGGGAAAAAGTTGAAAACAGAAGAAAATATGGTTGTATCATAGGCAGGATCACATGGAAACCATCTCTCTTATCTTCCAACTGCTTGCTCACAAATCCCTAAGAGTCTGCTGGTTTAAAAGGTTGTAATCCAATCACCACATACGGAATTGGCTTAATGCTCTTGAAACTGTAACAAATAAGCTTCCTTTCAACTAGTAAAGAGGATTTTCAGTGTCACCAGGTAGTAGAGGGCTACATACCAGAATACTATTAGATTTCTAATGACAATTTTCCATTTGAATACTAGTTTCCTTGCTTTTCCTGACAAAGTAGAATCTAGCCATCTGACAATAACCTAAGCCTGATTCTGTCAAGTATCTACATTGTTATACTTTGAGATTTTTAATTAGGTGATAATGAAATCCATGTATTCAGATAAAGTAAACAGCGTTCACAAGTTGTACCTTTTAAATAATAAAATGGAGAAGAATAATCTTTTCTCAAAGTTATCTATAAGAGTGCAGAATTGAACCCAGCTATTGTAAAATTAAATATGGGGAGCTGGGACAGAGTAAAGCAGGGTGAGGCTAAGATAATGGGATATGTCTAAGTGACAATACCATTAAAAAAAATGGCAGCCCATAACCATTTTCACTGTTTTCTTTTTTTTTTTTTTCTGAAGGGAATTTCTTTGTAGAACCAGTCATATTAGAAAAGAAAAACAGTTTTAGAACCCAGAGTAAAATCATGCAGCTGTTAGAGAACAAAATTAAGGAAAGATGGCCAACAAAATACTGCAGAAAAGGGATAAAACAATCTGAGATTTAATAAAACCAACAGCTGTGACTGTAAACTGGATCTTGCAAGAATCATCATGAACAATACAAAAATAAGGATTCAAAGTGGGGATTAAATCAAAGAACATTCCCAAGAGAGAAGATGGAGGCAATTAGGCAAATAATAAACCAAAGATGATACATTCACACCACCAGTCAACTGCCAAAAAGAGAGGAACTAAAAACAATATCACCCATGAAACAAGGAAAGTTTGGCAGGAGTTTCTATGTTAGTTGGTGTTTTCTATAGTTGTGATCTCTATTTTTAGAAGGCACAAAGCCAAGTCTGCAAAGCAGTCACAGTGATAGTCACAAAGAAGCAACTGGGACTCACAAGTAAAGGTTTAAAAGACCTGGGTATATTTGGTGGAATATCTGTCAATAGATAGGATGCCAGCCACGATCTGAAGATGTATAATTCCAGAATACACAGAAACATGGATAACCCAACCCTTATTGTCATACAAAATCATGTCTCAAAAAGTTAAATCCTCAAGAGACATAAAATGCTTCAAGATACAGATCACAAGCAATATGCAATAAGAAACATTTCTCCACTGAAATAAGTAACTACTAATATGAAGTCAACCCAACTATTGACAAAAATTTAGATTAATTAAAACATTAGCTATTAAAGACTTCTCTGAGGTTTTTCAATTGCCCATTAAATCACATCCCAAAATTAAAAGTACAGAAGCCCAATATTAGAAGGGATATCAAAGGCCATCTAGTATCAAATGTACTTATATGTAAGAATCTGCACTACAACAAGACAGGTAGTTTATTTTGCCTTTCCTTGAAGATCCCTGGTGCAGTGAGGACATTTGGTATCTTTTATCAGATGCATTTAGGTGGTATTATACATAGAGTCAGACTTGAAGTAAGGAAGAATTGAGTTTAAATCCTGCTTTAGACACTTTCTGATGCTGTGAGGCTAATTAACTCTGGAGACTCTGGGTCTCCACTTTTTGTTCTGTAAAAACTGGGGAAACAAAAGTACCTATCTTCCAAAGTCATTGTGTGGATAAAATAAGATAGTAAATCAACATTTATTAAGGTTTTAGTATGTACTAGATATTGTACTTGGCCAGCACTATATAAAGAACTAATAATACAAAGAAAGTTCCTGCTCTCAGGGAGCTCACTTTCTAACAAAGAAGATAATATGCAAACCACTATGTATAAACAAGATAGGGTAGACATTAGTATTAAGTGATATCAGGAAAGGCTTCCTGCAGAAGATGGGATTTAGCTGGACTTAAAGCTAGAGAAGCCAAGAAGCAGAGATGTGGTGGGACAGCCTTCCAGCACATTTGACAGTCAATGAAAATTCCAAGAGTAGGGAGATAGAGGATCTTGTTCAAGAAAGAATGAGGCCAGTATTACTGGATCAAAGAGCAGATAAAGAGATAGGGATGTAAAGTATAAGAAGATTGGAAGGGGAAAGGGAAAGCAGGTTATAAAGAGCTTTGAAGCCTTTGCAAAACCTTTAAAGCACTATATAAAAATGTTAACTGCAATTATTATCCTGAGATCAGCCTATTTCCTATTTACCTTGGGCAAGCTCTGCTTCCTTTTACCAAATCTAAATCTGCTTCCCTAAAACTTCCATTCACTGTTAAGTAGAACAAGCCTAATCCTTCTTGTATCACTATTCTTTAAATATCTGAATACAGCTATTTTATCCTCCTTGCCTCTCTTCTCTCACTGTCCCTAAACATACTTAGACCTCTATCACAGGTTAAACATTCCTTAAAGTAATCCTAATATATGATTTCAAGGCTTTCCCTTCACAAATGTGGTCATCCTTCTATGTTTTTATTCAGGGTAAGTTATTTTATTTTTCTTTTCCAAGGATTGTCATGGCTATATATTTTTTAAAACTCTTTTCTATCTTTCCTCCTATACTACCCCTATAACCAAAAAGATTGATAATCTACACTTCCCTTCATTCCTTTCTACTAAGCAATACCATGTTGGTTACCTCTGACCTGGATTTATAAGAATAGCTTCTCAATAATTTCCCCGATTTAGGACTTTCTGCAATCCAATTCATTCTCCTTTCAGCTTCCAAGTAATTTCCCTAAAGTGTAGGTCTGACCATGTCACAAACATGCCCATCATCCCATTCAAAGTCTAACAGTACTTGCTAGATAATTCATAAAGATACCATTGAAATTTTCCTTCTTTGATTGTGTGCTCCACGGACATTCCCTCCTGCCTGGACAGCCCCAAAGATCTGAGCTAATTATAACTCTCATTAGAAGACAACATTTGGATTTTCAAATCAATTCCTGGTCATTTTTTCTCTAAGTCAGCTCACCTAGATCAGATGTTTTCTGGTAATACTAATGAAATCAAGTACCTAAAGTTGAAAAACAGATTTTTGGAACTAAGAAAGCCATTTTGGCTATAGAAATCTTCTCTAAGCTTTCTGCAAAATTTGAGCAATGCTTCAAAAAACTAAAAGAAATTTAAATTAACAACTCATACTCAGACTAGCAAAGATAAAAAAAAATGGAAAATGACATTTGACAGAGGATTCTGGGAGGACAGGCTCACTAATACATTACTGATAGAGTTATAAATTGGGTCACTGATTAGGAAAAGTAAATTAGAACTATACCCCTTCTCTCGCCCATCAAGTAAATAAACTGAGAATTTCCTATGACCCAGCAATGCTATTTCCCTTTAGGTATACTACAAAGAGGTCAAAAGAGAGAAAGAAAGGTCCTGGATTAGAAAAGTATTTCTAGCAACTTTTTTTTTTTTTTTTTGGTTATGGTAAAGTATTGAAAACAGAAAGTCCATAAATTGGGGAATAGTTGAATTACTATGGTATAAATGTAACATTTATGAAGCTATAAGAGAAGACTTGTATGAAAAGATATAGATTCAAAACTATAAAATGAAAAGAGTGTAAAGGAAAACAACTTGAAGAACTTAAGAATTCTGATCAATGCAATGTCTAAAATCAGAACTTCAGAAAATAATGAATGAACATGCTTTCCATCCTTTGATAGACTAGGTGGACTCTAGATAGAGAATGAGTTACATTTTTTGTATATTGATATTCAAAAGAAACTTTTCCCCACGGAATTAAGCTGTTACTAATATCAAGAAAACTGTATCAATGTATAAATATTTTGTTTGTTTTTTCTATACTTAGTTGTAACAAACAGTGAGGGTAGGGGGCACTGGGAATAGGAAGAGTTGTAAAACAGAAATTGTAGTAATATTTCTTTTTAATGATAAAAATCAAATGTGCACATTTGATATGTATATCATGTTCATAATTTTTTAATTGTCATAGAATTTATGTTCTTCTAATTTTTTTTTATATCTAGTCAATTTTCAAAACAAAAGCAAGCATTCCTTTATTCTGGTGGGATTTGAGTCTCCTACATTTAATTTCCATTCTCTCCCTTGTTTACTTCTATGACCTTCTTCACCCCAGCCTCACAATTATCTCTCAGGGCAAATAAAAATAGAAGAGAGGGAAAAGTAAAGAAATAAGTATATTGCTATTTTGTGACAAAGGTCACATAGCTAGGGAATGTTAAGTGTCTGAGATCACATTTGAACTCAGGTCTTCCTGACTTCTGGGCTGGTACTCTATCCACTGAGCCACCAAGCTGCCCTGACAATTCTAATTTTAAAAGAGACATCAAAAAGAAAAGCAGCACAGGCACACTAGACATGTTTCTTTTCCTTTATCTTTACAATTAATATTAATTAATAATAGCTTGTATTTATATAGGCTTTTAAGTTTGAGAATCACTTTATACATCTTACCTCACTTGATCTCATTTTAAAAGATACTTATATTTTTCCTCCCCACAAAAAAACACTCAAATTCTTAAGTCATTTTCCATATTAAAACCTTTGTAATTAAAGACCAAGAATTTATTACTTTCTTTATCCACCTGCAAACATCCATTATAGTAAAGTTTCCTCTAAGGCAAATCAATATCATGGTTTATAAATTCTAGAGAATAAGTTTACCAATTCTCTGTAGTCTATATGTAAGTAATAAATAAAAGTATCAGATGTACTTAGTTGCCAAAGGTAAGATTAATATTTTGGAAACATCAATTCATACAAAAATAAAGCATTCCACCTTTATTTCTTTTTCAGCCTCCAAAAGATCTTCAGCTCACATAAACTGGATCTATGCACTGTTCAATTGTGCTAAGCTCACTTATTATTCTGGCTGCTCTTTTTTTTTTTTTGAACATTCAGTGTCTTTTTATTTTTTATTGTCAACTATGGCCTGAGCTCAAATTTATGCAATTTAAATTGTAATTTAACTTGAATGTCCAGTTATTTCTAAATCTTGTCAGACAAATAATAAAGGAGTCTAGAGACCATGAACACACAACAGATAACATGTATAGAGAACCAAAGATTAATGCAAATCATTAAGTGAGTGTGTGTGTGTGTGTGTGTGTGTGTGTGTGTGTGTGTGTGTATGTATTTAATTGTAGGGGTAGCTTTTGTGGACAGTTATATTTTTGCAGCTTTCTCTAATGCTCAAGCTACAATTACAAAGCAATTCCTATTTAGCAGTTACTTACAATCATATTATAAGCAGTTTGTGATTTAAACACTATCAAATTATTGTTCTGTGAGAAACGACCATCAGAATGATTTCAGAGACATCTGGAGAGACTTACATGAACTGATGCTAAATGAAATGAGAAGAATCAGGAGATCATTATACATGGCAACAAGACTATATGATGATCAATTCTGATGGACATGGTTCTCTTCAACAATGATGTGATTCAAACCAGTTCCAGTTGTTCAGTGATGAAGAAAGCTATACACACCCAGGGAGAGGCCTGTGAGATCTGAGTGTGGACCACAATATAGGATTTTCATGCTCTCTATTGATGTTTGCTTGATGTTTTCCTTTTCAAGTTTTTTTTTTCCTTGTAGATCCGATTTTTCTTGTACAGCAAGATAACTGTATAAATATGTATACACATATTCAATTTGTCAAGTATTTTAACATAATTTCCATGTATTAGACTTCCTGCCATCTAGGGGAAGAGGTGGGGGAAAAGTGGGAAAGATTTATAACAGAAAGCTTTGCAAGGGTCATTGTTGAAAAACTACCCATGCATATATTTTGCAAATAAAAAGCTTTAAAAAAAATAAACACAACCAAAGCAGTTTCTATCATGATGAATTCATATGTAGTAGCTAATTTTCAGAATAGAATTATCTCACATAATAGTTACTATGCATTCTTCCTCTAGCACCAGATCATACTACAGTTTTCAAAATGTTTTCATGAAAAGAAACTCAAGTCAAACTTCTTGAACTTGGAATCAGCTTAATTTTTTTAAATTACAAAATTAGTTAAAGTCAAGAGGTATTCGGTCCAGCAGGCATCTGGTGAGATTTCAATGTATGGGAAATCAAACTAGTGACACTCAGGGAACAAAGCAAGGGGGTGCAGATCAGTATAATAATAGTACTGGTAACAAAAATAACCTTAATTTACATAGTGCTTTATCTAAGATTTTTACAATAAACGTGTGGTCAACAATGCAAGAATTATTATTCTTCATTTTACAGATGAGGAAATAAAAGCTCAGGGAAATTAAGAGATTTGCCAATGGTCATAAAGCTGGAAAATGGAAAAACTATAGAGCCAGGTCTTCTAACTTTCAAGTGAGGACTCATTCCATTATAACTAACTGCCTTTCTAACAACCAGGCTAAAGAAGACCATGAACAGAGGGACTGAGGGTAATCTGGAAGTCTCTAGTCCATCATTTCAATGATAATTAGAACTGCTAGTCTAGAAGAGAGGATCCACAAACTACCAATAAGTGCTTAGCTTTTTCTTCAGTTTGTTACCTACCCTTGTACCTATTTTCCTCTACATATCTTTTAAAATCTAGATTAATTGGTAAGTTCCCAATGCATCCTTCTTAGTCTCTTAGGACAATTCTCATTTTTTCTGTTCCCACTGTTTTCCTCTGGAGTCTGAATATAATTTGTGACTATTTTTTTTTTTTCAGTCTTCCTGGACTATCTTCTCTTACAGAAGTCTATGGGATGCTTCCTTTATTTCCTATGAACTCTGAAATCTGATCTCCTCAAAATCTAGGTTGTAAATCAAGACCATGCCCAATTTTCCTCTTTCATAAACTCTAAAAGAGAGAGAATGGTCACTCCCCACACCTCAAGGTTCCCATCATTTTCTCAAAACAACAGTGCATTCCTATTAGTAAAAATCATATTTTAAATAAAAAACAGTAAAATGTACTTTGTTGAATTAAAACAAAAATAATATCAAGGTTGTGACTCCAGGTAACTAGGAGAAGGGTGGGATTCTATTTTTTCCTAGCTATATGTAAACCAGTTTAAACCTTTTTTGTTTATGTTTATAAAGCTTTGATTTCCAGATTCTCTCCCTTTCTCTCTCTCCAGTGTTCTATTGAGAAGACACATGTGAAGAGAAAGCACATGTGAAGTTATGCTATTTTTTTGTTTTTGTTTTTATGTTATTTCCATAAAAATCATGTTACAAAGAAAACACAGATCACCTGTAGAGGAGAAAGGAATTTGTGACCAAAGACAAACTAGAGATCATTATTGATCACAAAATAGATAATTTTGATTATATTAAGTTAAAAAATTTTTGTACAAACAAAACTAATGCAGGCAAGATTAGAAGGGAAACAATAAACTAGGAAAATATTTTTACATTCAAAGGTTCTGATAAAGGCCTCACTTCTAAAATTATAGAGAATTAACTAAAACTTATAAGAATTCAAGCTATTTTCTAACTGATAAATTCATATCAAAGGACATGAACAGACAATTTTCAGATGAAGAAATTGAAACTATTTCTAGTCATATGAAAAAGTGCTCCAAACATTACTGATCAGAGAAATGCAAATTAAGACAACTCTGAGATACCACAACACTCCTGGTTGGCTAAGATGACAGGAAAAGATAATGACAAATGTTGGAAGGGATGTGGGAAAACTGGGACACTGATACATTGTTGGTGGAACTGTGAACAAATCCAACCATTCTGGAGAGCAATTTGGAACTATGCTCAAAAAGTTATTAAACTGTGCATACCCTCTGACCCAGCAGTGTGTCTACTGAGTTTATATCCCAAAGAGATCTTAAAGGAGGGAAAAGGACTCACATGTGCAAAAATGTTTGTGGCAGCCCTCTTTGTAGTGGCTAGAAACTGGAAAAGGAATGGATGCCCATCAGTCGGAGAATGGCTGAATAGATTATGGTATATGAATGTTATGGAATATTATTGTTCTGTAAGAAATGACCAACAAGATGATTTCAGAGAGGCCTGGAGAGACTTACATGAACTGATGCTGAGTGAAATGAGCAGAACTAGGAGATCATTATACACGGCAACAAGAAGATTATATCATGATTAGTTCTGATGGACATGGCTCTCTTCAACAATGAGATGATTCAAACCAGTTCCAATTGTTCAGTGATGAAGAGAGCCATCCCCACCCAGAGAGAGACCTGTGGGAACTGAATGTGGACCACAACATAGCATTTTCATGCTTTCTGTTGCTGTTTGCTTGCATTAAGTTTCCCTTCTCAGGTTTTGTTTTGTTTTTTTCTTACTAGACCCGATTTTTCTTGTGTAGCAAGATAACTGTATAAATTCTGTGTGCGTGTGTGTGTATACTCTATGTATATATATATATATATATGTATATATATATGATATATGTATACGTATATACACAAAATTTTATATGATTTATCATATATTTTAAAATAATTAACATGTATTGGACTACCCGCCATCTAGGGGAGGGGATGGGAGGAAGGAGGGAAAAATTTGGAACAGAAAGTTGGAAAATTACCCATTCATATGTATTGTAAATAAAAAGCTTTAATTAAAAAAGAAAGAAAACACAGATCACTAGCCCCCCTCCAAAAAAAAAAAAAAACCACTCAAGAAAAAATAAAGTTAAAAAAATGTTTTAACCTGTATTCAGACACATTAAGTTCCTTCTCTGAGTAGAATAGCATTTTTCATCATAACACCTTCAGAGCAGTCTTAGATCCCTGTGTTACTGAGAATAGCAAAGTCATTCTCAACTGATCATCCCACAACACTGCTATTACTTTGTACATAGTACATTTCACTTTGCATGAGCTCATGGAGGACTTTCCAGGTTTTCCTGGGAACATCCTGCTGGATAGTGGTATTCTTGACCGTAATAAGGAAATTAGGAAGAAGGGAGAAGGGAAAGAAACCTAATTCAGTTTTGAACACTCTGAGTATGAGATGCTTATATGACACTCATTTTGAGGTGTCCACAAGACAATTGCCAAGGCAAGACTGTAGCAGGCAATTACGTAGGTGTGAGCAATTAATAATGAACATAGGCTACAGTGGTGATGGCCATAGGCTAAGCAATTCACCAAAATCACCATTTGCCACTTTCTTATATTGAAGGAGGTTTTCTTCTGTTGTTTTCCTCCATTCCTTCTCATTCTTCATTCTCAATCCATCACTATGGTGGAAGAATTTAAAATTCCTCCAGTCTATCTCCCAGGAGAAAAAGAATGAAACCAATATGATATTAATAGAATTTTATAGAGGAACAAAGAACCTGAAAGGATCTCAAAGCTACAAATATGCACAAAAGTGCTCAATAAAGGTTGCTGAATGTATGAAGAGTATAGTAGAAAAGATGCCAATTAATATATAATAACTACTGAGGTGAATGGTTGAGTAGAAGAGAATAAAATTAAGAGGATGCTTTTAAAAATGACACAAAATTTAAAAACTCCTGACAACTTGCTCTCAGATAACAGAAACTCAACAAAGAAACAGCAAAAGAAATAAGACTTCTTCTGTGTTACATTTTATAAAAATTTTGAAATCTTTACTGGTGCCTTTGATTTTTATAATACAATTATTCTGAATATAATCCCCAGCTCACAAAAATGAAAAAAAAAACAAACAAAAATCAGTCATTCCACATAACAAAGAAAACCAGTAATGTAAAATTAAGTTTCACATAGTAAACTTGACTGATAAGTGTATCACCCATCTACATCAAAAAGAAGGAAGTGTTACTCAATGTGATTAATTTATATGCTACCATCAGTTTAGCCATTCACCTGGTACTATCAAAGATGATCAGCTTCACTTATGTTGTTTTTGTTGTTCAATTTGTTGTTGTTTTCAATTATGTTTGATTCTTTGTGATCCTATTTAGGGTTTTCTGGCAAAATATTGAAGTGCTTTTCCATTTCCTTCTCCAGTTCATTTTTACAAATGAGTCCTTAGTCCTTAAGTCCAAGGCAAACAGGGTAAATGACTTGTCCAGGATCACATATAGCTAGTAAGCATGTGATACTAGATTTGTACTCCAGTTCTAGTACCCTATCCACTGTACCATCCAGATGTCCTTTGGAGTTAAGAGAACTAATTTTTAAAAGCTGTAAACCAAAACTAAAAATTATCCTTTTAAATTTTTTAAAGATTAAGCAGACAACTAAATTTGCCAACAGATAATAAATATGGTGATGAAAAGTAATGAAAAAAATTAATTTAATGTCAACCACAGGGACTCTGTCTAACCAACCATGGCTCTGACAGAGCATAATACATTTATGGTCTAGTGATGTGAATGATTAGCCCTAACTAGCTGTGTAATGGTGGGCAAATCACAACTTCCCTCAGCCTTGGTTTCCTCATTTGAATATGAATAATTATAACAACTACTTTCATCAGGTTGTTGGAGAAAAAAAAAAATCAGAGAATATGCATAAGGTACTTTACAACCCTTTAACCTTGCCCAAATGTTAGCTATTATCAAACTAGCTCCCCAACCCAATATTATCTAAAAAGATTATATATTTATCAAATTCATGGCCTCCTCTAGAGAGCCATTTCTTTTATCTTGTGGAACAAAACTTACCCAAAACTATTTCATCCAGTGGGATCCTTATTCAAACTCATGTGTTCTCAGAGATCTACTACAAAGCTGCCCAACATGTTAAGAGACCTTCCTTTAGATCTTTTCTCATTTACCAATGCAGTACTGGGACTATTGATATATTATCTCTCCCTTTTGATGTAGGAGCAGTTTCACATCCTTTCTCAATACATTTTAGAAAATTTCTCAATTAGTTCATTATTGGTAAATTTTTTGTAACTCATTTACACCTATACATCCATTCACCAGCTTCCATAAATTTTAATTACTTGGGATTCACAACCATATAACCACACCAGAAGAATATTTGTGGTAACTTAAGGGGTCGTGTTAAAGAACAGTGTGCAAAATGCACTCCAACTTATTCTTGTCCTCCTAGAAAATGAATCACTCTGAAATATCAATAATTAGCATTTATAAAGCACTTATGGTTTGCAAAGTAATTTACAAAAGATGCTGTTTTCCACTGTTCAGTCATATCTAATTTTTCATGACGCCATGAGCCATGGTATGCCAATACTATCCATGAGGTTTTCTTGGCAAAGATACTAGAGTGGTTGGTGGATAGTTGGTCATTTCCTTTTTCATTGGATTAGGGAAAACAGAGATTAAGTGACTTGTCCAGAGTCACAATTGGTTTCAGAATGAATTTCAAACTCAATCTTCCTGACTCCAAGCCCAATCATCTAGCTGCCATTTAGGTATGAATGAGGAAACTGAGACCCAGAGAGGTTAAAGGACTTGCCTAATGTCAAACACAGGCAGCTTCACAGGTGAGATTCAAACCTAGATCCTCTGACTTCAGAGACAGTGCTCTTTCCACAGTACTATATAGACTCCCTATTATAAAGTTACTTCAGTTTATCTTTAGATAAAATGAAGGTATATTTTATCATTATTCTTATTTTTGAGGTGAGAAAACTGAAGATGAGAGAGGTTAAATGACTTGTTCAATATTTGAATTCAGGTCTTCATCCTAATTTAAAGTCCAACTCTCTACCCAGTGTACTACCTAGCTAAAGAGGGAAGAAGAGAAAGAAAACACTGGAAAAATAGGTGATATAAAAATTAATTATTTCAATAAAGACATCTTTCAAACACTGAAAACAATCAACAACTCACATTTACATAATACTTTATGACTTGAACACTGAGAGATTGTGATTTACTGGAAGTCTCACAGTATCAGAAGACTTGAGGGGTAGTCTTTTTGACTCCAAGGTTAGTCTTCTATCCAATACATTACATCTCTGCCCTTTTTTATTCCCAATTTACAAATAAGGAAATTGACTCAGAAAAGTTATTATCATATACTCATAGTCACATAGTTTATAAGTAATATAGTTGAGACTTAAATCCAGTAAGGCCCTTTGTCATTATCTGGCAGAAAAAATCCCAGTTCAATTAGAAAACATAGGTCATTTTCAGTTGTTGCTACTTAGGACATTTGATTGAAAACAAAAGTTAAAACTGCCAAACAGAATCCCATCATGGTCTATGACCCCTACTTTTTCCTCTCATAAGAAAAATACAAAACTTAAGAAAAGGTGTTTTAACCTTTGGGATACCATAGTCCCACTCCTGTCTAGTCTGTGAGTCACCTCCCAAAAGGACAACATTAATAGGAAAGTTTTGGATTTAGAAATCAATCTTGGGAGAAAATTCCAGCTGTCTTAAGTTAAAATGGTTTTGAAACAATCATCCATTTGAGAAGTATTCTATAGTCATAAAGATAAAAGAAAGTTATAGAAACAGACCAGTAACAATACCTGTCCTTTTTCAAAAAAAGGCTTTTACCTAAAATAAATCTAACTCTAAAAGGAATCACTGGGAAGCTATTCATGGTCTACCACATACTACATACATATTACTTATCCTGGTTTTTTTTGGGGGGGGGTAAGGAGAGGGAGGGGTTCCTAATAGGGTAGCACTTTCTTATCAAAAAAAAGATGAAGGGGATGGTTTTAGAGAAACCTAAGAAGCCTTGATGAACTGATGCTGAGTACATACTAGTAACACTATAAAAATAAATGAATGAATGAAGCTCTATGTCAATTAAGTGACTAATAATAATATTCCAGAGGACTGAAGAAGCAAACCTCCCAACTCCTGAGAGAAAGGGGATGGACTCAAGAGTACAGATTTAGATAGATAGAAAAGACATGATCAGTGAAGGAATTTGTTTTGCTTGACTATCCATGTTTATAATAAGGCTTTTGCTTTTCTTACTTTCTCAGTATGAATTAGGGGAAAGGGAGAAAAGGCAGTTCTTCATTTGAAAACAAATTGTTTTTCAAAAAAGGCAGATTTTACAAGGACACAGATTAGTGCTATTTCTAATAACACATACCTGCATTTATAATAACTTTTAAAGTTTATAAAGTGCTTTTCTTCACAAAAATCTCATGAAATCAATAAATTAAGAAATACTATCATTTGACAAAAGAGGAAACTGAGGCTCAAGCTATATAACATGCTTATAACCACATAGCTAAATAGAAACCAGCCAACTAACTACCAAAAGAAATGCCAGAATAAGTAAGAATGTGGACAGGCATACAGAGAAAAGGAAGGCTGTGCTCTTTCTGCTCTGAAATAGCTGCTAGCCAGAGGCTGAAGAGGATTCATGCCCAAAATAGCACAACCCAGCAGTGTAAACAGCCACTGCAGTAACTAGTGACAACCAACCTCCTAAACAAGTGGCTTTTTTCCTTATGAACACCAGCCGATCTAGTTACAGAGAGCTGCCAATTTAATAACAGTCACTTATTGTCCAGGGAACAAACAGTAACTGCCTACCCAACAAAAAAAAAAAAAAAAAAAAAAAAAATTTCAGCAGTGAGAACTTCTTTAAAAACATGGTGATTAAGATGATTTCAGAGAGGCCTGGAGAGACCTACATGAACTGATGCTAAGTGAAATGAGCAGAACTAAGAGATCATTATACACAGCAACAAGACTATATGATGATCAATTCTGATGGACATGGTTCTATTCAACAATGAGGTGATTCAAACCAGTTCCTATTGTTCAGTGATGAAGATAGTCATATACATCCAGAGAGAGGCCTGTGGGAACTGAGTGTGGACCACAACATAGCATTTTAATGCTTTCTGTAAATGTTTGCTCGCATTTTATTTTTCTTCTTAGGTTTTTTTTTTTCTCTTTCTAGATCTTATTTTTCTTGTGCAGCAAGATAACTGTATAAATATATATATACATATACACACACATACATATATATATATTGCATTTGTCATATATTTTAACCTATTTAACATGTATTAGACTACCTGTCATCTAGGAGTGAGGGTGGAGGAAAGGAGGGGAAAAATTTGGAACCAAAAAAAAACTTTTGCAAAGATCAATGTAGAAAAATTACTCATATGTTCTGTAAATAAAAAGCTTTAATAAAAAAAAATTTCATTAAAAAAAAAAAAGAAAACATGGTGATTTTGTATTTGCTTTTAAAATTATTAAAATACAATATCCCGGAACACCAGAATAACAATACTATTAAAATCAATCCTAAAAAAGTCCTATGTACTAATAGTGGTACTCTGGAATCTAAATTCAGGATTTCTTTGAGCAATGTAATTAACTAACTTACCTTATAAAAAGAAAATGAAAATGAGACAGTGTCAACAAAAATATAGAAATAAATCAATGGGGTCCCTAACATAAAGCAAAATGCACACTTGAAGGCACTTCATATTTGTTTAAATATATAAAAAATGGGGGAAAAAAAGCTAATCTAAGCACTGGTCAAGTTCAAGACTTTTCCCTTCCCTTCCAGTTTTTCATGCCCTGACTTTAATAGAAAAGGATGGAAGACATTAATTATTAATTACTATTATTGTTATTATTGTTGTCCTCCTTTTCCTCCCTCCAAAGATGCTTTGGGAAATCTGACTTTCTTTTTTTTTTTTAATTAATACTTTTTATTTGCAAAACATATGTATGGGTAATTCTTCAACATTAACCCTTACAAAGCTTTCTGTTACAAATTTTCCCCCCTACTCCCCACCCCTCCCCTAGATGGCAGGATATCCACTACATGTTAATTATGTTAAAATACCTGACAAATCGAATATATGTATACTTATTTCCACACATCATTTTTGTGCAGGAGACATCATATCTACAAGAAAGAATAATCAGATAAAGGAAATACAATGCAAGCAAACATCAATAGAGAGCATGAAAATGATATGTTGGGGTCCACATTTCACATCAGTCTCTCTGGGTGTATATGGCTTTCTTCACTGAACAATTAGAACTGGTTTGAAGCATTTCATTGTTGAAGAGAGTCATGTCCATCAGAATTGATTATCATAGTATTGTTGTTGCCGTGAATAATGATCTCCTGGTTCTGCTCACTTCACTCAGCATCAGTTCATGCAAGTCTCTCCAGGCCTCTCTGAAATCGTCCTGCTGGTCATTTCTCACAGAACAATAATATTCCATAACATTCATATACCATAATTTATTCAGCCACTCTCCAATTGATGGGCATCCATTCAGTTTCCAGTTTCTAGCCACTACAAAAAGAGCTGCCACAAACATTCTTGCACATGTGGGGCCCTTTCCTTCCTTTATGATTTCTTTGGGATATAAGCCCAATAGAAACACTGCTGGGTCAAAGGGTATGCACAGTTTGATAACTTTTTGAGCATAGCTCCAAATTGCTCTCCAGAATGGCTGGATACGTTCACAGTTCCACCACCAAGGCATCAGTGTCCCAGTTTTGCCACATCTCCTCCAACACCTGTCATTATCCTTTCCTGTCATCTTAACCAATATGACAGGTGTGTATTGGTACCTCAGAGTTCTCTGATCAATAGTGATTTGGAACACCTTTTCATATGACTAGAAATGGTTTTAATTTCATCATCTGAAAATTGTCTGTTCATATCCCTTGACCATTTATCTATTGGAGAGTAGCTTGAATTCTTATATATATGAGACAATTCTCTATATATTTTAGAAATGAGGCCTTTATCAGAACCCTTAAATGTAAAGATGATTTCCCAATTTATTGCTTCCCTCCTGATCTTGTCTGCATTAGTTTTGCTTGTACAGTAACTTTTTAACTTAATATAAACAAAATTTCTATCTGGTGTTCAATTAAGAGTTCCAGATCTTCTTTGGACTTAAATTTATTCCATCTCCACAGGTCTGAGAGGTAAACTATCCTATGTTCCTCTAATTTGATTACAATATCACTCTTTATATCTAAATCATGAACCCATTTAGATCTTATCTTGGTATGTGGTGTTAGGTGTGGGTCCAGCCCTAATTTCTTCCACACTAGTTTCCATTTTCCCATCAGTTTTTGCCGAATAGTGAGTACTTATCACAAAAGCTGGGGTCTTTGGGTTTATCAAACACTAAATTGCTATAGTTATTGCCTAGATTGTCCTGATATCTTATCCTATGCCACTGATCGACTGCTCTGTTTCTCAGCCAGTACCAAATGGTTTTGATAACTACTGCTTTATAATATAGTTTTAGATCTGGTACAGCAGGGCCACCTTCATCAGCCTTTTTTTTTTTTCATTAATGCCCTTGAAATTCTTGACCTTTTGTTCTTCCAAATGAAATAATAGCAAAGTTCATTTGGAAGAACATAAGGTCAAGAATTTCAAGGGAATTAATGGGAAATCTGACTTTCAGTGATTTGCCAGGCCATCTAGAAGATATCCTTGTCTTGCCTCCTTATTCCCTTGACACACTGTAATTGAGTAGGCTTATATATAAAAAGCAAGACAAAATAAAAATACCTCTTCTGCCTCCTCTCCAATATAACTAGTCATACATACTTTTTATTCCTACAAAATGATACTTGAAATATAACTGTGAAAGATAAATAGGAAAAAAGGAAGAATGGGGCAGTGTGTGTGTGTGTGTGTGTGTGTATGAAAGCAAACAAATCCTTCAACAATATATCTTCAGACACAAAATTGTCCATTTTTATCACTCTATCTTGGGTAAAGATCACTGCTTACACACACACACACACACACACACACACACACACACACACACACACCTTTTAAGTTCACTTGATACAACCTTCATTTCTTCCTACAAGAGCACTTACCAAGTTATAGCATGACAAAGATTTTCTATGGTTCCAACCACAGAAATATCTATGTCTACCTGCCCTCTATTAAAAACATCTAAGTCAATGATAGAATGTGATAAACATTCTATCTATCTGTCAAAAATTTTGACAGGGGTAAAAACAAAAAACAAAAAACCCACAATATAACTACCAGGATAAAGCAGTTAAAGTTTCATTTTAACGGGGAAAGAATGACCCCCCCCCAAAAAAAAAATCTGTGCTAGCATATTTAAATACATATTTGACTCTCATATTTATTCCACAGACATAGTGTATACCTTTGATAAAGTAAAGGTCTTTTACTCTGGAAGTAAACCACATCATTTAGTGAATTTACACAAAACCTAATTTGGCTCACTTATTTTGCAGTTAACTTTTTTTCAAAAGAGAAACTGGTTTGTCTTTCATTTTTTATTTCATTTCCTTCCAGATGTTGAATGCATTCTCATTTCAAAAGAGACTGAAAAGGGGTATGTTAGGCAGAAATTACTAAGTCTTGGTACTTACTTTGTATTCTATGTGTCCAAGAATCTCCTTACCAGTAAGTCCCTAGTTACAAAGACAAGCTCTCATTTTCTAATTGCTCAGAACCCCATTTTACCTTGTTCTTTCTAAAATGATTCAAAAGCCAATTCATAAATTCAGACCACTTTAGAAAGGTTGCTAATTTAATCTCTCTTGATCCATTAATGGGCTGAAATTATATCTACCCTCCTTTTTTCAGACAATTGATATGAGAAATAAAGGTTATTCTTTTTCTTTCCCCCCTTTTTCCTTTGATCTAATTAAAGTTAGGTGCTCTTATTTCCATGGGAATCTTAATAACAGACCCATTATATAACTGGACTGGATTTTTCTTGATAAAAGAAATTCTTTATTGAGCATTATCTAAGCACATTAGAAATTTCATTACTAAATTAATTTTATTACAAATTTTTTTGGTTGACCTTCAAAAGTAGAGGAATGAGAGGCTATAAAGCATAGTTGATAGAGGTTAGAGTTTGGGATTGGGAGGACATATATCCAAATTCTATCAAATATTTATTGTGAATATTAACAAGTCATTTAATTAAGAAGTATTTATTAAGCACATATTATACATCAAGCATTGTGGTAGGTGCTGGAAATACATGTACAAAGAAACAATCTCTACTAGCAAAGAGCTTACATGCTAATGGGGAAGATTATAATGACATAAAAATATATGTACTACATAAATGTAATGTGAATAAATACAAATATCTACAAAATGCTAAATAGAAAGCAGTTTGGAAAGGTCAGCAGGCACAAACAATTTAAGGGAGAGTTAAGGGGGAGAGGAAAGGGGGGAGAAAACAAACTAGAGAGCTGCACTACAGAGTGCAGGAAGACAAGTAATGCCCAATGAAACTAGAAAGACAAACTAGAGCCAGAATGTATAAATTTTAAAAAACTAAACAAAGGAGTTTATATTTGGTAATAAAAACAATAGCAAGTCACTGGATTTCCCTGAATAAGGGAGTCACACAATTAAGATATGCATTTAAGGAAAATCACTTTAGTAACAGTGATGTAGAATAACCTGGAGTAGGAAGACAGTAATTAAAAAACTGTTGCAGTAATCTAGGTGAAAACTGAGGCCTGAACTAAGGTGAAGATATGCAAATGAAGAAAAGGATAGATTTGGGAGCTATTGTAAAAATACCAAGATTTAACAACTGACTAGACATATGAAGAAATGACAAATCCAAGATAATGTCAAAATTATACAATGAGAATGGAAGGATAGGACTTGAAAAGAAATAGAAAATTTGGAATAGAAGGATTTAGTTGTGGTCATATTTTGAGTTTAAAAGGTCTCCAGGACATCCAGTTTGAAATGCCCAAATAGGAAAGTACTACTAGAATACTGAATCTCACTGGAGAAACCAGAGCTGGAAATATAATTCCTATTCTTAGGAAAGGTAGAGATATTGACAGATTGTGTTGAAGGGTTTTGAGGTAAAGAGAATAATTGGGAGAAGAAAAAGTTCACATCAAACTGCCTCCATTTTCTAGTAAAAGGGATGGTCCTCAGCTGAGAAAGGGCAAAGAAACATAAAAGACTAGAGAGGAGCAGATTAAATTTGAAATAGCTTCTGTGGGGAAATAAGAAATCACTTAGGAAGGAATAAAATGATTATCTAGTGACAGTAAGTGTCCACTTAAAATTAATATTAAAGGAATTTATTAAAAACTAAGTCAACAGAATTGTGAGAATTTGTATTCTAAGGACTGGTGGTGAGAGTAATTCAGAGCTGAGGCTCAGCAAAAGAAGAATCATGATAGGACAAACAGGAAAGAGTTTTGAGAGCAGAAACCAATGTTCAATTAAAATGCCTAACTTTGGGGTTGAGAATGGTGAAGGAGTAAGGTCAGAGAGGTTATGGCTTGTGAGGAATGCTAAGGACGGAGGATTGGGAGATCTAAATGAGGCAAAGAATAACTTTAGGATGAGTGAAGTGTATTAGATGGGAAATTTTAATTGTGCCCTTAAAAAGGAAAAGGATACTGAGTGAAGAAGATAAAGGAAGTCCAGAAATGACAGAGGGAAAAGGAGTATTTCATTTTCCCCTCCAATATCACTGTGACTGATCCAGTTTCACTGTGGACTTAATGTGCCAAACTTCCTCTACCAACAATAGCTATA
>JAJPUD010004249.1:187631-205852 GCA_023553655.1 Myrmecobius fasciatus | reverse complement strand
ATTAAAAGGTCCTAAGTATATCCATGCAATATAAACCCTTAGGTGGCTTTACTTTCCGGTCTTCTATTCTAGGTGAGAATGAGTGAGTGAGTGAGAGAGCGAGAGAGAGAGAGCGAGTGAGTGAGTGAGAGAGAGTGAGAGAGAGCGAGAGAGAGAGAGAGAGAGCGCGAGTGAGAGAGAGCGAGAGAGAGCGTGTGCACGTGCACACACCCCTATGTAATTTTTGGAATAGAAGGCAAATCTCACATCACAAATGCTGATTCCATCCTCACCTCTTTCCTGAACACTTCTTTGCTCTTCTTGGCCAATTCACTTGAGGTATCTGCTTCTGCAGTTTTGGGTTTTTTGGAAGACTAGAGGAAACATAAAACATAACATGACACTCATATAAGAAGCTGGTTCATATAGCAATTTGGTTTTTGATAAACCCAAAGACCCCAACTTTTGGGATAAGTATTCACTATTTGACAAAAACTGCTGGGAAAACTGGAAACTAGTGTGGAAGAAATTAGGGCTTGACCCACATCTAACACCACATACCAAGATAAGATCTAAATGGGTTCATGATCTGGATATAAAGAGTGATACTATAAGTAAATTAGAGGAATGTAATATAGTTTACCTCTCAGACCTATGGAGATGGAATAAATTTATGTCCAAAGAAGAACTGGAACTCTTAATTGAAAACCAGATAGATAACTTTGACTATATTAAGTTAAAAAGTTTTTGTACAAACAAAATCAATGCAGACAAGATTAGGAGGGAAGTAATAAATTGGGAAATCATCTTTACATTCAAGGGTTCTGATAAAGGTCTCATCTCTAAAATATATAGAGAATTGTCTCATATTTATAAAAATTCAAGCCATTCTCCAATCAATAAATGGTCAAAGGATATGAGCAGACAATTTTCAGAGGATGAAATTAAAATTATTTATAGTCATATGAAAAGGTGCTCGAAATCACTGTTGATCAGAGAAATGCAAATCAAGACAACCCTGAGGTACTACTTCACACCTGTCAGATTGGCTAAAATGACAGGAAAAGTTAATGATGAATGTTGGAGGGGTTGTGGGAGGGCTGGGACACTGATGCATTGTTGGTGGAGCTGTGAACGGATACAGCCATTCTGAAGAACAATTTGGAGCTATGCTCAAAAAGTTATCAAACTGTGCATATCCTTTGACCCAGCAGCATTTCTATTGGGCTTATATCCCAAAGAAATCATGAAAAAAGGAAAAGGCCCCACATGTGCAAGAATGTTTGTGGCAGCCCTTTTTGTAGTGGCTAGAAACTGGAAATCGAATAGATGCCCTTCAATTGGAGAATGGCTGAATAAATTATGGTATATGAATATTATGGAATATTATTGTTCTGTAAGAAATGACCAGCAAGATGATTTCAGAGAGGCCTGGAGAGACTTACATGAAGTGATGCTGAGTGAAATGAGCAGAACCAGGAGATCATTATACACGGCAACAACAGTACTATATGAAGATTAATTCTGATGGACATGGCTCTCTTCAACAATAAAATGTTTCAAACCACCTCCAATTGTTCACTGAAGAAAGCCATATACACCCAGAGAGAAGAGATGTGAAATGTGGACCACAACATAATATTTTCATACTCTCGATTGATGTTTGCTTACATTGTGTTTCCTTTATCTGATATTTCTTTCTTGTGGATACGATTTTTGTTACACAAAAATGATAAGTGTAGAAATATGTATACATATATTTGATTTGTCAAGTATTTTAACAATTAACATGTAGTGGATATCCTGCCATCTAGGGGAGGAATGGGGAGTAGGGAGGAAAAATTTGTAAGAGAAAGCTTTGTAAGGGTTAATTTTGAATAATTACCAATAAATTTTTTTTGAAAAAAAAAAAAAAAAAAAAAAAAGAGATGGGCAATCACTTCTCAATAAAGATCCCTTAATTAAAAAAAAAAAAGGAATTAAAACAAAATAAAGATAAAAAAAAAGGAATATTCACTAAGTTTAAAAATAAATAAATATATGTGTATATATCTGACGGAGATATTGAAATTGGTCATATCCTTTTCAATGTATAAATTGTGTATAAATGGATTACATGCAGAAGGCTACACATGGCACTCAACATGTGCTGCTTACACAAAGTATAGTATATTTATTTTTTTTAATTTTTATTTTTTCAAATATAAATTTTTTTCTAGTTTTTATTTTTTTTTATTAATACTTTTTATTTGCAAAACATATGGATGGGTAATTCTTCAACATTAACTCTTACAAAGCTTTCTGTTACAAATTTTTCCCCCTATTCCCCACCCCTCCCCTAGATGGCAAGATATCCACTACATGTTAATTATGTTATAATACTTGACAAATCGAATATATATATACATATTTCCACACATCATTTTTGTGCAAGGAAAATCGTATCTACAAGAAAGAAAAAATCAGAGAAAGGAAACACAATGCATGCAAACATCAATTGAGAGCATGAAAAAGTTATGTTGTGGTCCACATTTCAAACCTCTCTCTCTGGGTGTATATGGCTTTGTTCACTGAACAATTGGAAGTTGTTTCATTGTTGAAGAGAGCCTCGTCCATCAGAATTGATCATTGTATAGTATTATTGTTGCCGTGTATAACGATCTCCTGGTTCTGCTCATTTCATTCAGCATCAGTTCATGCAAGTCTCTCCAGGCCTCTCTGAAATCATCCTGCTGGTTGTTTCTTATAAAATAATAATATTCCATAACATTCATATAGCATAATTTATTCAGCCATTCTCCAATTGATGGGCATCCATTCAGTTTCCAGTTTCTAGCCACTACAAAAAGGGCTGCCACAAACATTCTTGCACATGTGGGTCCCTTTCCTTCCTTTATGATTTCTTTGGGATATAAGCCCAATAGACACTGCTGGGTCAAAGGGTATGCACAGTTTGATAACTTTTTGAGCATAGTTCCAAATTGCTCTCCAGAATGGCTGTATCCGTTCACAGCTCCACCAACAATGCATCAGTGTCCCAGCCCTCCCACATCCCCTCCAACATTCGTCATTATCTTTTCCTGTCATTTTAGCCAATCTGACAATGTGTAGTGGTACCTCAGAGTTGTCTTAATTTGCATTTCTCTGATCAATAGTGATATGGAGCACCCCTTCATATGATTACAAATAGTTTTAATTTCATCCTCTGAAAATTGTCTGTTCATATCCTTTGACCATTTATTGATTGGAGAATGGCTTGAATTTTTATAAATATGAGACAATTCTCTATATATTTTAGAGATGAGACCTTTATCAGAACCCTTAAATGTAAAGATGATTTCCCAATTTATTGCTTCCCTCCTAATCTTGACTGCATTGGTTTTGTTTATATTAAATTAAAAAGTTTTTGTACAGTCAAAATTAACTACCTGGTGTTCAATTAAGAGTTCCAATTCTTCTTTGGACATAAATTTATTCCATCTCCACTAGTCTGAGAGACCAAATATATTTATAAAGAAAAAATTTAAGTAAAGGAGACACCTAGTTACCCAACAGATGATTTCTAAGCCATTTGCTAAAGGAATTTGCTAAAAATAACCAATACATAGTTTCCTAAGAAAAACTAATCTAACTATAAAGTCTATTTTCAATGGTAGTAACATTTGGGGGTATTAACTTCCAAATAACAGTTTTGCTATCCCACTAGGTTTGTGACGAAAACAGCCACTGAAGAACTGTCCTTGCATAAAGGTATAATTAAGAACTATCCTATCATTATATTCATACGTAGGCGATGCTGAAAATGCCCAGACCTTAGCTTTGATCACTGAGGACAAATACAACATTATCTTCTAATAACCCTTTACTAAATATTTAAATACTTTTGTCTCTTTAAAATCCTAAATGCATGCTACTCCTATCATCTGGAATAATATTTACAACCTCTTTTCCAAATAAGTTACATTGTACTTCACATATCATCCAGCCTAAACATTCTTAAAATGACATCCAAAGGTAGATAAGAAAACCAGTGGCAGTTTAATTAGAATGTATAAGAGGCACTATCCCTTAAACTATCAAGGAATTATTTTTGGCCCAATCATACCACTTCTAGATATGAATAGCTAATACTCCTCAAAATAAATTTATACATACAGTGGAAAAACTAGTATTAGAAAAAGACCAGGAAGCAATGGATTTCAGACTTGACACAAACTAGGAGGAAACAGGTCTCTCCTTAGTCACCTCCAATAAACTGTTCTTTTCCATGGAAAAAAGTAATCACCAGCTATGTTCCTTTTAGACATTCAAGTTTAATTCAGACAGCCTGAAAGCAATTTTTTTGTGGTTACATTTATTGGTATTCAAATATGTTGTTGCTACAGGGTAAAAGCAATAACTACCCTAAGAACATTTACTGCTGTCTTCTCACTTCTGTCCAGTAACTCTACTTAGTTTATGCAAAGCAATGTAAAATTACAGAATACCCTCTTCCTCTTAGTTTTCTACTTCCCTAGCAAAGAATATTTTTAGTTTTTGCTGATGGCTTAATGATATAGTTCTTTCCCTCACAAATATGATATTTCCTAGCTTGCTACACACAGTTGAGCTCTGCTTCCTCCCTCTAGTATTTATTTGAAATAATTTTTTTTGGGGGGGAGGAGGGGGGAAGAGAAGGGATTTCTGACTTCCAAAGTAAATTGACAGCAAAAGCCTTAAGGAACAAAGATTCAAAAATAGATGGAGGAAATGGCTGAAGAATTGTATATATTAAACAACTGACCTTTAACTACCCTGGCATAAATGGTTGTTATATTTCCTTCAGATGCCTATTTAAATCACTGGTTAACTGAAGAGTCCAGATTCTGAAATGGGAGGGCTTCATAGAGTGGGCATCTAAATAGTATATGCATTTTAATTATGGTTCAATTTATTCACTAAGAGTGTCAGCAGGGCTTGCCCATATACTGATGTAGCACAATGCATTAATCTGTATTCTTTTGATTCCAAACAGGGTATACTGCTGAGCATGGAACTGTTCGACTATAGGGCAACAACAATTACATTCTGGATATCAGTAATCTGAAAAAAGGTTTCTTGTTGGCATGGAGAGTCACTCTTTGCTGTCTGCTTATTCTGTGATCTTAGAATTTTCAAAATGGGTCAGCACTTAAACTAAGCTCAAATGATAATAAAGGTAACTATAATTAAAATCTTTGTGGCCTACAATGGAAAAGCCTTTTCCCCCCCTCTCCTGTTGAATAGCTCAAAATATAAACTGATCAAATAACAGATTGCCTACGCTTTTCAAAATGTTTTTATTGTAAGATTTTAAAGCAGGACAGGACTTTAGGGATTCCAGGACATACCACCTCATTTTTAGACTTCAAGATGACCGGAGGATCCAATGATCAGGCCAGCCCTCCTCAGGGTCAGCTTGAGGAAGGACAACCTACTTCCTTTTCTTTCTACAAGACTTTAGAACAACATGAAGACCATTACAAATACACATTCTATTTAGGGTTAAATGAGAGCAGGACTCATTATTTCTTGTCTCCTCTCCACACTTCCTGATTCTTCACTAAGTTTCTATACTCCACAAGATGGCCAATACAAAACATTTGAAGCTTCACTCCAAATGGTCCTAGGAGAGAAGTCTCTTGTGACACAGGAACAGATAAAATTATGAGGGGGAAAATGAGGGTTGACTTTTAAAGTTCTAAAAGACTTGACTTCATCTGCTGACCTTATTGATATTCTTTCGTTATTGGACTCAATAAACAATGGTTAACATATTCCTACTCCTCCTGTACTCTTCCTAGCCCTGTGACACTTAGCTCCACAGTTTGTTATGTTGTCCAGGCCATCAGGGAGTAGATGCTATGGCATGTGAGTGAAGTGGATTTAAGTGAGGAAGGGCTGGGCAAGGGCACCTGCCCCACTTTCCCCTTCAGAGCCCTCTGAGTTCAGTGGCCAGAAATAGATCAGGATGACCAGAGATGGCTCTGGATGAAATGGGAGACCTCGGCCTTTAAAAAGGCTAAGGTCTTTGACAGGTCTCAGTTTGACTGTCAAGTGAGTAAAGGTAGATATAAATTGAGGCAAAAAAATCTCTTCTTTCACCTAGTCAAAATAAATAAATAAATAAAAATTATATATATACATATATATCAAAATCAATCAATCTGGGAGGAAAACTCCCAGGGTTTCTGGCCAGAGCAGAAATGACTGCTATTTACATTCAATTTGAGTCAAATCAGGAACCAAATAATGACCAAATGGGGCTTGGCCTAGGACCTATGGGTGGCCCAGGAGAATCAGATTAGTTTTGATTTAAAGCCTGATCCTGAAGACTGAATAAGAACAGCTCTTATCCTACAGTAATGATCCACTCCAGGCTGTCTCATTCCTTCCACTCTGACCTCTAGCACTTCTACTCTATAATTTTTTTCATCTTACACCACAGCCTCTTTTCTTCTGCCTTCTGACATGTACTAATCTTCTGGATGACATTGCATTGCTGACTGCCCTTTCTAGAACTAGTTGGATTTTCATTGATATACTTCAACTTCCTGGTTATCCAGGCAAGTTGAAAGTCCAAAAATTTCATTTCCATCATGCTACTTCCAGACTGTTTTTCCATTATCTCCAGATTTGACAACCTCTTCTACTTTTAGATTGATGCAATCCAAATTTATCACCCAATCTAGATTCTGATAATTGTTAGTTACCTACCACCCTTTTCTCCCTCCAGTCTTCAGCTCTTGACTTCATTCTTCAACTCCAACTCTTGACTTTATTCCTAAAGGATGTCAGGATATCCTTCATATGCTTTACCTTTCTATTTCTTTAAGTTACTCAATTCCCATGACCGATCTACCTGAAGTTATACATAAAGGGATGATTATGTCTTTGCCCTTATTTTTAAATGTTGTGAATTCCCTTTATCTCATTATCATAAAGTTTTCTTTTCATCTCTCCCTATGCCTTACTTTCCCAACTCTTTGTCCTCATCACGTTCTCCATTTTCTTCACACTATCCCAGACCATCCATCATCCCTACTCTTTATATTCTTACTATTCCAATCCTGTTCAATTCTACTGCATCTTTTACTCACCAACCCTTTGTTTTTTTAACATGGGGATGAGATGTAGTGTTAATAGATAAATGAATAGTAACCCTTGCTGCCCCAAAGTGGCTTATATTTTAATAAAACAAAACAAAACAAAACAAACAACAACAACAACAACAACAACAACAAAAGTACACATACAGGAATGATGGTCAAAGACAGGATATTGGGAAATGGACACAAAGGCAGCAAGGAGTTGGCTCTGGGTAAAGCTTTTTAAGAAGAACTCTCATTAGTGAGAATCAAGTTGAGAAAAGGGAAGCTGGGAAACCCAATGCAAATCAAGAATCTTTGGCATAATGATGAGCTAAGCTCTCCAGCCCTAAATAATTCTCACTACCCTATTCACATACTACTGAATGGAACTAGAGGAACTCATAAAACTCTGCTAAGGGCATTACAAATTTATGCTAAATAATCTCAACAGGGACCTGGACCCTCATTGAAACAAAGGCTTCTACTTTTCCCTAATTAATTCCCTATATTCAAATTCTGAATCTTCCCTTCTTTCCTCAAGCTTCCCATGCAACCTCCTCCCCTATCTTCTCAGCTTCAGCCAAAAATTTGAGGCCAGTCTCCAAGAGCTCCTTTTTCTCCCCTCTTCTCAAGAAACATCTATCTCCCTTTTTACTAAATCTGGTTGGTTTATGATGAAGAGATGTCCCTTTGCCCAGTAATGGTCAATCTTTCAAAAGACCTTGCTTTTATTCCCACCAATCATCAAGACTCCCTGAACTGTCTTTTTTTTTTTTCCACCCCCCCCTCCCCCCCCCCCCCCCAACACTTTCCTGGTGCCTTCCTCATCCTTAAAAAAAATTCTCATTTCATCCAACCATTCCCCATCAGCTATTATCCTGTATATTTCTTCTTCTCAGCTAAAACCACTGAAAAAAACTGTTTTGACTT
The DNA here is from genome assembly GCA_023553655.1 of Myrmecobius fasciatus. NCBI lineage: Eukaryota > Metazoa > Chordata > Mammalia > Dasyuromorphia > Myrmecobiidae > Myrmecobius > Myrmecobius fasciatus. The sequence continues at coordinate 197,834 of JAJPUD010004249.1, read as the reverse complement.
CCTTTCACTCTTCTAAATCTTCTGTAATCTGGCCTCCAACTTCACCATTCAACTGAAACTACTCTCAAAAGTTATGAAGGATCTCTAAATTGCCAAATTGTCTTTTTTTAATCATTATTCTTCTTGACTTCTTAGAGGATTCGACACTTATGACCACCTTTCTCTCCCTCTTCTGGATTTTAATGATTGCTCTCTTTTGGATTTTTTCACACCTATCTGTGGGCTTTTCACTTTTTTCCCCCTTTGCTGCATCTTCAATCATATCTAATCTTAAAAAAAAAAAAAAAAAACCACGACAACAACAACAACAAAAAATCATATCTAATTTTCCAGGCTTTATCCTACATCGTCTTCTTTAAGTTCTCTAAACTCTTTCGACTGGTGACCTCAACAGCTTCCACATTTCTATCTCCTTGCAGTTAATTCCCAGAGCTATTGATCCAGCTCTAGTTTTTCTTGACTTCTAGTCACAAGCACACCCACCATATCTAAATCAAGTGCTAAATCTCATAATTTTTTTTTTCATCACTTACACATTCACCACCCTAATTCACCTTCATCACATCTCATCTGGACTATTTATAATAATGAGTTTCAAATTAGAAAGCAAACATCTTAAAGGAAGGAACTGCTTATGATTTTTCTTCTTACCCTATACCTAGCACATGGGAAATGTTTAATAAATGCTTGCTGTCTAACTACCATCCTTTTTTAAGCAAATAAGAGATTCGAACCCCATGAAAGCTAAATGTTTCTTTAAAAAATTATATAGTTAATTGAAGACACAAATAGACCCCAACTCTCATATGCCCAAATGAATACTGACACAATTTTTAAATATTTTACCCAACACAACAATGTAGTTTAATTTACCTGTGAATACATAGTTTCATAATAGGCAGTACACAGGCAGTGTAAAAGCACTCCTCATAATTTAGGTATACTACTGCATTGCTGATGAAGCTATGAATTGGTACAACCACTAAGAAAAATAATTTGAAATTATGCAAATAAAGTAACTAATATGCTCATACCCTTTGACCCAGAGATTCTACTACCATGCATTTACACTAAAAAGGCAAAAGACAAGAATGTTCCCATATACACCAAAATATTTATAACAGCACTTTTTGTAACAAAAAAAAAGAAACCAAATAGATGGCCAACCCATCCCATTCCCCATGCAAAAAAGTGATCTATATGAGCAATAATCTTTATAATAGCTCTTCTTGTGGTGGCCAAAAATTGGAAATCAAGGGGGGGATGATCATTAGTTAGGGAACAGTGGAACAAATTGTGAACAAAATGACTGGGATGGAATATTCCATGCTATATAAAATGATGAGCAGGATACTTTCAGGAAAATCTAGAAAGACTTAAAATGAATTTCTGAAACAAAGTGAAATGAGCAGAATCAAGAAAATATTGTACATGTAACCGCAATATTGTACAATGACCGAATGTGAATGACTTAACTGTTTTCAGAAATGTACTGATCCAAGACAATTCCGAAGGACTTGTATTGAAAAATACTATCTATCCACCACCAGAGAGATAACTGGAGTATGAATGCAAACTGAAGCATATTTTTAAAAAGACAAGCATGGCCCCAAAGAAAATATGGGTTCAAGAGATAATCCCAATCCTATTTCTTACAAAGATGTGAAATATAGGATATTTTCTTTTTTTTTTTTATTATTTTTTCTTTTTTTTAAATTTTATTTGCAAAACGTGTGGGTAATTCTTCAACAATAACCCTTACATAGCTTTCTGTTACAATTTTTTTCCCCCAACTCCCCACCCCTCCCCTAGATGGCAGGATATCCACTACATGTTAATTATGTTAAAATATTGGCAAATTGAATATATGTATACATATTTCCAAACTTATCATTGTTGTGCAAGAAAAATCTTATCTACACAAAAGATATATCAGATAAAGGAAACACAATGTAAGCAAACATCAATTAAGGAGTATGAGAATATTATGTTGTGGTCCACATTTCACATACCTCTCTCTGGGTGTATATGGCTTTCTTCAGTGAACAATTGGCGGTGGTTTGAAACATTTCATTGTTGAAGAGAGCCATGTCCATCAGAATTCATCGTCACATAGTACTGTTGTTGCCGTGTATAATGATCTCCTGGTTCTGCTCATTTCACTTAGCATCACTTCATGTAAGACTCTCCAAGCCTCTCTGAAATCATCTTGCTGGTCATTTCTTACAGAACAATAATATTCCATAATATTCATATACCATAATTTATTCAGCCATTCTCCAACTGAAGGGCATCTATTCAATTTCCAGTTTCTAGCCACTACAAAAGGGCTGCCACAAACATTCTTGCACATGTGGGTCTCTTTCCTTCCTTTATGATTTCTTTGGGATATAAGCCCAATAGAAATGCTGCTGGGTCAAAGGGTATGCACAGTTTGATAACTTTTTGAGCATAGCTCCAAAATTGCTCTCCAGAATGGCTGGATCTGTTCACAGCTCCACCAACAATGCATCAGTGTCCCAGCCCTCCCACATCCCCTCCAACATTCATCATTAACTTTTCCTATCATTTTAGCCAATCTGACAGGTGTGTAGTGGTACCTCAGGGTTGTCTTGATTTGCATTTCTCTGATCAATAGTGATTTGGAGCACCTTTTCATATAAGTATAAATAGTTTTAATTTCATCAATATAGGATATTTTCAAGCTGTTTTGATGTATTTAGTTTTGTTATCTCTTCTAATGTAAAAAATAATATTTTTTTAAAAGGAGAAAGAAGACGTAAAAGGACCCTGGAAAGGATAATTGGAGAAATGGTGATGATGGAAAAACCAGTGCTCTCAATATTAGAAAAAGGAACAAAGATAACACGAAAAATATCTTTTACTTTTTAGGAAGCTAAACTAAGGTCCATAAATTATTAAGATAGAAAAAAAATCAAAGTATGTTGAAGTGTGACATAACTTATGATCTTAACCTATTGTTTTATTTTTATTTGCCAAAAAAGATTAGGAATAAAAACATTTTATAAACATAATTTTACTAGGAATGTCTAGTTAGGCACATGCAAAGTCAAATGATGCAGAAGCAGTAGGAGACTGAGCTCCATAGCAACTGTAGGTTGGATCACTATATTTGCATTGCCAAAGAATCGAGTCTACATGTAATAACCTATAACTGAAAACATTTGGACTCCAACTATATATAGGAAGTTTTAGACAGCCAGACCTCTAGGTTCAGAATTCAGGCTTGGTTGAATTGCTTTGATAATAGTAAAAAAGTCATCATGGTTGCAAAATCCAGCACTTATAAACACAGAGAAGTATACACTATACAGATCTTGTGACACATACCTATGAAGTGGCATGTCCTGTTAAAGATATAAATGGAATGTTCCCATTCTAAAAGTAGTGAAATCCACATTGTGTATTAGCTACCATGCCTCATACCAGTCAGTTTTACTACGTTTCTGAAATTGTCTCTAGCTAAAACATGAAATTATTATTCTCTGTTAATAAGGGCAAATATAATGTTATAGGTTACAGAAATTTAGAAATGAAAAGATGAGTTAGGAAATAACACTGTTTTCTGAAGTTATAAATCCACAATTATACCTTGCATATGGAAGCTGAGGTGAGGAAAAGCCCCAAAATATGGTTTCAAATTGATACCTCCAGAGGCAAATCCACAAAGTAAGGTTCCTAAAGGTTCCTGTAAAATCTTTTAGCTCCTTCACAAATAAGTGATTTCATGAGAATTCTCCATGAGAAAATATTTAATTGTAGGGTTTCATGTTATAGTGTGGAACCTAGTTTGATGCTTAGAAGAGATCATTTAATAAAATAAAATCAGATAATTCAGCATTCTGTTCTCATCATATAGTATTAACACAATGGAGTTACACACATGACAAGAACTTTCATGTAGTTTGTTAAAGTTCATCCTCAAATATCTTTTCACATACAAAGACCAGGCTGGGGGCAGGCAGAATGAAATATTCCCGATGATCACAAACTTCTGTCTCTAGCAAAGGTCCTTCTAGTAGTTAATAGAAAAATATAAACACGTTATGTTGTGATTGTGATGATTACATGTGACTGATTTGAATATGTTATATATTATACAATTTAAGAATGTAATCTCTTAATCTAGAAGAATTAAGTATCTGATTCCAAACTCTAACACTGTATGATCATAGTATATATTGGCATAACAAAGATGGGAGCAGTGTATCTGAAACGCTGATTTTGTGTCAAATGCTATCTTTTAGCATTGCATATGCAAATGGAGATGCTCACATTATGTACTTCATAATTACTGAATCCATCAAATATTTGGAATCCTTAAAGATATTTTACAATTTAAGATTGCATGTGCGTGTGTATACACACATGGCTAATACAGACAAATGTTTTGAATGATCATATTTATAATCAATTTATAATGCTTACTCTCTTAATGAGTGGGAGAAGGGACTGAATGGAGGGAGGATTTGGAACAAAAAATTAAAACAAAAAGATTTTAGTAGTGTATGAAAGTTCCAATATAGGGAATGGTTGAAATAATTCCTAATATTTGGAGAGTCGTTGTTCACTGTGCAATTTCTACTTTGTACTATTTCTGAAAACTATTGGGTAAAAATTTTAAAGTTAAATTTAGAGTTCATTTTCTTATGAAATGGAAAAAAAAAGTCCTATAAACTTCAAGAATAAAGATACATCTCACTCAAATATTAAAAAATAGATTAAGATAACTATTTCTGCTTCACTTCCCATCAGCTCTCTAGAATATCATATTCCAAGTCCTCCAATTCTTTAATGTAGAAGTAAATCTTGTGTTACCGTTGACTGTGGCGCCCACTATATTTGAAATGGTTTTTTTCCTGGATGAAATCTACTATACAATCTCTTAGATCCTATGACATTGATAAACATCCCTACCTAACAGTAGTGGTGCACTTTACTCTGAATTCATCCTTAACTTGACAGTCATGCAATACCTGTAGCTTTTATAAAATTGATAATTACACAATGGGGTTGAAAACTTCCTAACTATTTAAGCCTAGTTGAGCTTTTGATTAAAAAATATACCCACACCCAATCTTTGACTATATACACCTCAGAAAATGTAATACTGTGATTTCTAAAAGCATTTCTATAACTAAAAAAACAAAACAACTGAAAAGCTAACCTATTTACCTTAAACTTGGGGATATTCTATTTTCCACGATTTTTTTTTCCCTTTAAAGGCACTGAAAACAGAGCATATTTTATTCGCTCAGATTTCCAGGTCTTTGATATTATGTCTTTTAGGCCTGATCCTATTTAGTTTGAAAGCTCTACAATTTGAAAGGTAAAAACTTATGCCTTATTAGACAAAGGCAGATAACTTATTTCCAAAGCTGTCTAAGAATATAAAGCAATTCCCTTTATTATTTGTTTATTGATTAACATCTTCTCATCTAAAGGGATTTGAGAAAAGAATGATTTCAGATCCCAGAATCTCTATTATTCTAGATTCAGAGTAAATAAGAAAACTATTATTTGTTACTCTAGCTATTCATTCTCATTAAAACATCACTACTTAGAAACTTACTTTGTATTTCATTGGTTTACAAGTTTGCTATAAAGCACAAAACCCAATATTCACAGCTTGGAAATGTCACCTATTACAAAGTTCTTGCTCGTGTCTCTTCTTTTATCTGCACCATTTGTTAAATGTTCCTTCTTTTCAATCTTTTCACTGAAGGCTATTGAGGAAGTAACAGTGGTCCAGCAATAGGATTTGTCTTATTCCAGTGTAGCTACTGCCTTTCTAGTTGGTGGGATTTAAAACCCAGATATAGGACAAGGCCTGGTAAAACAGGTTTAGGCTGCTAGTCTTCCTTTTAATTCAACCTTTTTAAAAAATCCTTGCCTCCACCCCACCTTGGCACCATGAGGCAGGCAGCCAGTAAAGGACAGCATGGAACTGCTTCTTTGACATATTCATTCTTGCCATCTTCTACAGATGCAGAATGCAACTGAAGGCAGCTACTGGTTTATTTTTCTTTGTATTTCCAGCACCAGAATATACACTCAATAAATATTTGTTAAATTGAATTAGTTTCAATATAACTAGGGCAAGCTCAAATATGACAAAGACTGAAAATTTACTGCTGTTTCAGATGAGCAACAGGAAATGCCAAAGAACTTAAGTATGGTATTATAAAGTGACCACAGTAAATAGCTAAGAAACTAATGTTTTAATGGGAGCATATACAAAAAATAACTAAATTATTAGCTTTGGTTAGGGAAAAAAAATTGAATCCACATTTTTGAATATATAGGTACAAGAAACAAATGATTCAATGTGTGACATTTCAGAACCAACAAAGATATAGTTGTAATTAGTTCCATATTTAATGTGATTTTTTTTTTGTCCACATCAGCATGTAAAAAACAAAAGCCTCAAAAATATCTACTCCAAGCAACCATTTCAAGAGTATGCAAGAATAACGGAAAACTGGAACTAAAAGACAAAATTCCCATTTGTCCTAAGAATGCCCCAAAGGAGGAAAAGAAGAAGGAGGGGCAAGCAGGAGCAAATTGCCATCAGAAACACTCAATTTAAAAGTCAATACTTTCTAAAGGAAAAAATAAGGGGGAGGGAGGGAGAAGGGAGGGAAGAGAAAAAAGACCTGTGAGTAAACTTTGAGGGTTAAAAACAAAAACAAAACAAAACAAACAAACAAAAAAAACAAAAACAAAAAAACCACCCATAACAACCAGTTCTTGCAAGCAGGTCAACTCAAATATAACTTTAAAAAAAATTCAGCAATAAGAAAACATATTTTTAGAAAATCCTATTCAACTATTTCTAGTCATATGAAAAGGTGCTCCAAATCACTATTGATCAGAGAAATGCAAATTAAGACAACTCTGAGATACCACTACACACCTGTCAGATTGGCTAAAATGACAGGAAAAGATAACGATGAATGTTGGAGGGGATGTGGGAAAACTGGGACACTAATACATTGTTGGTGGAACTGTGAACGGATCCAATCATTTTGGAGAGCAATTTGGAGCTATGCTCAAAAAGTTGTCAAACTGTGCATACCCTTTGACCCAGCAGTGTTTCTACTGGGCCTATATCCCAAAGAGATCTTAGAGGAGGGAAAGGGCCCCACATGTGCAAGAATGTTTGTGGCAGTCCTTTTTGTAGTGGCTGAAAACTGGAAACTGAATGGATGCTCATCAATTGGAGAATGGCTGAATAAATTATGGTATATGAATATTATGGAATATTATTGTTCTGTAAGAAACGACCATAAGGATGATTTCAGAGAGGCCTGGAGAGACTTGCATGAACTGATGCTGAGTGAAATGAGCAGAACCAGGAGATCATTGTACACAGCAACAAGAAGACTATATGATGATCAATTCTAATGGACATGGCTCTCTTCAACAATGAGGTGATTCAAACCAGTTCCTATTGTTCAGCAATGAAGACAGTCATATACATCCAGAGAGAGAGGCCTGTGGGAACTCAATATGGACTGCAGCATTTTAATGCTTTCTGTGAATATTTGCTTACATTTTGTTTTCCTTCTTAGATTGTTTTTTTTTTCTTCTCTTTCTAGATCTGATGTTTCTTGTGCAGTAAGATAACTGTATAGATATGTATACTTATATTGGATTTGTCATATAATTTAACATATTTAACATGTATTAGATTACCTGTCATCTAGGGATAGGTTGGGGGGAAGAATTTAGAACAAAAAAAAATTGGTTTTGTTTTTGTTTTTTTGCAAAGGTCAATGTAGAAAAATCATTCATTCTGTAAATAAAAAGCTTTAATTAAAAAGGAAAAGAAAATCCTCTTCAATATTACTAGGAGAGGGAGAAAGAATTAATGAATACTAAATGAAATATAAGTAGTATTGTACAATGGTTAATCAAAGGCCATTTGCTCCCTCCTAAAATAACTAAAATTCTGACCATTTTTTTAAATAGTCATGCATGGAACAGAGACACTCTCATACAACTCAGCACTGTTTTGACACTGACACCAATCATTACCTTTTTTGCTAAACTATCATTTCTGAGAGGAAAGGGGGCTGTATATTAACAAACATCTTTTTAACCAAGCACAGAGCTGTTTTTCCCAAGACTCACTGTTTCAATTGCCCTATTTTTTTTTTTTTTGCCAAAGGCACCACACTATATTTCCAGTCCACCAGCTTCATAACCCGTTTCTGCACTCTGCATATTTCGTCTTGCTATTTCTATCATCACAACATCTCAAGCACTTGATTCCTTCTCAATTTTCAGTGCTTTTCCTTTCAAACTCATCTCTTATTGAACTACTTTGTATTTATTCTCTTTATAATTATTCTGTACATATATCCTTTAATTTCCCCCAATGGAAAGTAAGCTCTTCATGACTAGGGATCATTTCGTTTTACTATGTACCTATAAATGCACTAAATCTATTAGAAAAATAGTCAAGTGCTCATGGCATAGTTTCAATTGAAAAAGGTTTACTGACCCTTTGCTTTTCCCCCTTCCATTTCTTTTGTACACCTCATAGCATATGTACTATAATTCTTTCACCTGGTAAAAATACCTCAAATTTCAAATGAAACTTCTTAGAAGACATCCAAATTTAATTATCAGGGTAATGCGGTCCTGGCAGAGGATGTCAGATTTTCCTACTATATGATATAGAAAGTTTGGAAACTATTGAATCCTACTGCTCCTTAGACACCAGGGGGAAGAAGCTTCACCATATTACCAGATCTTTAATGGAATATCAGAAAATTTACAAAAAAAATTCTAAATTAATATAAACAAATTAATTCATATTCTAACTAAAACAACCAAAGCGCTATAGTAATTATGAACTAAGAGACAAGTAGAACAAAATAAGTTTTCAAAGTTTAAACTAGCAAAGGTTTCACAGCATTTAGCTGTGAATGTGTGCCTGGCACACATTAATGTATGCTAAAAAAAAAATTATTAATTTTTTAAAATTTATTTGCATTCTTTACCAAGACTGTGAAATGGTTAAGACTAAACAGAGGACCAATATAGTAGGAGACACAGTAAAAGAATGCTCAATTCTTCTAAATGACCTCATACCTCCTAGACTATGTAAACTATATCACAGGAGCTATGCATATATACAATTGTTGTTTAATCTTCAGAGGAATGGTAAAGAACAAGATGTTAAAAACTAAAGACAGGGAAGCAGCGCCTTGATTTTCTAAAAAGAGGAAATTAACTCTAAGCTACAATCTGATGAATTTAATGTCAATTCCCCCCCTTCAATATTAATTTTCCAAATACATGTAAAACAATTTTTCCAAATATTTTTCTCTCCCCTTCACCTTTCCAAGACAGCAAACAATCTCATATAGTTATACATGTACAATATTTTAAAAAATACATTTCCATGTGGCATGTTGTAAAAGAAAAATCAGAACAAAAAGAAAAAAAAAGGTTAAAAAAAAAAAAAGCAAAGGTGAAAATAGTATGCTTCAATCCACAATTATCTATAGTTCTCTCTCTGGAACCAATTGGCATTTTCCATCTGAAGCTTACTGTCTTGGATCATTGCATTGCTGAAAAAACTATGTCTATCACAGTTGATCATCACATAATCTTTTTTTTTTTTTTAATTTTTATTTTATTTGCATAACATATGTGTGGGTAATTCTTCAACAATAACCCTTACATAGCTTTCCGTTACAAATTTTTCCCCCCAACTCCCCATCCCTCCCCTAGATGGCAGGATATCCACTACATGTTAATTATGTTAAAATACTGGCAAATCCAATATATGTATACATATTTCCAAACTTATCATTGTTGTGCAAGAAAAATCTTATCTACACAAACAATATATCAGATAAAGGAAACACAATGTAAGCAAACATCAATCAAGGAGTATGAGAATGTTATGTTGTGGTCCACATTTCACATCTCTCTCTCTGGGTGCATATGGCTTTCTTCAGTGAACAATTGGAGGTGGTTTGAAACATTTCATTGTTGAAGAGAGCCATGTCCATCAGAATTGATCGTCATATAGTACTGTTGTTGCCGTGTATATTGATCTCCTGGTTCTGCTCATTTCACTCAGCATCAGTTCATGTAAGTCTCTCCAGGCCTCTCTGAAATCATCTTGCTGGTCATTTCTTACAGAACAATAATATTCCATAA
>JAJPUD010004249.1:177461-187531 GCA_023553655.1 Myrmecobius fasciatus | reverse complement strand
GAAATCATCTTGCTGGTCATTTCTTACAGAACAATAATATTCCATAACATTCATATACCATAATTTATTCAGCCATTCTCCAATTGAAGGGCATCTATTCAATTTCCAGTTTCTAGCCACTACAAAAAGGGCTGCCACAAACATTCTTGCACATGTGGGGCCTTTTCCTTCCTTTATGATTTCTTTGGGATATAAGCCCAATAGAAATGCTGCTGGGTCAAAGGGTATGCACAGTTTGATAACTTTTTGAGCATAGTTCCAAATTGTTCTTCAGAATGGCTGTATCCGTTCACAGCTCCACCAACAATGCATCAGTGTCCCAGCCCTCCCACAACCCCTCCAACATTCATCATTAACTTTTCCTGTCATTTTAGCCAATCTGACAGGTGTCATCACATAATCTTTCTATTACTATGATTAAAGTTCTCCTGGATTCTGTTCACTTCACTCAGCATATAAGTCTTTCCAGGCTTTTCTCAAATCAGCCCTGCTCATCATTTCTTATAGAATAATAATTCACTACATTCACTTAATGGCAATCTTTTGACAAAGTCCGAAATGAATTATGATCAATAGTTCATTTATGACCATTTACAAAGAGAAGCAATCATTATCAAGGAATCTTTATGGATTTTCTAAAAACCGCCAGACTAGGGGCAGCTAGGTGGCCCAGTGGATAGAGCACCAGCCTTGAAATCAGGAATATCTGAGTTCAAATCTGACCTCAGACACTTAATACTTCCCCTGGACAAGTCATTTAACCCCAACAGCCTCAGCAAATGAACAAACTGTCAGACTAGCTTTTACAGTTGATAAAATTATTGGACTGATTAACCAAGATAAAACAATAGGTGAAATACACAGGTTTTAGTGAAACATTTTATATGCTTGTGGCATATTCCTGTTAAAACATGGTATGGCAGTACTTAAATGGATCTATAGCTATTTAAAAGACTCTGAAGGAAATCAAAGCCAGATTGGGAAAAGGTTTTTAGTAGTGTTACAAGAATCAAATAGTCCTTGGTTTTATATTGCTTAAAATCTCTCACAATTCCTTGAGTCCATAGCAATGTTAAAAGTCAGAAGTAGCCTTTGAAGATACTGAAACTAGAACTATTTTGTTCACAAGAAAACTGATTCATTTCTGTAAGAGTAAAATAGGGTACTCATGTTAAAAAAAAAAAAAGTAAAACTACTTAAGATTTATTTCTATGTTTTATAGGTGAAATCAGCTGCATTTTTTGAGCACTTTGTGCCAGATGTGGTGATAAGAATTGCAGATACAACCAAAGCTAAAATACTTTCTTTAGAGAGCTTATCGTCTAACTGGGGAGAACACTCTATAATGAAATCAAATGAAGACAAATGACAGAACCTTGGGACTGGAAGTGGAAGACAAAAACTTTCCCCTGGATTGCACTGGGTGAGTCTTTTCATCTTTTAGACTACACTTTATGACTTGGTGGCGAGACCAAGTATTAGTAAGTTATAGAAAATCAGAGGGGCAGCTAGGTGGCACAGTGGATAGAGCACCAGCCCTGAAGTCAGGAGTACCTGAGTTCAGATCTGGTCTCAGACACTTAACATTCCCTAGCTGTGTGACTCTGGGCAAGTCACTTAACCCAAACTGCCTCAGCAAAAAGGAAAAAAAAAAAAATCAGAGCTGGGATGACTGAGAAAATCATAATAACTTTCAGACTGAGTTTCATTGTATGCAAACTGAGAAAAATCACTATCACCACCTCACAGACTTATGTTGAAAAACAAATGAGCTAAGAAATAAAGACTGCTACTATGGTGATAAAGAAAATGTGGGTTCAAACTCAGAAGACAGTGAAATCAAAAAGCTACTTCTACTTCAAAGAAAAACGGGTCAAAAGCCCAAAAAGAGTTCTTGGAAGAGCTTAAAAAGGTTGTGAGATCCAAAAACTTATAGAAGAAAATAACTCCTTCAAAAACAAAACTGGGCAAGAGGAAGCTAATGATTTCATGAGACAATAAGAAATAATCAAACAAAATCAAGACGCTGAAAAAACAGAAGAAAATGTGAACAATCTCACAGGAAAAAACAACTAAGCTGGAAATAACTGAAGAATTACTTGTCTATCTCAAAGCCATTTTCCAAGAAATTATCAGGAAAACTGTCTTGATATCCTAGAACCAGAGGGTAAAATATGAATAGAAAGAATCAATCACCTCCTAAAAAAGAGCCCAAAATGAAAACTCCCAGATCAATGAGAAAATATTATCATCAGCCAGAAAGAAACAATTCAATTATCATGAAGCCACAATCAGGATAGCACAAGATCAGAGGGCTTGGACTATGATATTCCACAGGTCAAAGGAACTAAGAATAGGCAAGAATCATATACCCACAAAACTGGGAATAATCCTTCAGAAGTAAACACAGACATAAAATGAAATAGAGAACTTTCAAGCATTCCTGATGAAAAGATCAGAGCTGAAAAGAAAAAAACTGACTTTCAAATATAAGACTAAAGAGAAGTGCATCAGAAAAAAAGGGAAAGGGGACAGGGAGAATGGAGCAGACTATCTTGGAAAAAAGAATTACATACACACTCAGATGGGTACATAAATTCATCTTACCCTACAGGAAAGTAGGAAGGAAAAATAACAAATAAGAGAGGTACGGGGAGCTGATAGAAGATGGTCAGAAGCAAAACACTTTTGAGGATGGACACGTAAAAGCATAAAGAAACCAAGATGGGAAAATAGAATGGAGACTAAATACACAATAATCCTAACTGTAGGAAAAAAATTCCTATCAAGTTCTTCTGATAAATGTTTCATTTCTCAAATATATAATTAAGCTAAATGTGTAATAATAAGAATCAATCACCAAATGATAAATGGTCAAAGTTCTCAGATGAAGTAATTAAAGCTCTCTAGAGACATATGAAAAAATGTTCTAATTCACTACTTATTGGAGAAATGCAAACTAAACAACTCTGAAACACCACCCCACACTTATCAGATTGACTAATATAAAAGAAAAATTATAGAGGAGATGTGGGAAAATTAAGACAAAAACACACTGCTGGAGTTATGAACTGATCCAACCATTCTAGACGTCAATTTGGAATTATGTCCAAAGGGTTTACCCATGCATATTCTTTGATGAAGCAACATACTTGTATTCCAAAGAGATTAAGAACAAAAAAGACAACCTACACACACAAAAATATTTAAAGAAGCACTTTTTATCATGGCAAAGATTAGAAATTCTCTGTTAATCAAATTCAATATTCATCAATTGGAAAATGGTAAACAAGTTGTGGCTTAAAACTGTAATAAAAGCAACTGTACTATAAGAAATGAGGAACAGAATGCTCTCAGAAAAACCTGAACTGATGCAAAGTAAAATATGCAAAACCAGGACAACATTGTAAACAGTAACAGCAATACTGTATGATAAATCAACTGGGAATGATTTAGCTAATTTCAGCCACACAATAACCCAACACAATTCCAAAGAACTTATGATGAACAATGCTATCTACCTCGAGAGAAAGAGCATCTGATGGGTCCAAATGCAGAGTAAAGTACACTTTTTTTTTTTTTTAAAGAAAATAAACTTTTATTTAAAAGGGAAATTAAATTAAAAAGGAGTTAACAGTATTGAAATCATATAATGAACATACACTAGCCATAATCAAGTATTTACATTTTTTATATAATAGCTTACATATAAAGTTTTCAACATTCATTCATGAAAAACCTTGTGTTCCAAATTTTTCTCCCTCCTCTAGACAGCAAATAATTCAATATAGATTAAACATGTACAATTCTTCTAAACATATTTCCACATTTATCACTGAAGCATTCCTTTAAAAACATTTTTGGGTTGTTTTTTTTTTCCTTTTGGTCTGTTTTCTTTCCCAATAAAGCTGATATGGAAATGTTTTGCATGACTATACATGTATAACATATAAAATTCCTTGCCTTCTCAATGAAGTACGATGTGGGGAAAGGGGAACTCAAAAAAAAAAATTGTTTTTGGCTGAGGAAGTTGGGATTAAGTGACTTGCCTAGGGTCACACTGCTAAGAAGTGTAAAATGTCTGGGATGAGCTTTGAACTCAGGTCCTCCTGACTTCAGGGCTGGTACTCTATCCACTGCACTATCTAGCTGTCCCAGAACTCAAAAAATTTTAAAACTGGAATGGAAAATTCATTTTTATATGTAACTGGGGGAAAATAAAACATTAAATATTTTCAAAAGAATGGAAAAAAATATAAGAGAATATGAAACATTTCATTAGAAATGACCTGGAATACAGATCAAGGAGAGACAACATAGGAATTGTAGACTATCTGAAATTATGAGAGGAGGGGAGAAAAGGGATGGAATATGTCAAGAGATTATTAAGGAAAACTTCCCTGAAACTTTAGAACTAGAAGGTAAAACAGAAACAGGAAAAAAAAAATTCACTGATCCCTCTTAAATGAGTTCTGAAGATGGAAACTCACAGAAAAATTATAGCTGTTTCAAAGTTCCCAGATCAAGGAGAAAATACTTCAATCAACTCAAAAGAAATAATCTAAATGCTTTGGAGTCACAAGAAAACACAAGATTTAACAACTTCTACATTAAAAGACCATAGAACAAGGAATATAACAACATTCTGAAAAGCAAAGGAGCTGGCCTTGCAACCAACCTGCAAAGCTGAGTATAATCCTGAAGAAAGAAAAAAAATGGAGACTTAATATGTTAAAGGAGTTTCAAGTATTCAGGAGGAAAAGACCAGAACTAAATGGAAATCTGACCTATAAGAATCAGGAGAAACATAAGGCAAACACGAACGATATGTTTATTATAAGGCAATTTAGTAAGGTCAAACTGTTTACTTCTTATATGGGAAAATGTTATCTTTACCTCTTAAGAATGTTATCATTACTAGGGTATTCTGGAAAAGCATACAAATATAGAAAGTGTAGGATTGCATTGAGCTATGATGGTATGACTATAAAAAATAAAATGGAGTAGGAAGGGCAATTATATAAACGAGGCATGAGTGGAAAATTTGTTGAAGAAATTGTTGGAAAAATAGTGGAGGGCAGAAGGGGGTGTGGAAGACTTAAAAGTGCTAAAGCTAATTCTCATCAGAACTGAATTTAATAGGGAATAACATACATCTAGAATGGTATAAAAGCCTTCTTAACTTATAAACAAGAATGAGAGTTTGAGATAAGAGAACAGCACAGATTAAGAAATAGAAGGGTAAATTGAGAGGATTAGAGCAGGATTTTATTTTAGAAGGGTATGCAGATGAAGAAATAAGAGAGATTAAAGAATGGACTAAAGGATGAGTAGATTAAAGAATGGGGGGGCAAGGAAGAGGATAATGAAGGGACTTTGAGGAGCTGTGTGGATTGGGGAGAGGGGGTAGCAGGCAGAATTACAGGTCTAAGGAGGGATAGGGTAAAAAGAGAGGGAGAGAAGGATAAACAGCGAGGAAAAATAGGATGGAAGAAATATACAACTAGTAATCTTAACCTTGAAATGTGAATGGGATGGACTCACTCACAAGATGGAAATGAATAGCAGAATGAACTAAAAATCAGAATCTGACAATATGGTATTTACAAGAAACACATATAAAAATAAGAGATACACAGAGTGAAAATAAAGTTCTGAGGTAATAGTTATTATGCTTCAGCTGATACAAAAACAGAAGGAGTAGCAATTATGACTTTGGACAAAGTTAAATCTAAAATAGATTTCAAGACATAAACTTGAAATTACATTATGGAAAAAAGCACTGAAGTCAATATACACTAAATAGTATATCAATACTTAAGTACTAAATACTAGACTTCACGCACCAAATGCTATAGGCATCCACATTATTAATGGAAAAACTAAATGAATTACAGTTAGAATTAGAAGGAAAAACTATAATAGGAGGGGACTTCACACCCTCCCCTCAGAGATAAATCAAATTAAAAATTAAATAATAAGTCAAAGAGAGGAACAGAATCTTAGATAAGCCAGATATAATAGATATCTGGGAAAGAAGTGAGTAAGAATAAACAAGAATACACCATAACTTTAAAAAACTAATCACATGACCACAACATATCATTTCCACAATCTCCATCGATGTTTGCTTGCATTGGGTTTCTCAGATATTTTTTGTTCATGTAGATACGATTGTTCTTGCACAGCAAGATAAGTATGGAAATACGTATACATATATTCGACTTGTCAAGTATTTTAATATAATTAACATGTAGTGGACTTCCTGCCATCTAGGGGAGGGGAGGGGACTGGGGGGAAAATATGTAAGGGAAAGCTTTGTAAAGATCAATGTTGAGGAACTATCCATACATATGTTATGCAAATAAAAAGCTTTAAAAAAAAAAAAACTGATCACATACTAGAGCATAAAAACTGTATAATTAAATACAGAAAAGCAGAAGTAATAAATGCACTCCTTTAATATCATAATATAATAATTATATTTAATAATGGATCATGAAAAAAGTTAAAAATTAACTGGAGACTAAATAACAATCTTAAAAAATGAATGGGTTAATGAATCATAAAAATAGTAATTTTGTCAAAGAGAATGACAACAATGAGAAAACCCTATCAAAACTGATAAGATGCGGCAAAAGCAGTAATCAGGAAAATCTATTTTTCAATGCTTATTTTATCAATAAAATAAAGAGCAGTTCAATGAAAAAGAACAAATTTAAACTTCCCAATTAAATGCTAACATGGAAATCCTAGAATTCAAAGATGAGATTAATAAAACTGGATCTAAGAAAATCAGTAATAAAAAACAATAAAATAAAAAACAAAAAAAATCCCAAAAACAAAATATAAAACACACACACACACACACACACACTCTCTCTCTCTCCCACCAACAGAAAAAACTCTTATTTGAAACTATGTTACGGAACAATGTGGAACTATGCCCAAAGGGCTGATCCAGCGAAGTTTCTGGGTCTCTATCCCAAAGACATCGTAAAGAGGAAAAAGGACCCACATATGCAAAAATATTTGGAGCAGCCTTTTTGGTAGTGGCAACGAAGTGGAAACTGAATAAATGCCCATCAGTTAGGGAATGGCTAATTAAGTTGTGGTACATGAATATTAAGGAATGTCTTGTTCTATAAAAAATGACCAACAGGCTAATTTCAGAAAAGCCTGGAAAACATCAAGGACTGATGCTGTGAGCAGAACCAGGAAAACACTGCACACAGTGATTATGTGACGATACACTGATCCAAGATAAGTCCAATAGATTTGGGATAGAAAATGTCATGTGTAACTACAGAAAGAACTATGGAGAATGTATGCAGATAAAAAAGCATTCTGTTTTCACTTTTTAATACTTGTTTGCTTTTTTTCTTTTGTTCTGATTTTTCTTTTACAATATGAGTACTATGAAAACATGTTCAAAATGAGTGCAGCTATATAATCTACATCAGATTTCTTGCTGTCTTGGGCTGGGAGAAGGCAAATGAGGGAAGGAGAAAAAAAACACTGTAGAGTTCAAAATCTTACAAAAATAAATGCTGAAAACTAATTTACATGTATTTGGAAACAAAATATTATGTGTGAGAGAGACAGAGACAGCAAGACGAGAGAGAGAGAGAGAGAGAGAGAGAGAGAGAGAGAGAGAGAGAGAGAGAGAGAGAGGGAGAGAGAGAAGGAGAAGAGGGAGAGGGAGAGAAAGAAGAAGAGGGAGAGGAAGAGGAAGAGGGAGAGGGAGAGGGAGAGAGAGAGAGAGAGAGAGAGAGAGAGAGAGAGAGAGGGAGAGAGAGAATGAGAATTTAATTCCTTGGAAGTAAGTGACATCAAGCTGCTTTCTTGGCCAGATATCTAAAAGAATAAGCTAAGATTAGTTCCAAACTTTTCTCAAGGTAAAAATGAATCTGATCTAAAGAAGGATTATCAGACTAGGTAACACAATGATTTTTTATTATTATAATAAATGACCTCATTTAGGACTATAATTTATAAATGAAAATGTGTAACATTCTTTCAGTAATGTTATATTCTGCAATACACAAGGATTTATAGGTGAAATAAAAATTATTAATTCTTTTTAAATTTTATTTTATATTCACCCTCAAACAATGTGCGTATTTAAGCACTGGGCTTGAAATCAGAAAGACTCAATGAGTTAAGATCCAGGCTCAGATCCTTACTAGCTGTAG
Organism: Myrmecobius fasciatus; assembly: GCA_023553655.1. Classification (NCBI taxonomy): domain Eukaryota; kingdom Metazoa; phylum Chordata; class Mammalia; order Dasyuromorphia; family Myrmecobiidae; genus Myrmecobius; species Myrmecobius fasciatus. The sequence continues at coordinate 179,336 of JAJPUD010004249.1, read as the reverse complement.
GGCTCAAGCAAGTCATTTCACCCTGTTTGCCTCAGTTCCTCATCTGTAAAATGATCTGGAAGAACAAACCACTTCAGTATCTTTGCCCAGAAAATCCCAAATGGGGTCCCAAAAAGTCAGATGTGAGTGAAGTGACTAAAGAAAAAATTAAATAATTCTTGCCATAAGAGTTATTCTTTGAATTTGAATCCAAGGAATACTGCAATACAATAATACAATGGTAAAATGACCCAAGTGATTCAGCTGAAATTGATCAAATCACAGTTATTCTTTTGCCTCTTCAGAAAATGCAAATACATGGCAAGAGGGGAAAAAAAAAAAACACCAAAAAACCCCCAGCATTTTTAATGCTTAACAAAATTCAAATATCGGTAAAAATTCAGTTTCTCTTATTTAATTTTTTTCTATCTTCCAAAAACTTTGTCAAACAATATTCATTAGATGCATTACTCTGGAAGTAGAACTAAATAGAATAAAAACCTTAGTTTATTAATTCCTCCAGGTTATTTCAATCTGTACTGGTTATATCAGATGTAAGGTAGGAAAGAAGGAATGTATTCTTTCTTGACTTTTCTTTTCAAAAAGGCATTTGGAGAGAGGGTGTCTACAAAACAGGAGTCTAAGATTCTTTATTTCCCCTTTAAATTATAGATTTACACATTTGTGAAAGTATTATGTAACCAGTTTAACTTAATTTCAGAACCAGAAAATGAACCAAGAGTGAATGAACACTGATTATAACTTTCAGATGAGATTACAGTTTAAAAAGAATCCCAGCACCTTTTAAAGACATTCTGAGATAATGTAGACTATCACTCGTGAAGAGAGCAGTGAAGGACTACATGGAGTAGGAGGAGAAAAAGGGTCATCCTCACCTTCATGGGGTTTTCATCATAAGTTGGTGTTCCCAGGTCCATTTCAGCTTCATGTTCAAGGTTGGCTTCATCCCCAGGACTATCCCAAGTAGGAGGATCCCACTGAGTTTGCCTAGAAAAAAGCAACAGTTGAGAAGTGATAGTTTAGAGAAAAATAAACAGGTCTAAAACCTAAGTGGTCTTCAGCAATAAGAATAACTCAAAACAATATGGAAGGAAAGAGGACCAAAGGAAAAAGTCAAAAAGGATTATGTAGATTTGCTTACCAGTAACAACACTTTCTAAAGAATCTTTTTCTCTAGTCTAACTTATTTTATTCTCGTAATAGGCTAAAAAGTAAAACTGGTTGGACATTAGCTGGGTAATTGGAATAGTCACACAATATCTATAGATAGTCTGCATCTTAAGATAAAATCTCTTTGAAGGTTTGATTGAAAGAAGCAAGATTTATATGTATGGGGCCAAGAACTCTTGCTCTGGTATTCTTCAGGTCTCCTTAGCTTACCTGAGAATCAAGTGCTCAGGAAAAGCCAGGTGTTTCAAGCAACTACTGTGGCATAACTATGTAATTCTATCAATGTTCAGATATTTTCAGAATTGAAAAATTAAAGATATAAGTAAGGTATAAGCATGACAGCCTAAGGGGGTGCAACTGGAAATAAAACTAAGCCCAGGAAATAGTTATACATGGTATTTTGAAGACTAGCTCATATATTACTTAGATATGTATTAAAGATTTTTTTTTCATAGGTAATTTTTCTTTTTTGTTAATTAATTAAAACTTTTTATTTGCAAAACATATGTATGGGTAATTCAAGATAAATCTTTTTTTTTCTTATTTAATTTTTTTTTCATTTCTTTTTTTTTTATTTTATTTGCATAACATATGTGTGGGTAATTCTTCAACAATAACCCTTACATAGCTTTCCGTTACAAATTTTTCCCCCAACTCCCCACCCCTCCCCTAGATGGCAGGATATCCACTACATGTTAATTATGT
>JAJPUD010004249.1:165079-177061 GCA_023553655.1 Myrmecobius fasciatus | reverse complement strand
TAGTATTGTCATTTTTATTATATTTGCTCGTCCTACCCATGAGCATTGTAAGTTTTTCCAATTGACTAGGTCTGATTTGATTTGTTTGGAAAGTGTTTTGTAGTTTAGTTCATATAGTTCCTGACTATCCCTTGGCAGATAAATTCCCAAATATTTTATACTATCAACAGTTATTTTGAATGGAATTTCTTTTTGTATCTCTTGCTGCTGAACTTTATTGGTAATATATAAAAATGCTGATGATTTATGTGGATTTATTTTGTATCCTGCCACTTTGCTAAAGTTGTGAATTGTTTCTAGTAGTTTTTTAGTTGAGTCTCTAGGGTTCTCTAAGTTGTATTAAAGATTTTTAAGGAAAACGTGTGTTGCTCTGAGTTTAACCACTTTTCATCTGTACCAAAAAAATTCTATAATGAAAGCTCAAGACTTTTTTTTTTTAAATCAATATTTTAGAAAGCCAGTGAAACTAAGAGAGAAATAAGGAGGAAGCATATGGGATATTTAAGGAAAATGCCTGGAGTTGGGAGGTTTGGAGTACTGTATGAAAGGAGCAGGAATTCCAGTGTTTCTGCATCACATGGTATGGGGAAGAGAGTAAGGTATAGAATTACTGAACAGGTAGGAAGGGGCTAAGTTATAAAAGGTTTTAAAGTCAGAGAATTTCATATTTAATTCTGGAGATAACAGGGACCCAATGGAGTTCACTGAAGAGGTTATTGTAACAGTTTAGATGTGAGTTGATAGCAGCCTGTACCAATATGAAATACAGTTGCTTTTTGGATAAGAAGAGGTTTTGGTTAAAACTATCAAGCCCACTGGCTACTTTAGATAAATTTGCTACTGAGTAATTTAATACTGTTTTTTAATTATGTTTTTTAAAGAATGTTTGCCAGATTTCAGAGAGGCCTGGAGAGACTTGCATGAACTGATGCCGAGTGAAATCAGTAGAACCAGGAGAACATTATACACAGCAACAAGACTATACGATGATCAATTCTGATGAACATGGTTCTCTTCAACAATGATGTGATTCAAACCAGTTTCTATTATTCAGCGATGAAGATAGTCATATACATCCAGAGAGAGTCCTGTGGGAATTGAGTGTGAACTACAACACAGCATTTTAACTCTTTCTGTGAATATTTCCTTGCATTTTGTTTTCCTTCTTAGGTTGTTTTTTTTTTTTCCCTCTCTTTCTAGATCTGATGTTTCTTGTGCAGTAAGATTAACTGTATATGTATACATATATTGGATTTGTCATATAATTTAACATATTTAGCATGTATTAGATTACCTGTCATCTAGGGGTGGGGGATTGGGGGAAGGAGGGGAAAAGCTTGGAACAACAACAAAAAAAAAGTTTTGCAAAGGTCAATGTAGAAAAATCACTCATATGTTCTGTAAATAAAAAGCTTTTAAGGAAAAAAAAAGACAAAAAAAAAAGTTTGCCAGAGGCTTACAAAAACAAAGGTTAATTCCTTTATACTACAGATAACTTTCAATATTTTCAATATCAACAAAAAGTTAACATTTTGAAAGCACGTTAAGATATGCAAAACATTTTTTCCACTAATAATTCCCAAGAATTCTGTGCCCTTTTGGGTTAATACCACCACCACCAACAATAAATAACACTGATTTCAGGTAATACATTTTTTAAAGACATACAATCTATAATGTTGTGAATACTGTACAGTAAACTAAATTCTTAAAACCAAAACATCTTTTAACCTGAATCTTACCTTCCACTATGTCAGATGGCTGTGTGAAGGCATTGTATTGCGTATTATACTGCTGTAAACCTCTCTACCATGGACACCCTCTGAAAAAGGGAGAGGCTACTTGGACTTGAATCACTGCTATTGGAAAACACCAAGACTGACAAAGTCTTAACATCACCTCTTTCTCATTCACAGCAGGTGAACAGCACTGGGGATCATGAAAGACACACCTGCTTGCAATAATCCAGAGATGTCTGCTTTGTGTACCTTTTGAGATCCCTTAAAGATCTCAAAATATGAAAACATAGTAGAACCTAACAGATGACTAGCTATTCCACAAACCTGAATGCAAGTGACTCATTTTTAGCAGCAAATGTGCATAACTGCCAAAGTGAAAGTGAAAATGAGGTTCTATTAAAATCACATAGATACTTGAAGTCACAAACATTAAATATGAAAATATTGAGGACTATTATCTCATTTGGTCCTTTCAAGGTCATAAAAAGTCACTACTAGTTCCTAAACTACTTGAACAAAGATGTTTGCATTATGGTGCTGTGTGCTGCAGGCTATCCTAAAAATTACCTAACGTCATTCTAGTTCAGCAGCTGAATAATGCCTAAGCAATGACAAGGATAAGACTAAATTCTGCTTCTGTTAACAACTAGCCACTTACACAAGAAAAACTACAATGAAAGATCAAACATGATCTTACCTTGTGATGACATGGTAATAGTAGATCTTCCCTTCTGGATCTCGGGCTGTTTTCCAATTGGGAGGCAAGACGATGGTTTTTGGTTTAGGAGGTGAAGGTGGTGGCAAATCCAGAAGGTTATTTGTCACAACTAACTCTGGCTAAAGAAAGCCAACAAAAATCTGCGGTCAGTGAATATACCTCCTATCTGATGAAATGGACTTGTCTCTTATTTCATAGTAATTAATTGAAATGAACAAATGTCAAAGCCAAGAGCCATTCAATGGACTAAGTTTTTTATCTGACTTATTTACCTTCTAAAAATTTTAATGTGAAGCTTACTTATTCAGGGGTCCAATGTACCCTTATCTGCAAAAGAATTCACAAAGGAATAGGGAAATCACTCCAGGTTTCTTTCTAAAATTTTATCAGCATTGAGTTATCAATATAATCACAGAATGTCAGCTGAGAGTAACCTTAAAAGTAATCCAGCACAACAAAGTCCTTTATAGTTACAAGTGAATATCCAGGCTTTGCTTAGAGAACTCTAAGTAAAAAGGAATCTATTAACAATAGAAGCAGGCCATTTTTGGAAAGCTCTAATTCTGATGAAACATTTTCTTCTGTCACAGTGAAAGTGGTCTCTTCAACTTTCACATGTTACAAGTCTTGCCTGCTCACCAAGATCAAGGAAAACAAGTCTAACCCTTACTCTTTCAAGTGATGGCCTTTTTATCACTTTATCAGATTTTTTGCTTAACTGTGTTTTTTTAAAATAAAGGTTTAAAGGGGAGAAAGAGGGTATTTGAAATGTCTGAAAAAGTATTCTTTTCCTTTATCTGAAAAATAATCAAAAGTTCCCAAGTAGTCTCTTATCCAATATCTGTGGTTGATTCTTTTATACCATCTTATACCACCACTATCCTACACTTGCCCCCTTGCTTTCTGGTGATTATTAGCACTGTCAGAGAAAAAGCAGAGCAAATTAAAATAATCACTAAAAACAGGTAAGATTTGGAGACTTCACATACGTCAGTCTTTGTATATCTGTTTATACATTCTTTTCATAGGTGACTCCCAAATATACCTGGCAAATCCAACCCAATTTTCTTCTTTGAGGAAGCAATTCTTAATTCTTCAAACCAAGGCTGATCTCTACTACTTATTGTCTTTCTACACAATTTAACTTGTATGCACATTCTTTTCCATAAATTGTCTCATGTATCCATTAGTGCTGTTACCCCAACTACAATAAACTCTGTTAGGGAAGGAGTCTAGAATTTCTTATCCTCAACACTGCCTAGCAAAGGACAGCAATGAAAGCAGGCTTTCAGATTTGATTAACACGTGCTACTTAAAACCCAACATTTTTCTGTATTCTTTAAGATACTGCATGACACTATGTATTTTCACTGATTTGCACATCCCCCAACAATGCAGCCAGCCACTCATCCAAAGCAGCCTCTTTGTCCAGGTCTTCCCACAGCTCTAATTCAACATACAGAAATGGGATGAGGGAGAAGGGATAAGGAAGCTCTCCACACATTCGCTAGATAACAAATAAATTATGTTATGTAGACTCTTAGTAATCACTTCCTCTCTACATAACAAGTTTTTAATTATGTTTCTTTGACTATTACAAAAGACAAGTCCTAAACAATTCATCAAACATAGTATGTTGCAGTCTGCTCAAGCTCAACTTGTGCTTCTCCACTGCCTTTTAAGATGATAGTCAATTTTCATTCTTTTGAGACTATTTTAATACATAACTAATGCATTTTTATGTATTTATTCATTTTAAATACATATTTTACATGTTACATAAAATACATATTTTAATACACAACTAAGAGCCACACACATTGGAAGAAGAAGAAGAAGAAAAGGAAGAAGAAGAAGAAACTTTTGTTTCAGAAAGAAGTTTGGGGTCAAAGAATTGTGCAAATTACCAAATGCAATGCATCCCATCAGAATTCTCTATCTCCAGGTCATTATTTACTTGCAGTGTGGGTCTAAGATAGATACATATGCACATGTATGCAACAAACTACATAGTTTGTATCCCAGTCAATATAAGTTTTCTTTATGCTCTTGATTTAACAGGTTTATTTAATAACTAAATTATCATGATTGATTAGTAAATTGATGTAATAGGTTCTGAAATTTTTAGTTATCAATCCCCAAAATGCACACCAAAATTTAAAAAAACAAAAAATAAAAAAACAAAAAATCTGGAGGACCTCACCATTTATAGGGAATTGTCCTCTGACTGGGACTCTTATGATGGACATCCTCCATGAGAGTGGCAAACATTATGGACAAGTATAAACTCTAAGTCTTGCTTAAATACTAGTAACTAAAGGAATAAAAAAAGTTTTGTTATATCTTTTTAAAGAATGTTGTATGATTTAACACATGTATGGAAGACACCTTGTTAGAAGAGGGTCTTTAAGATTTTGTACTAATGCAACAAATGCCCCCCCCCAGTCAAATAAAAAGCAAGAATGGGGATCTTGTATTACCTGCACCTTTCAGTTAAATATATAAACCAAAGATGTCTTTTACTGTAAAATGCTGTTCCTAAAAGACAATTTGTTGAGAAATATTCTCTATGAATAAAAATTAATAAACGATAAAAGTAGGTACATGGTTCATTAACTGATCAAAAAGCATTTATTAAGCATATACCATTTGCCAGACTTTGTTATAGGCAAAGAGGATATGAAGACAAAAACAAAACTGTCCCTGTCTCAAGGTGCTGATTTTCTATGAAGACAACATGAACACAAATAAAATACGTGTAAGTTAAGATTAGGGAGGGATGTCATTAGGAGTTGGGGAGGAAGAGTGAAATCCTTGGTGCTTTTCCCAAGTCCTGAAGCAATAAGAGATTTTTAAAGGGAGCAAGGAGAGAGCAAATTGCAGGAATCAGACATGGTTAGTAAAAAAACAAAAAACAAAAAACAAAAACAAAAAAAACAAAACACAAGCAGAGATGGAAAACAGTATTATCTGTAAGTAATAAAAAGTAAGCCAATCTGGCTAACTTAGAGAGGACAGAAAGAGGGAAAACAAATGTGGAAAGGTAGTTTGGGGCCACATTGTAAAGTGATTTAAAAACCAGTAAGGCACTGACATGGTTAGACTTGTGCTTAAAGAAAATCATTTTAGGGGCAGCTAGGTGGCGCAGTGGATAGAGCACCAGCCCTGAAGTCAGGAGGACCTGAGTTCAAATCTGGTCTCAGACATGTAACAGCTGTGTGACCCTGGGCAAGTCACTTAACCCCAATTGCCTAAGCAAAAAAAAAAAAAAAAGAAAATCATTTTGGCAGGTGTTCGGAGAACTGGAATAAAAAAAGACATGAGGCATGGAAAACCAAGGAAGCCATTGCAATCATTCAGGATAGAGATGATAAGGGCCTGAACAAAAGGGGATGACCATGTGAGAAGGGGACTAACATGCCAGATGAGGGGAAGAGGTAAAGAAAAATGAACAGTGTCAAGATAAGGAACCTGGTAGAAGGGAAGAATGCTATTATCTCTTGACAGAAATAAGGAAGTGTAAGAGACCAGTTGAGAAGAAGATAATGAGTTCTCTTTAGACAGGTTTAGTTTGGAATGTTCCCAACCCAAAGCTAATTAGTGATAGGGTAATGAAGTGCAGGGGAAAAACTAGGACCAGATAGTAGTTATTATTAACATACATTGTTATTGAAACGATTATGATATCATGGGAACCAATGGGAGAATAAAGATTAGATTGTTAAATTATTTAGTAAGTAGGCACTTAAATGTTTCTTTATCAATTGATTTATTTAGTAAGCACTTAATAGTGCTTACTAATGTGACAAGCACGGTTCTAAACTCTGGAGAGACAAAGAAATGTAAAAACATGGTCCTTGCCCTCAAGGATTTCACATTCTACATTAGACAAAATATAAAAAAGGAATTGGAAAGCAGAAATAACAGGGAGTGAGAAGGCAGGTATCTTGAGTGGGAGCAATAGTTTGGAGAACTAGAACATGAACATCATAACTGAAGATGCTTAAAATAGAATAGTTCCCAATGGAGACTAACTAATCAGCAAGTTGGCCTAAGGGTAGAGTCATCCTTGGGTGGATCAGGCAGTGAGTATAAAGGTAAAGCAGACCAGGAAAATAAGTCAAAGTAGAGAATAAGAACAGGGCCTAAAATAGATCTTTGGGGAACACTTATTGTTAGGATGTAAAATGAGAAGAGAGTGTTCAACACTGTTAAATCTAACAGATAAGCAGACAGGAATGAAGACTTTAAAAAAATTATCATAAATGGCAATTAAGAGATAGTCACGGGTAAAACTGGAGAAAGCAGCTTGAATTGAGTGATGAAGTCAGATTGGAAAAGGTAGAGAAATGAATAAGATAAAAACAAAAGCAATAAGTTATAATCTGTTTTTGACAGAAATCTGGCTGAGAGAAATAAAGGTTAAATGCTTCAATTGGGATGTTGAATTTGGTGAAGTTTCCCCCTCCTTCCCCCCTTAAAGGACATGGAGACTTGGATATATTTGAAAGCAGCAGGAAGGAACCAACAGAAAGTTTGAGGAGATAATGAGAAAGGGAGCAGCAGTCTGTAGGAGAAGATAACAGATGGGATCAAGATTTCAGAGAGCAGTTAAAATCTTCATGAGAAGGGTCATCTTATTAGAGACAAGAGGAAAGGAATAAAGAATAGGGGAAAACATCTGGGAATTTGAGATGAGAATGGGAGAAGAGAGCTCATAGCAAATAAATCATTTTCTTAGTCAATTATAAGACAAGGTCTATGAGACAGCAATTGTAAGACAAGGACAGAAAAAAATAAATATTTACTGAAGTTTAGATTCAATTTAATATTGATAACAAATTTATATTGAATTTAGAAGGCATGGTTTCTGTGAGCTCTTTTCCGAAATACATGCAAAAAGGAGACAATGGGAATGATTGATATGTTTGATCAACTTAAAAAATATACATAATCTTGAGGATTTTTTTTTTCAAGGCTTTGGTATTTTCTATTCTTTTCAGATACCATGAAAGTTGTTTCCAGATGGAAATTTCTTTTTGTATACTCAGTCTAATTCAGCTACTTTTAAATTTTTGCTATTGCCAGTACAATTTTTACATATTTTTCTCCAGTTTGTTGTCCAATTATCCTTACTTTCAGTTTCATTTTTAAATTGTCCTGCAATGACTTTTAAAATTAGGTCTTTTGTTGATCTTAAGTGTGGTTTTCTTCACACATTCCCAACATTTTGTAATAATGCTCAATCTTCCACCATCCTTCTACTGTAATATTTCACAAATGAATCTATTTTGATGTAATATTTTCCTCTTACTTTACTTGACAAGGACTATATTATTGTTAGTTTAGTAATGAGATCAGAAGTGAGAGAAGAGAAAATAGATGCAACAAGAGTAGATAGCTTTTGGTAAAAGGATATGAGATATCTCAGAAAAAAAGTTATGAGATAAAATTATGATAGCTTGAGGGATGAGAAAAGTTAGGTTTACTATGGAATTATGAAGGACAGGAAGATCTGGGCCCAATTATATCTGTTCTGCAAAAAGAGAGAGCAGGAAAGGAAGAGTTTGAAAATGAGAGGACAAGGAAGAAAATTATGGGCAGATATCTACCAGAGGGAATGGGATCATGGGTACAAACAAGTAAAGGGGTTGGTCTTGGTGAAGAAGACCACCTTTTCATCAAAGGCTTAAGGAAAAAAGGGAGATTATATCAAGAGGTTTTTGTTTTTGTTTTTTTTTGCTGAGGCAATTGGGGTTAAGTGCTTGCCCAGAGCCTCACAGCTAGGAAATGTCTGAGGTCAGACTTGATCTCAGATCCTCCTCACTTCAGGGCTGGCGCTCTATCCACTATACCACATAGTTGCCCCACCAAGAGGTTTTTAAATGTAGAAAAGAGTAAAGAGCTCACAGTGAACAGCCTGTATATTCTCAGTAGAAGGGAAACCTGTTGACAGGATAGAGGGGAGGATATAGTGTTAGAGGCTTGAGGAAAAAAAGAGGTTTTTAGATGTGAGATAAAAAAATTAAGGAAGGGTAAATCAGATGGCCTTCTACAATAGGGGAAAAATGGAAATTAAGATAAAAAATTAGGAATGACTAAGTACAGTTGTGTGACTTTCTCTAGCAGCTTCTTTTAAATGTCTGGAAACAGCAGCAGAGAAGGAGCTGGTAGAAATAATCCAAAGACAGAATCCAGAAATTAAGCTTGGAAAATAGTAGCAAGGAATTAGAAAGCAGCAGAAATCTTTAATATTCAACTAATTCAAGATGAAACCAGGGAAAAGAGCAAAGTAAAATCAGAGCAAAAGGTAAAATAATCTAACAAGAGAATTTTGAAAGGCAAAAGAATGGCAGCTTAAGGTAAGGATGAATAATAAGGTCAGAAAAGTGAGGCAATAGGAAAAGGAGCTTATCAATAGATAAGGAAATCAATGTACTTTGAGGAATACTTAAGAAATCTGTGAGAAACCAAAAGGAAAAATTGGTAGAAAAACAGTGAGCTAAAGTGAGAAAAAATTAAATACATGCAAAATATTTCTTACCTGCTGTAAGGGTTGAGGCTGCCCTGTTGCTACTATTGTAGTCACTGCTGCTGTTGGCTGTACTACCACACTCTGAGGGTGAGCTGTAAATATCTGCTGCCCTTGGATGTATTGAAGCCCTGGTTGTGGGTAACTCTGTAAAGAAATAAGGAAAAAGAAGTGAAGATAAACACTGTTAGTTCTAAGGTAATACAATTAAAATTCAAATACGGCATCTTCTAACCAAGATAAAGTTCAAGTTATCACATTTTGAAATAAAGCTTTAAAATGTCTTTAAACTTTCTTGGCCTATTAATATTTATATTGGGAAACAAATAATAAGGGAATGTAGATTTCACAATTAAGGGGGGAAAAAAAGGCACAATGAAGCCCAACATGAAATCATCTAATGCTTTTAAAAATTTATGCTAAATTTGAAAGGGAAAAATATGGCGTTGCACAGGGGTAAATTTCCACCAAACGTCATTTATGTTCCCAATACCAATTTGTTTGTTTCTCTCACAGAAGAGCATTTATAAAAGATGTTGATCAGCTGAGCTTCTCAACTATTTGGGTTCTGGACAAATAAAATTAATGCTATTTCAGTGATGAAAATAGTCTTATATTGCTTTTCATATTAACTTATTACCCTAGTCCTGTTTCTATCGTCCCCCAAAAGTCAAAGGGTGTGAATGAATCAAAATGTGAAATTCAACTCAGAAACCAAAGATTGAAAATAACCTTGGCATTCATTTAAGCAGTATTTTATTACTAATTTGGCATTCCTTCTTTTCTCTCCTCCGACTTTTTTTAAAAGACTGAGTCTGCCCATCTTGTGTATGCTAGAAATAGTTACTCACAGGTCCAAACCCATCACTAATCAGCATGAAAATGTTTTGACCTACTCTGCTTCCAACTCAGGGCATTTAACCTCTACTTAGGAAACCTAAAGTCTTCTGCACCAGAGAATTCACCATATAAATGCTGAAATTTAAGTGTGGATACCTCATTTGCATAGCTCAGTACTGCTCAGAAGTGCTAAAGTCAAGAGATCTGTCACTCTCAGCTTCTCCAATAACTGAAAATACAGGCATCTTCTTGTTAGTGTACCCAACATGTTTTTTTTTTTCCTATAGTATGCTTAATAGATGATCAGTCTCTGCTTAAGCACTTCTTAAGAGTTCATTAATTTTTAAGGCAGCTAATTCTATTATTGAATTGTTAAGAAATTTTAAATTGAATCTTCCTTTCACTTTTACTCATCTGAATAAATTCTGCTTGTCATATCTTTTAAAGGTCCAACCTTTCTTTCATGTATTAGGTCTTTACATATTTGAAAAAATGCATCTTTTTTTCCTAATTCAATATCTCACTGAAGCTAGTTTCTTGATTATACCATCTCAGAAAGAGACGGAAGAAGTGAAAATGGTCCTCTTCCAATGCAGTCTCCTTGCACACTTGATCAGTAACTATATCAGAAAAGCAAGTACTGGGTAATTTTAAGAGCCCTAACAACTAACTTAATTACTAAGTTAACTAATTAACTACTGGTATTTTAAACAAGATCCTTTTAACAGTGATTGGACAGATAAATCTACTAGAGTAATAGAATCATTTCAAATAACATTCTCAATATAAATGAAACTAGAAGACAGAAAGAATTTGAAGCTAAATGTATGACTATCTCAAGTCTGGAGGAAAAAATAAAGGATTTGAATTACATATCTAAAAGTAAGAACACATCTCATGTATATGTTAAAAGACCACTTCTGCTACATTTGAAAATATATAACATTCTATTACATAAGATAAAGACGAAGAGAAGTTCTACTAACAATACATTCCAAATGAAGGCAAGATATAATCTGATATTTGATGAAGTTAATACAAATGTGGGCATATGGGAAGACGGCAAAAACACAAACACATCTGACAACAGGATTAGGGAGTAAGAAACAACAGGATTTAAAAGCTTATACAGTAAAGAGAAGTCACAAGCCTATACAGCATGAATCTTTGGTTTAAGGAGCCCCCAGACATTGGATATGGTAATTAACTAAACAAAAACCAATATATTATTATTTCTAATTAGAATCACAAAAAAAATTAACTATATCCAAATAGGAATGAAACAATTGGTCAAGAATTTGGGAATCATTTCCTAATCACCTGTATAAGCATAGGCAGGACACTGAAAAATCAATACTAAACTAGAAATAAACAGCAAATGATTCTAAACAATTCCAATTTCACCTATTTATGAGAACTACTGGTGTCCAAAAACAGGAAATGTATAAAAACCAAATTCAAATATGCACAACTCATTCTTTTCTGTTCCATTTCCTCCAGCAGGTCACACCCTTTATCATCCCCACACTCCCATTTATCTTCAACTTCTTTCTGGAATGTCAGGCACTGTAATAAACATTTTTACAACTATCTCATTTGCTTCTCACAATTTTGTGGAGAGGTAGATACTATTATTACCTTCATTTTACAGTTGAGGAAATTGTGGCAGAGGTTAAATAACTAATCCAAGGAAATATAGCCAGTAAGAATCTGAGGCCAGGGACAGCTAGATGGCCCAATGGATAGAGCACCAGTTCTTAAGTGAGGAGGTTCATGTACATGTTTCAGATAAAGAAATTAAGGTTCAGAGAGATGAGATGACTTGCCCAGGGTCACAATTTAAATCCAGGTCTTTCTAACATTTTCCACCCATAGTACGACTTAGCTTCCTTACAAGAAATGCATATCAAACTCCTGGCCTTCAAAATGGCAAAGGATGACAAAAGACAGGAATACGTAAGGCGGGGCCGGCCCCCGGCGGCGAGAGCAGAGGAGAGGGAGGAGAGAAGATGAAAATCATTCTGAAGACATAAATTTTAAGTTATGTTAACAAAATGACTAAATGTTCAATCACACTTAACATGTCCTAGCTGTGTGACCCTGGCCAAGTCACTTAAACCCAATTGCCTCAGCAAAAAAAAAAAAAAAAAAAA
>JAJPUD010004249.1:129446-164979 GCA_023553655.1 Myrmecobius fasciatus | reverse complement strand
CCCCCCCCCCCCCCCCCCCCCCCCCAAGACGTGCCAAGATGGTGGACACGACTGTGACCTCCTCTGACATTCTCTCAAACCAGCAGCAAAATAAGCTTCTAAACTGATTTTTAAGTCAAAGAACCCCCAAATATTTGGACTACAACAGATTCCTAGAAGAAGCTACCTTGAAAGAGCTTCAAAGAAGGTCTGTTTCAGACAGGGAGGGGGTGGGGCAGTTTGCAGAGCTCAGACAGCAGCACCAGCAGACAGGACAGAAAGCCAGGTGAGATTCAGCTTGGCAGGTTCTAAGCACGTGGGAAGGATCTGGGAGGCTTTGGGGCACGCTGCCCTACTTGCGGGCAGGTGCTTTTGCAGATCTGCCTCATGTAAAAGGTAGATTGTAACCCACTGCAACACCAGGCCTAGCCCAGACAGCCCAGCACTGGAAGTCAATCAGCCGAACTATCCCACGGCAAATTAAAGCAGCTGCAGCTTCTCTGATTTAAACAGAGCTTAAGCTTTTTTTAAATAAGAAAAAAAGAAAAAAAATGAGTAAGAAACAAAAAAGAACTCTGACCATAGACAGCTTTTATGGAGAGGGACAAGGACAGATCTCAGATCCTGAGGTTCATAAACGTAAAGCAACTCCAGAGGAAGCCACAAAGGGAGGAGACATGACCTGGTACCCATTTCACAAGGCTTTCCTGGAAGATTACTTAAAGAATTTCAAAAAAGAGTTAGAAGAAAAATGGGGAAATGAATTGAGATCACTGCAAGAAGGATATAATGCTCTACAAAAGAAATATGAAAAAGACACCAATTCACTGAAAAAACAAAATTGGTGAAATGGAAAAAGACAGCAGTAAACAAAAGAATTCAATTGGCCAGTTACAAAAGGAGCTAAAAAAAGTACCTGAAGAAAATAATACATTAAGAATTGGAATTGAACAAATGGAAATGAATGAATCAATAAGATTTCAAGAAACAGATAAGCAAAAACTTTTTTGTTTCATTTTTTTAATGAAAAAATAGAAGAAAATATGAAATATCTCCTAGGAAAAACAACTGATCTGGAAAATAAATCTAGCAGAGACAATCTAAGGATTATTGGACTTCCTGAAAGCCATGATGAAAAAAAAAAGAACCTAAACACTATCTTCCAGGAAATCATGAAAGAAAACTTCCCTGATGTTTTAGAATCAGAAGACAAAATCACCATCAAAAGAATTCACCGATCACCTCCTGAAAGAGACCCAAAAATTAAAACCCCAAGGAATATCCTGGCTAAATTTCAGGACTATCACACCAAGGAAAAGATATTGCAAGCAGCTAGAAAGAAACAATTCAAATACCAAAGAACTGTTATTTGAATCACCCAAGATCTGTCAGCTTCCATATTAAAGGATCAAACGGCCTGGAAGCAGACATTCCAAAAGGCAAAGGAACTTGGATTACAGCCAAGAATAAGTTATCCAGCTAGAATGAGCATTATCTTCCAGGGAAGAAGATGGATATTTAACAATATAGGTGAATTTCACTTATTTCTAATGAAAAGACCAGATGTGAACAAAAAATATGACCTCCAAACACAGAACTCAAGAGAAGCATAAAAAGGTAAAAAAGGAAAGAATTCTTGAGAACTATATTTCTTCTATGGGTATATTTAAAGAATGGGGATATAATTAGATTTACTTAGATAATATAAAAAAAATTAAAGGTGGAAGGGGTATCATACTGGAAAAAAGAGGGAAAAGGAGGTAAAATAAAGTTTAAAAAAAGGGAGGTAAAAATAAGGTAAAATCTCATGAAGAGGCAAAGAAAACCTAATATAATTGAGGGAAAGAAGGGAAGGGGATGAGCACTATGTAAATCTTACTCTAATCAGATTGAGCTCTAAAAGAATATATGACACATTCGGTTTCACAGAGAAACTTGTCCCTCCATATATGGAAGTGGGAGGGAAAGGAGGAAAAAAAAAAAAAGACTAATAGAAGGGAAAACAGAAGAATTAGAGGAAAGGTGTAAAAAAGGGGGGAGGGGCTCTAAAGGAGGGAGGACTGTTTGAGGGAGGTGGTCATCAAAAACAAAATACTGGGGAAGGGGGAAGGGAGAAAGGGGAAAGGAAAGAGGAAAACATAACCTAGGGTAAATAAGATGGCAGGAAATACAGAACTAGTTATTTTAACTGTGAATATGAATGGGATGAATTCTCCCATCAAAAGGAAGCGGAGAGCAGACTGGATTAAAAGCCAGAATCCAACAATCTGTTGTTTACAAGAAACACATCTAAAGCATAGAGATACATGCAGAGAGTGAAGGTAAAAGGCTGGAACAGAATCTATTATGCTTCAGGTGAACAAAAAAAAGCAGGGGTAGCAATCCTAATCTCAGATCAAGTAAAAGCAAAGATAGAACTAATCAAAAGATTACTACTGGGGGATGTCAACCTTGCTCTCTCAGAATTAGATCAATCAAACCACAAAATAAATGAAAAAGAAGTTAGGGAGGTAAACAAAATGTTAGAAAAGTTAGGTATGATAGACCTTTGGAGAAAATTGGAGACAGAAGGGAATTTTTTCTCTCAGCAGTTCATAGAACTTATACAAAAACTGACCATGTGTTAAGGTATTAAAAACCTCAAAATCAAATGCAGAAAGGCAGAAATAGTAAAGGCATTTTTTTTCAGACCATGCTGCAATAAAAATCACATGTAATATAAAGCTAAGAGAAAATAAACCAAAAGTTAATTGGAAATTAAATAATCTAACCCTAAAGAATGAATGGGTGAAAGAGCAAATCATAGACACAATCAATAATTTCATCCAGAAGAATGACAATGAGAGAACAATACCAAAATTTGTGGGATATGGCCAAAGCAGTTATAAGGGGTAATTTTATATCTCTAGATGCTTACTTGCATAAAATAGAGAAAGAGAAGATCAATGAATTGAGCTTACAATTAAAAAAGCTAGAAAAAGAGCAAATTAAAAACCCTCAATTAAATAAAAAATTGGAAATTCTGCAAATAAAAGGGGAGATTAATAAAATTGAAAATAAAAGACACTATTGAATTAATAAATAAAACTAAGAGTTGGTTTTGTGAAAAAACCAACAAAATAAATAAACCTTTAATTAATTTAATTACAAAAAGTGGAAAATCAAATTGTTGGTCTCAAAACTGAAAAGGGAGAACTTTCCACCAATAAAGAAGAAATTAGAGCAATAAGTAGGAGTTACTTTGCCCAACTTTATGCCAATAAATGTGATAATCTAAATGAAATGGAGAAATATCTACAAAAATATAGATTGCCCAGGTTAACAGAAGAGGTAATAAATTGTTTAAATAGCCCCATTTTACTTTCTTTTTTTTTTAATTAAAGCTTTTTATTTGCATAACATATGTATGGATAGTTTTTCAACATTGACCCTTACAAAGCTTTCCGTTATAAATTTTCCCCCCTATTCCCCTCCCCACCCCTAGATGGCAGAAGTCCACTACATGTTAATTATATTAAAATATTTGACAAGCTGAATATATGTATACATGTTTCCATACTTATCTTGAAATAGCCCCATTTTAGAGAAAGAAATAGAACAAGCTATTAATCAACTCCCTAAGAAAAAATCTCCAGGACCAGATGGATTTACATGTGAATTCTACGAAACATTCAAAGAACAATTAATTCCAATACTATATAAGCTATTTGAAATAATAGGGAAAGAAGGTGTACAACCAAATTCCTTCTATGATACAGATATGGTGCTGTAATAGCTAAACCAGGTAGGGTGAAAACAGAGAAAGAAAACTATAGACAAATTTCCCTAATTATTATTAATGCAAAAATTCTTAAATAAGATATTAGCAATGAAATTACAGAAAGTCATCCCCAGGATAATACACTATGATCAAGTAAGATTTATACCAGGAATGCAGGACTGGTTCAATATTTGTAAAACTATCAGCATATTCAATTATGTTAATAATCAAACTAACAAAATCATGATTATCTCAATAGATGCAGAAAAAGCATTTGATAAAATCCCCTTCTATTAAATCCAATTTCTATTAAAAACCCTAGAGAGTATAGGAATAAATGGGCTTTTCCTTAAAATGATCAGTAGCATCTATTTAAAACCATCATCAAGCATCATATGTAATGGAGACAAACTAAAACCATTCCCAATAAGATCAGGAGTGAAACAAGGCTGCCCACTGTCACCATTATTATTTAATATTGTAAGAGAAGTAAAAAGAAGTAAGAGAAGAAAAAGAGATTAAGGGAATTAGAGTAGGTAATGAGGAAACCAAATTATCAATCTTTGCAGATGATATGATGGTATACTTAGAGAACCCTAGAGACTCAACTAAAAAACTACTAGAAACAATTCACAACTTTAGCAAAGTTGCAAGATTCAAAATAAATCTACATAAATCATCAGCATTTTTATATATTACCAACAAAGTTCAGCAGCAAGAGATAAACAAAAAGAAATTCCATTCAAAATAACTATTGATAGTATAAAATATTTCAGAATTTTTCTGCCAAGGAAAAGTCAGGAACTATATGAACTAAACTACAAAACACTCTCTCCACACAAATAAAGTCAGACCTAATCAGTTAGAAAGACATCAAATGCTCATGGGTAGGCCAAGCGAATATAATAAAAATGACAATACTACCCAAACTAATTTACTTATTTAGTGCCATACCAATCAAACTCCCAAGAAACTATTTTACAGATATAGAAAAAATAGTAAAGTTCATCGGGAAGAACAAAAGGTCAAGAATTTCAAGGGAATTAATGGAAAAAAAAAAATGCTGATGAAGGTGGCTTTGATGTACCAGATCTAAAACTATATTATAAAGCAGAGGTCATCAAAACCATATGATACTGGCTAAGAAATAGAGTAGTTGATCAGTGGAATAGGATAGGATCCCAGGACAAATTAGGCAATAACTATAGCAATCTATTGTTTGATAAACCCAAAGACCCCAGCTTCTAGGATAGGAACTCACTATTTGACAAAAACTACTGGGAAAATTGGAAACTAGTATGGAAGAAATTAGGGCTTGAGCCACACCTGATACCACATACCAAGATAAGATCTAAATGGGTTCATGATTTAGATATAGAGTGATATTATAAGCAAATTAGAGGGACATAAGATAGTTTCCCTCTCAGACCTGTGAAGATCGAATAAATTTATGTCCAAAGAAGAACTGGAACTCTTAATTGATCACCAGATAGATAATTTTGACTATATTAAGTTAAAAAGGTTTTGTACAAACAGAACTAATGCAGACAAGATTAGGAGGGAAGCAATAAATTGGGAAATCATCTTTACATTTAAAGGTTCTTACAAAGGCCTTATTTCTAAAATATATAGAGAATTGATTCATATTTATAAGAATTCAAGCCACCCTCCAATCGATAAATGGTCAAAGGATATGAACAGACAATTTTCAGATGATGAAATTAAAACCATCTCTAGTCATATGAAAAGTTGCTCCAAATCACTATTGATCAGAGAAATGCAAACTAAGACAACTCTGAGGTACCACTACACACCTGTCAGATTGGCTAAAATGACAGGAAAAGATAACGATGAATGCTGGAGGGGATGTGGGAAAACTGGGACACTGATACATTGTTGGTGGAATTGTGAACGGATCCAACCATTCTGGAGAGCAATTTGGAGCTGTGCTCAAAAAGTTACCAAACCGTGCATACCCTTTGACCCAGCAGTGTTTCTATTGGCTTATATCCCAAAGAGATCCTAAAGGAAGGAAAGAAACCCACATGTGCAAAAATGTTTGTGGCAGCCCTTTTTGTAGTGGCTAAAAACTGAATGTATGCTCATCAATTGGAGAATGGCTGAATAAGTTATAGTATGTGAATGTCATGGAATATTATTGTTCTGTAAAAAACGACCAGCAGGATGATTTCAGAGAGGCCTGGAGAGACTTGCATGAACTGATGCTGAGTGGAATAAGCAGAAACAGGAGATCATTATACATACCAACAATACTATATGACGATCAATTCTGATGGACATGGCTCTCTGCAACAAAGAATTGTCTCAAACCTGTTCCAATTGTTCAATGAAGAAAGCCATATACACTCAGAGAGAGGGATATGAAATGTGGACCACAACATAACATTTTTATGCTCCCTATTGATGTTTGCTTGCATTGTGTTTCCTTTCTCTGATTTTCTTTTTTTTTTTTTTCTTGTAGATAGGATTTTTCTTGCACAACTTGTCAAGTATTTTAACATTATTAACATGTAGTAGGCTTCTTGCCATCTAGGGGAGGGGAAGAGACTGGGGGGTAAAATTTGTAACAGAAAGCTTTGTAAAGATCAATGCTAAGGAACTACCCATACATACGTTACACAAATAAAAAGCTTTAATAAAAAAAAATAAAATAAAATAAAATTATTTGAGAAAAAAAAAAGACTATATGATGATCAGTTTTGATGGACATGGTTCTCTTCAACAATGAGATGTTTCAAACCAGTTCCACTTGTTCGGTGATGAAGAAAGCCATATACACCCAAGGAGAGACCTGTGGGATCTGAGGGTGGACCACAACATAGCATTTTCACGCTTTCTACTGTTGTTTGCTTGCATTATGTTTTCTTTCTCAGATTTATTTTTCTTATATATCCAATTTTTCTTGTTCAGCAAGATGATGGTATAAATATATGTACACATATTCAATTTGTCAAGTATTTTAACATAATTAACATGTATTAGACTTCCTGCCAACTAGGGGAGGGGATGGGGGAAGGAGGGAAAAATTTGTAACAGAAAGCTTTGCAAGGGTCAATGATGAAAACTTACCCATGCATATGTTTCGCAAATAAAAAGCTTAAAAAAAAAAAAAAAAAGAATTCAGCAAACACAGCAAACATGAGAATAATTGTAGAGTAAAGTAAACACAACTAGCAGCAATATCAGTGGAAATAAAATCAAAACCAAATGCTATGAAATTATGCTAGTCTGGAACAGGTGATGTGTTAATTGATTTTCCTGAACTGCTTTTTACCTACTTTTTATTCTCAGTTATGAAATATGGCTCTCTATAGGGGAAGAACAAGGAAAATGCATGGGAATCAAGATAAGGTAAAAACAAAAACATAGCAAAAAAAGGAAAAAAATTTCTGATCTGCTAAAGGACCATTCCAAAAAATATTCCTTTCTCTCTCAGTTATATACAGATTTGGATACAGGCCCAATTAATGTCTATTCTGCTCAATTGAGATGACCTAAAAACAAATTTATTTTTATTTTTATTTATTTTTATTATTATTATTTTATTTTATTTGCATAACATATGTGTGGGTAATTCTTCAACAATAACCCTTACATAGCTTTCTGTTACAAAATTTCCCCCAACTCCCCACCCCTCCCCTAGATGGCAGGATATCTACTACATGTTAATTATGTTAAAATATTGGCAAATCGAATATATGTATACATATTTCCAAACTTGTCATTGTTGTACAAGAAAAATCTTATCTACACAAACGATACATCAGATAAAGGAAACGCAATGTAAGCAAACATCAATCAAGGAGTATGAGAATGTTATGTTGTGGTCCACATTTCACATCCCTCTCTCTGGGTGTATATGGCTTTCTTCAGTGAACAATTGGAGATGGTTTGAAACATTTCATTGTTGAAGAGAGCCATGGCCATCAGAATTGATCATATAGTACTGTTGTTGCCGTGTATAATGATCTCCTGGTTCTGCTCATTTCACTCAGCATCACTTCATGTAAGTCTCTCCAGGCCTCTCTGAAATCATCTTGCTGGTCATTTCTTACAGAACAATAATATTCCATAATATTCATATACCATAATTTATTCAGCCATTCTCCAATTGAAGGGCATCTATTCAATTTCCAGGTTCTAGCCACTACAAAAAGGGCTGCCACAAACATTCTTGCACATGTGGGGCCTTTTCCTTCCTTTATGATTTCTTTGGGATATAAGCCCAATAGAAATGCTGCTGGGTCAAAGGGTATGCACAGTTTGATAACTTTTTGAGCATAGCTCCAAATTGTTCTTCAGAATGGCTGTATCCGTTCACAGCTCCACCAACAATGCATCAGTGTCCCAGCCCTCCCACATCCCCTCCAACATTCATCATTAACTTTTCCTGTCATTTTAGCCAATCTGACAGGTGTGAAGTGGTACCTCAGGGTTGTCTTGATTTGCATTTCTCTGATCAATAGTGATTTGGAGCATCTTTTCATATGACTATAAATAGTTTTAATTTCATCCTCTGAAAATTGTCTATTCATATCCTTTCACCATTTATTGATTGGAGAATGGCTTGAATTTTTATAAATATGAGACAATTCTCTATATATTTTAGAGATGAGACCTTTATCAGAACCCTTAAATGTAAAGATGATTTCCCAATTTATTGCTTCCCTCCTAATCTTGTCTGCATTGATTTTGTTTGTACAAAAACTTTTTAACTTAATATAGTCAAAGTTATCTATCTGGTTTTCAATTAAGAGTTCCAGTTCTTCTTTGGACATAAATTTATTCCATCTCCATAGGTCTGAGAGGTAAACTATATTACATTCCTCTAATTTACTTATAGTATCACTCTTCATATCCAGATCATGAACCCATTTAGATCTTATCTTGGTATGTGGTGTTAGATGTGGGTCAAGCCCTAATTTCTTCCACACTAGTTTCCAGTTTTCCCAGCAGTTTTTGTCGAATAGTGAATACTTATCCCAAAAGTTGGGGTCTTTGGGTTTATCAAAAACCAAATTGCTATAGTTATTGCCTAGTTTGTCTTGTGATTCTATCCTATTCCACTGATTGACTACTCTATTTCTTAGCCAGTACCAAATGGTTTTGATGACCGCTGCTTTATAATATAGTTTTAGATCTGGTACAGCAAGTCCACCATAGTCAGCCTTTTTTTTCATTAATCCCCTTGAAATTCTTGATCTTTAAAACAAAGATTTTCTTATCCCGGAATCCCTTCCATTATACTTAGTGGTTCAGCATATACAAGGCCTCAGGTAAATTACAGATGGGAGGATTAACTGGGCCTGACCCACTTACAGATTGAAGTATGAGGGACTGGCAAAAATGGGAAAAAAAAGCAAGATTTAAGATTTGTTAAATGGTGTTAATGGCTAACTCTGAAAGAACTCTTTTCACCTATTGCAATGGAGAAACTGGATTATATTTTTACAGACTTTTATAAAACAGGAGTGACATCTGTTTAGAACTACTATTCTTATATGCCTTCCCTAAGTTACATAGAAGTATAGTTGCAGGTGCACAATACCAAGACTATTTACACGGGCTTTTGTTTAAATCTTTTGGCATCTTTGGGCCTCATATAGATATATTCTCATCTATATAACATGGAGATTAGCCTAAGTGATGAGCTTTCTAAAATTCCTTCATGCTTTTAATTCATATTTCATGACTGATGTCTACACTCAAAATATAACAATACACAGAGAATGGTTCCTCCTGTATGAATAGGTGGGCACTCAAATATGTTAAGAAGCAATTTTTAGTCTAGGAAATTTCAAATATGACATGACTAACAGTATAAAAAAGGAAAAAGTAATAAAACAAAATCTAATTAGGGACCTAATTAGTACACTACAGTAAGGTAAAAATTTTAAATACCAACTTATTTAGTTGGTATTTATTCAAATTATTCAAATACTGGATAAAATCAATAATCTTCTAATTCATTTCTGATTCAGAATAGTCCTAATACCAACTCAATGAATCTATTTAGATGTTAAAAATGACAACTAGGTTTTTTTGTCATCTCCTATCTCTTACCCCCAAGTTTACAAGAATATCACATATCATCAACTCTAATATTTTATTTTTGTAAAGGATCTTGGGCATATGAGATCATATGCTAATTCCCTTATCGAGAACTATACAAGATGGCACAAAAATAATGGACACAAAATATGAAGAAAATAGGTTAAGTAAACTATCTTTTAAACATATTGTAATTAAGATATCAAATTCTCAATTACAATAGTTAACGGCTATCCTTTTGAAAAGACCCGAGGATGTAAAAATAACATGGAATAACTGTTAACAGAAAAAAATGGAGGATAAAAATTTTAAATTCTAATCTAATTCTGCTTTTATTCTACAAAAAGCCTTCTGCACAATGACTAACATGATAAACAGAATACAAAGACAAACTGATTTTGCAAAGTAAGTTACCTGTACAATTGGTGGAG
The DNA here is from genome assembly GCA_023553655.1 of Myrmecobius fasciatus. NCBI lineage: Eukaryota > Metazoa > Chordata > Mammalia > Dasyuromorphia > Myrmecobiidae > Myrmecobius > Myrmecobius fasciatus. The sequence goes on along the minus strand of JAJPUD010004249.1, from coordinate 154,737 downwards.
TCGTTTGAGAATAAGATGGTGTCACACCGTAGACAGTCTGACATGTCTGACCCTGGTAATATATAGCTGTTTGAGACTGTGCAGGTGAGTATGGCTGCTGCACAGGGACAGTCTGTTGATTAGAATCCCAAACACCGTAACTTTGTCCCTGTACAGGACCTGGGGCAGGTACTGGCAAAACAGCCACATTAGGTTCCTGATGGACAACGGCTTCATTCTGTGCTACGAACTGTGAAGTTGAAACCTCCATTGGGGTTGCTACATGTTGCACTACTGGAACTGGTTGAGGAGTAGCAAGGCTTGGTTCTACTGAGTGTCCCAACGTCTGGGTATGTTCATAGGTAGCAGGAGAACACATAGGGTCCATGCTAGGTGTGGGTAATAGCACCTTCCCAGCATTAGGATTGCTAGGATCCACATAAGCCTGCATGGGATAACCAGGAGGGTAACCAACAAAGCTATGATGAGGAGCACTATACCCTAAGGACTCATAAGGAAGGGGGGAAGTCATCCCAAGGTTCTGCATCTGCTGCTGCTGCTTCTGAGCTTCCCGCTGGGCTACCTCCTGTTCAAAGAGCTTTCGGCGCTCTTCTGTAGAAAGCTTATTACGGTCCTTAAGCCTCACTTTCTTCTTAGAAGTGGGCGTGTCATATCTGAAAATGAAAATAAAAACAGGAAAAGTTTCATCCATTTTTTAAAATGTTAAAGCACTTAAAAAGGGGCTCATAGTCTATATTCTCCAGGAAGTTGTCCCTTTTCATCAATTCTTTATATCTCTTCATTTCTTGGATCTTGGATCTTTTTTTGACCTCTAAAATATGTCTCAGATTCCATTTACCTTCCCCTAATCCTAAATCATTCCTTTCAAGATTATCACTCTATACCTTTGCTTCCTTTTACAACCAAATCCCTAGAAAACCAATCTATATTATACCTGCTCCCTCTTCATTTTGCAACCACTTCCAATCTTCACAATATCTTTTCCAACTTCAACCATATGACATAACATTTTCTTCAAGGCTATCAACAATTTTTCAATAAACTGAAGATCTATTTGCAATCATTTAAAAAAATCTCCCTCTATATTGCATTATTTGTCAATCCAAATTCCCTCCTATAGGAATTGTGTGGATTGTATGCTTAGGTGATTGTCTCCTTTATCAGATCATAGAGTAATTTCTACCCCTACTTACCTATCATCAGGTCTTTTTGTTCCTCGTTCGTAAGCAGAAGGTGGTGGTGAAAGGGAACTCCTTCGTTTCTTTTTTTCTTTGCTTTGTGTTTGCCTTTCTGGTTCTCTTTCTCTGGATCGGTTAGGAGTCTTTGGAGTAGTTGCTTGGTCTCTGAGACTTACATTATCCCTTCCCCGATCACCTGAAAGAAAAAATGATCAACTGAAACAACCAAGTCAACAGAATTTTCCACTTTAGTATTATAAAAGCAAATTAAAACTTCAACCAAAATAAATGAATTCATAACTTATCCTAGATGGTTGACAACTTTAAAAGACATTGTTAGACATGACCACAAGGATAACAGAATAGTTCCTTTTTCAAAAAAATTCTCTAATCCCAAAACCTCAGAAATGCCAGAAGCACAAGGCCAAACATAGACATCTGGGTTACTCCACTGGAGAGCTTCCAGATTGACCATGCTCAATCAACCATTTCTGAATCCATCTAAATTTGCCAATGTCTAGTGCACATTTGTCTCATCTTTTCCACAGGAAGAAAATAAGATACTATATTCCAAACCTCTTTGTTAAAATCCAGGCAAACTCTATTTACAGCACCCCCATGATTTTGGCAAAAGAGTTTAAAATTTCAACAAAAAGAAGATATGTGTAAGTATTATATTGAAAGAGAGCTAGAAAGGACATTAGAGAAAACCTATTTCAACCACTCGATTTTAAAAGGCCTTCATCCACAAATATTTATTAATCATATCATATTAGTCACAAAGTAAGAATAAATACATTTAGTGTCACATAAACCCACCTGTGGAGGATCAATGAATACATACCATTGTTCTCTTTTTCAGTCTGACTCTTTTTTGGAATTCGATATACTTCCTAAAAATAAACCAAAAGAAAAATTAGTTTTGTGGATGACAGCATTTCAGCTGTTTGACAATGATGATAATTTTACATGGCAAGAAAGAAATGAGGAGTGGGCAGACATTTATAATTCATACAATACTCTAATAATATTCATGCTTAGTGGGTTTTCAATAAGAATAAGTTCTAGGCAGTGTAAGAGTTAAGGAAACATGTGCATATATTAGAGATTTATGTACAGGAAGTTTCAAAAAAGAGATATTTACTTTCACTTATAGCTAACATAGTCCATTAGTTTTAAGATTTAAATGACTAATAGTTTGTTATAGTTCTCTCAAGAATTTTCCTATTGATTGCAATTTATGATTCAGGATCCTCATATATAAATTGGAATTAGTTTTACTAACTTTCCTTGAAGAAATAGTGTAAAGAAGAAACAATAGACTTTTCTCACACTTAACTGCAAGGGGGAGAAGGGAATTCTAAGTGACTATCATTCAGTAGGCCAAGCTTACTGAATTGCCTTGCCCTTTTCCTGCTGGATCATTTCCATTTTTATAAAGTACTTCTTTAAAATGGGCTGCTTTACTGTCATTTCTACTTATTGGCTATACTTCTGTACTTTACACTAATTGCTAAATTTATTTCTTTTTTCTATAAAACTGCTTTTCAAATGCTTAAAGATCACTATCAAATTCTGTTAATAGATTGTCCACCAACCATTCATCCAATAACTGAAAGAAAAGAAACAACTGTTTCTTGTCATTCTGGTCACCTTCTCTCCTTTGGTCACTCTTGGATTATTAGTCATTTTTTGTGTCATGGAACTATTTAGCAATATGGTGATCCTATGGACCACTTCTTAGAATCTTAGGCTTTTCTTAAGTCATAATAATTGAAGGAAATGCAGTTTTAGTTACAGTTTAGGGAAAATAAAGCTGTAATTTTTTTCCTGATAAATTCACAGGCCTCTCCCGCTCCATGCCAAAGTCTTTTCCAGAAATTTCACAGGATCTATAGACCTAAGAGTTCTTGTTATAAAAGTTAATACCCTTTTAAGAAAGCTAATTTGGCACATTAGATAGAGCACCAGTCCTGAAGTCAGGAGGACCAGAGTTCAAATCTTGTCTCAGACACTTAACATTCCTTAGCTGTGTGACCCTGGGCAAGTCAGTTAACCTCAATTGCCTCAGCAAAAAGTAAAAGCTAATCTAGTACATATTTGGTTCCTCTGAGTGTTTCTGAAACAACTAATGGTTAAATGTACAAACTACTAAATACCTGAAACCTTTTTTTGAAGATTTTGGAAAACATAAAAGTAAATTTGGGGGGAAAATTTTGCCCAACAAAATTGCTTTTTAAGTTTGTTTTGGTTTGTTTGTTTTTTTGGCCAAGGCATTCCAGATTAAGTGACTTCTCCAAGATCACACAGCTACTAAGTGTCAAGTTTTTAAGGCCAGATTTGAAATAAGTCCTCCTGACTCCAGGGCTAGTGCGCTATCACATTTAGACACAAAAATGTGCCACCTAGCAGCTCTATTTTAAGATGTAAGTTAATGATAACAGCTCTATTTTTCTGAGGCAGGGACTATTCATACCCTTCAACTCTCAAGTGATGGGATCTGGAACTAAGAATTGAAGGGAAACATAATAGAGAGGATAGAGAAACTAGTGCTCAAGACTAGGTAATGTTTTTCAAAGAACTTGAACTTGTGATTAAAGAAACATACTTTGGGAGTTTAGCAGGGTACTTTAATAGGTCCTGGCCCCAAAAGAAAGTATAACATGGGCCATCTTCAACAATGAAGTATATGAAATACATTCTACTTCTCTCATTTCTAGGAACCTGGCATAAAAATGACCTATCAGGATATATACTTTCAATTCCCAATCTTATTCCTGCTCCATTTCTGTGACTTTGTTAACTCCAAGTTGGGCCTTCTTAGCTAAAGAAGCTAAGTAACTCTATAGGTAATCAAATAAACACAGCATTAAAACAGATTAAACATTCTTAAAAAAAAAAAAAAAAAAAAAGGAAGGCCTAAAGGCTCATGGACAGGTTTTCAAGTATGCCTGTGCAATGCAACAAATGAGGCTGTGACAATTAACTGACAGGAAAGATCTTTCAAGTATTTGACATTCTTGGCTATATACAATTGTATATTTCTTTCAAAAAGTTCAAGCACTGCAGTATGGAAGGCAATACACACAGCATTGGAAATTCTTTGCAAAGGTTATTAGCTATTTTCCTCCAAATCAAAAAAACTCCACAAAACAAAATGAGTAAAACTGCTATATTAGAAAGCTGAAACCGGTAACTCAAACTATTTAAAAACACTTACCAAATGCCTATGTGCCAAATGCTGCTGAAAATAGAATCTAAAGGCTAAACCCTTGACATTAATTATTCCCATTGTTTATACTGGCAGTGGTACAAATAAAACAGTGATGAGAGCTAGAAGCAATACCATGATCTCTCACGTAAATGTGATAACATAAAAGTGATTTCAAGACAAGAGCTCATGAATTGCTCAGTAGAAAATGAGAAATGCCTAGATATCATCACCACAATGTGTTAATAAAAGAGCTCTGGAATTTTCAGCAAGGCTATTATTTCTAGTTTTGTCAAAAATGTGAAAAGAATACAAAATACATTGAATTTGAAATCTGAGAACCCAGGCAAAAATCTTTGCTCTCAGTTTTCTTCAGCTATAAAATATTTTATTACAGCTAACATTTCCAGAGTACCTACCATGTGCCAGGGATTGTACGAAAAGTTTTACAAACATCTTATTCTCATAATCTTGGGAGATAAGGGCTATTATTATCTCTATTTTACAGTTGAGGAAACTAAGGCAGAGAAATATTAACTGACTTGCCCAGAATGACATAGCTAGTAAGTATCTCAGGCCATATTTGAAACCAGGTCTTCCTCAAACCAGTTCTTCCTCACTTTGGGGCTGTATCTAAATCAAATCCACTGTGCCACCTAGTTATACACCGCCCCCCCCCACCTCATATGCCTTCCTAAAAAAAAAATGTACCAATAAAAAATTTATCTTTGACATTAGCTTAGAAAGAGGAGAAAATTTATGTTTTACCCATGGACTTTCCTTATTTAACAAAACTTCACTTTCACTTCAAAACCCTATTAAAACTGTAGGATATTTTCTTAAAAATTTTTAGATTGTCTATTAAAGAACTGAGGATCACATGATAAAAACACAGATCTAAACACTACCAATTTTCATTAACTTGTATTGCCAAATAATCAAAAATGTTTTGAAATTCAAGTAACACTGTACTAAATAAGCCCATGAAGCAATAGCACTTTTATGTTGCTTGAATACATTTTTAATAAGATCATACAAAAAGAAATTTAGTAATCTCTATCTTCATATAATATTAGGAATATGAAAATTTTGGGGTTAGGAATTTAATATAATTTTATTCTCTTCCATTTTTAAAGGAATATAAAATCTCAGACTTGTCATTTATAAATACTATGGAAAGAGAAAGGGCTCAAGACAGGAAGAGGCACTAGGACAAAGAACACATACAAAGCAAGGAAGATACAAATAATTATTACCTTAGAAATAACACAAACTTTGCTTGAAATGCTCTTTCCAACTCTGCCTGTCTTCCCTGGCTTCCTCTAAAGTAACAACTAATAATTCATCTTTGATAGGAAATATTTCCTAACCCATAAATTCCAGTACTTTCCCATTGTTAAAATTATTTTCTATTTATTCTGTATATAGCTTGATTTGTATATATTTTCTTTTCACATTGTCTCCATCAAACTGTCTGCCTTCCTTTAGGACAGAGACTATCTTCTGCCTCATTTTTTTTTTTTTATCCTCAGCACTTAGCAAAGTGCCAGGCATATTACAGGTACTTACTAAATATTTACTGACTGATTGAATGTTAGGCAAATTTAAACAAACCAGCAAAAAGTGAAACAAAACTAGTCTTAAGAGTCAGATTTAGATGCAAATTCTACTGTTACTAATCTCTCAATTTTTTTTGTTTACCCACTAACTGCAAAAATTTGACGATATGGTGTTCTTAAGAGAAAATTTCAAATAATGGGTGATTAATTAGAATAGTTCAGCATGATTCTTCCATGCTAAAATCACATTATCTCACTTGGTCCACATTACAAACTTCAATTTGGAGCTACAAAGTAATTTCCCTTATAGTAAAACAAAAACCAATTATTTTTTAAAGAGCAGTGTCAAAATTCATTTTTTAATCCTATGGATTTCTAGTTGGCTCAGGTGATGAAATATATGAGGCCATCTTATTAGGTCAGAGATAACTTTTTTTTTTTTTAAGCTTCTGAATAGCATTTCAAAATAGTCTATCTAACTCTCTCATGTTAAAGATGAGGAACTGAGTCCTGGAGAGTCAAAAACATTTGGACTCCTAGTCTTCTGCGCTATCTACTATAAGATACTGATGTAATTGTAGCTATCTACTATAATTACATGGGAAAAAAGATATTTAGATTCCCTGGATAGACCACAAAAACTGAATAAGGAAGATCTGAGTAGTTCAAATATGTCTTACTGGACAGTCAATCAATGAGGATTTATTAAGCACCTATTAAGTGCTAAATACTGGAGACATGAAGAAAGGCAGAAGATAATCCCTGTACTCAAGGAGCTAACAATCTAATGGGGAGATACAATATGCAAATAAATATGTACAAACAAGTTTTGTAAAGCTAAACAAGAAGTAACAGAAGAAAAGCACTAGATCTGTAATCTGGAAGATCCAAGTTCACATCTGGCCTCAAATATCTACTAGCCAAATATCTTAAACCCTATCTCAGTTTGCATAACTGTAAAATAAGGATAATAATAGTATCTACCTTCTTGGGTTTTTATGAAGATCAAATAAGATAATATTTGTAAACCATTTAGCATGTTGCTTGGCATATAGCAAGCATTTAATAAATTATTTCTTTCATTTTAAGCTATATTCTTATCTACGTTTCTGAAATATTAAGCTAGATTTTCATGTATCTTAAAAATTTACCAGAAATAGAATATGACTTATTTTTGGTGTTTTTAACCCTTGGGCTCAACCTTATGCAGTTTTGTCTAAAAACCTCCATAATAAAGAATATGACCTATTAGCTGATAATCTGTAGTAAATTCATGTATGAAACTGAAATCTATTCCAATTAGGCTGTCCTCATCTAATAGACCTCATTAGTCATTGCTAGAGACTTTGCACAGCCCTCCCTCACTGAAATCTAATTCACTTACATGTCAAAGTATCATTACCCTGATATCATGGTCCTCTTCGACAAAGACAAACATAAAAAACAAGAACAACCAGAGACTTAGAAATATTCTTGTTGCTGATAAACTGGAGAGGAAAATGGTAATTATGGTTTCCTTAAAAGTAGAATTGGGGAATAGTATTTATTTCTTTTTCCATTTTATCCCTTGAAGATTCTATGAACACTTCCCTAGACTGACAAATTTATACAATCATAGAAATTCAAGTCTGTTTTAAAATCCAAATATAGTACTGCAGACTTCTCATGTAAAATTCCATAGGTCTCTCTCAGATTTCTTTGCCAGTGTCTTTTAATGCTAAGAATAAGGATCTCTCTTACACTTTATTCTATAATTTTACTTCCTCTTGTTCTATAATACTAAGAGTATGCAGGTCATATCTTTAATTACAAGTATGAAGTCACTAATGACCTTCTGTAGATCAGGTTGATTATACTCATAAAGCTTAGTTTTTGGACAAAGGAAGCTATATGCTTTTCAAAGGTTTGCAATTCATGATCAATACAATTTGATGTATCTTAACACTATCAGTAAACTAAACATTGGAGGGGAAAAAAACTGACAGATATACACAAAAGTAAACATATATACACATCTATACTATTTTTCAATAGTTCAAGGATGCAAAATTTTGGTCAAGATGAATATATTCACTCTTCCTTTTAGTAAGAGACTGTTAACTTCCTTTGTAACTTAGTACACAGTCTATGATTGATAAAGTGGAAAATTTCTACACTTTGTTGCCAAGGTGAGAAGCCTCTGATTTTTCTAGGTAGTTTATTGAAAAGACAGGTCCACATTCAGCCTTTCAATCTAGAAACAGCTCTACAGCTTCTTTAACAAAACCCTGAGAGACTAGCAGCATTGCCTGCCTATACCTTCCCGCTCCCCCCTCCCCAACCACTCACACATGTATAGGTGCATACACATACATAAAAAAAAACCCTGATACTAAAATATAAAAGACAAGACATCAAAAATTTAAAAAAAAAAACAAAACAAAAAACTGGGACTTCATTGTTTTTCATTGGTTTTCATTGTTGTTTGCATGAAATTTTCTTTACCCTTAAAAGAAACTGCAATTAAATTATTCCATAATGATAGTACAATCCAAGTCATGTAGGCAAGATGAAGTAAAATGCAAAGTGTAATGGATTTAAGTCTAGCTCAGATCAATAATTCAAGCCATGCAATTACTTCTCAGTCTTGATTTCCCCATTTGTAAAATGGGGATATATTTGCATTGCCTACCTCAAAGTATTATTTTGAGGATCAAATAAGAGTGAATGAAAAACATTTTGCAAAATACAATGTACTTTGTAAAGCGCAATGTAAATGCCAAGTATTAATCAAAGAAAATATCACAAAAAATAAATGATGTTAAGTTCAGTACATTTCTCTAGCTCTCATGAGGAAAAAAACTACCACATAGATTGACTTCCTAAAATCATAATATTCTAGAGTTGGAAGGGATCAGTCTTCATTTAATCCAAATCATATCACAGAGAAATACCCACTACAATATATTTTATCAACAGCCATCCATAATTCCATTTAAAATAACTGTAGACAATATAAAACATTTGGAAGTCTGTCTGCCAAGACAAACCGAGGAACTTGATCAACACAATCATCAAACACCAATCACACAAATAAAGTCAGTTCTAAACAATTAAAAAAATATCAATTGCTCTTGGATAGGCTGACCTAACACAATAAAAACAACAACTCTACCTAAATCAATCTATTTATTCAGTGTCAGATCAATCAAACTGCCAAAAAATTACTTTATAGAGCAAGAAAAAATAACAAAATTCATCTGAAAGAATAAAAAGGTGAAGAATATCAAGGGAATTAATGAAGGGGAAGAAAAAAGCAAAAGAAGATGGCATAGCTGTCCCAGACCTAAGACTATACTATAAAGTGGCAGTCATCAAAAACATTTGGTATTGGCTAAGAAACAGTAGTGAATCACTGAAATAGGTTAGATACACAAGACATTACTAGTTATTGACAATAGTAATCTAGTGTTTGATAAAACTCCAGATTCTGGGCTAAGAACTATTTGACAAAAATTGCTGAGAACACCAGAAAATAGCATGACAGAAATTAGGCATAGATCAACATCTTACACTTATACCAAGATATGGTCGAAATGAGTTTATGATTGGAACATAAATCAGGAGAACAAGAGATAGTTTACCTGTCAAGTCTTTGGAGAAGAGAGGAATTTAAGACCAAACAATTAATAGAGAACATCAACAAATGCAAAATGGGTTATTTTGATTACATTAAATTAGTAAGTTTTTGTATCAAAAAATCCAATGCAGTCAAGATTGGAAGGGAAACAGAAAGCTGCAAACAATTTTTACAGCCAGTGTTTCTGATAAAAGGCCTCATTTAAAAGAACTGACTCAAATTTATAAGAATACAAGTTATTCCTCAACTGATAAATGGTCAAAGGATATGAACAATTTTCAGATGAAGAAATTAAAGCCAAATACAGCCATATGAAAAAATTCTCTAAATAAATAACCAATTTAACATGTAGTAGACTTCCTGCCATCTAGGGGAAGGGTGGAGACTAGGGGGGAAAAAATCTGTAACGGAAAGCTTTGTAAGGGTCAAAGAATTACCCATACATATGTTTTGCAAATAAAAAGCTTTCATAAAAATAAATAAATAAATGAATAACCACCCAACATTTCCTTTAAGAACTCCAATGAAGTGAAACTGAAACTTACTATTGTCCTAAGGTATCATGGATAATATAACTTTTATTCTTGGAAATTTTCGAGTTTGCAAAGCATTCCACATAAATTCTCATTTCAATCTCAAAATCTTGTGAACTATTATTGTGATTTTATACAAAAGGAAAGGAAAATAAGGGAAGGAAAAAAGAGGAAGTTAACTAGATGTGTCTATGGTCACAAGGCTAGAACTTGTTTTCTTGACTATCTCAAGCATTATATCCATTAAATCTCCATAGAAAAGAATACAGAATAATTTGGGCTTAAATATACCTTTTGATTCCCTTTTATTTCTATGCTCTGAAGATAATCTCTTATCTAGTTAGAAACTTTTATCCTAGGGGGTAGCTCAATGACATAACGGATAGAGCATCAGCACTGGAGTTCAAATCTGGCCTCAGACACTTAACATGTACTAGCTATGTGACCCTGAGCAAGTGACCCTCACTTAACCCCAACTACTTTTCAAAAAAAAAAAGAAAAAGAAAATTTCACCCCACTAATGAATCTTTCAAAGTACCTTTTCAATAACCAAAAAAAAATTTTTTTTTAATTTGTTTTTCATTTACTACCTGCATATACTTTTACAGAGACTAGGTAGAATAGCCATTTAGAAGATTTTATCTTCATAAAAAAAATTCAAAGCTGCCCCACCATATCGCCAATACAGCGCATGCGTTTTCTTAGATTTGAAAAATCTCACATTAAGCATTATTAAATTAAACATTTGTATAATTTTCCTATCTTTCCTCCCTGCCTTGTTATCTTGCTTTCTCTTCTCTCTCATGATCTTTCTTTTTCTTTATCTTTGAAATAATTAAAATTCCCTTTATACCCAAAGCATAAACTTGCAACAACTAAAATCTTGAAAATGATAAAACAAATCAAGATTTAAGGTTCTGTATAGAACACTATCATTCACTGTGCAGGATTTGAGTCTGGTAAAAACTCTAAACATAATTTATGTTATCTAAAACTCAACACACACTTCAAAACTAAAAGTACTTGTTAAGATCATATATGTTGACCTGTATCCCTCCAGATAAGTTATTTATTAGAAAGACATATCAATGAAACCAAGGTCTCTTCCTATTATATATTTTCAGCACTCACACCAGAAATCCAATTTATTACGAGATCAGAAAATGGCATTATTAGCTACTTTAAAAAGTTCTGCTTACCAGCAGAGCAATCAAACTGACCTAAAATTGATTAAGACCCCTGTCAAGTACATATCATGCTAAATAGAAATGACAATAATAACTAAAAAAAATTTACTTGTCATATTAAATTATCAATAGATATTATATTTTATACCCAGAAGAAAAAAGTAACAAGATTCACTTAGAAGAAAATTTCAAATAGTCAAAAATATTAAGAGAAATAACGAGAATCAAAAATTAGGTAATATATGTAAAGTGCTTCCAAAAGAGGCATGAATTTTGGTGCTCTCCCCTTCATTATCCTCAGTATACTCTACTTTTGATTGCAGGGCTGAAGTCAGATCACAGAATTTTTCCCAAAAACTCTATCTAAAGAGAGCTCTCTTTAAGGCTCAAATCCACCATCTATTTCCCCCAAACAACTTTCATTCCTTGGACTGTACCTTGCACCTAAGCCTGGTGGTCCCTGAGATTCAACAGTCAAGGTAGACAAGCTGGAGAGCTTGAAAAGTAACTTTATTATTATAATTTTAAAGAAGCAACCTATATGTTAGAGACATGATTTTACATATAGTCCCTTTTTTCTCTTCTTTGGAGATGAACAAATGTCTCCAAAGAATTTTCTATTCTGATTAGAAACCAAAAGTTTGAGGACCAATTTAGATTTGTTCCTAAGAAAGAGAAAATTATGAAAATAGAAAATATTGGACAATGTGTCTTAATTCTAACACTTGCTTATTTTTGCAACTTAAAAACCAGTCAAGTCAGATGAGTATTTTGTATTAGCAATATTGACTGGTCATAAGAGAAACTTCTTGAATTGTATCAATATTCAGTGGATAAGCATTATATTAAGCACGTACTATGTGCCAGGAACTGACCTGAAATACCCTTCCCCCATGTTTTTTTTTAAAAATAAAAAAATCTACTCCCAAGAATTTATATACTTTTGGAAGACACAATATGTATGTATGTGAATTAAGTCTTGAAGAAAATGAGCTGGAAACTCATGTTTAGTCCTGATTAGTAACAGAGTTACTAGTTTTAGAGCAAAAGGGAGAAGGGAGCAGACCTGAACTTAAAGAACAGCAACTTGGCCACTATGTGGATGACGGATTACAAAGTGGAGAGGCTCAAAATAAGGAGATTCATTAAGAAGATACTGCAATAGTAAAGGTGAGACGTAAAGACTAAACTATAGGAGGACCAAGATTTTACATGGACATACAATTAATAAGATAAGTGATTAGCTATGCAGGGAGATAAAGAATAATACTGATGTTATAACAAAAACCAGAGAATGAAGGAATTATGGATGAATGCTGAGGTGGCAAATTTTAAAGAGAAATAGTGTTTAGTTTAGTAGAAGAACATGAATGGGAAGACAATGAGTATCTGAGACACCTAGTTATGTAAAATCCAATAGGCAATTAAATACATAGGAATGGAACTCAAGGAAAAGACTAAGGCTGGAAATATAGATCTTGGAATCATAAATCAAGTAATTCTAATTCAGGAAACTAGTAGGATTACTAAGTGAATACTAGAAAAGGGTCTGGAGACTGAGGAGGATTGTTAGACTGACAGGAAAACTCCAAGGAGAGAGAATCCAGTGAATCAATAGTGTCAAATGTTAAGAGATAGAAGTTGAGCCACATTATGCATCAAATATAGCTGTAACAGCTAAGGACTCTAATGATGTTAAAGAAATTCTAAAATCCAACAATAGCAGTTTAAAGCTTTCTAAAGTAGAAGTATTTCTTCTAAACTATTTGGAAAGAAATGTATTGGGAGTGATGAATTTTCAGAAATACAAGTGTTAGCTTATTGAAAATAATGGGAGGAGAAATTTTTAAAGACTTTTTCAAATATTTATATGTAGTAATGGCAATTTTGCATTTCCCTAATTAGCTATGGATTCCTGGAACTGGGAGGTATATATAAATATTTTGTCCCTATGCAAAAGGGGGCTAAGGGAGGATTTTAGCTTTTACATATTTGATTATTAAGTAAAAGAGCAAAAGTTATAAGAAATATACAGCATCCAAATTGGCAGGGAATTTTGGAAATGAATGGCAGTAACTCCCCATGATGACTTAGAATACATTTTTTTTTTGGTAAATATCTATAATTTTGAAATGAGACCAAAAGCTTGTGGTCTACAGGTTTAATGGCTTGAAACATCATTCTGGAAGCATAGTAGAGAAACCCTTGATAAAGGAATAAAAACTAACCAAATAAATGGTGTAAGACATGCAACCCAGGCCTCCCATTTTTGTTTTTGAGAGGCACACAGCATAATATAGTGGAAAGGCCACTGGATATTGTAAGGATCTAGCTGGAATGCTCACCTGACAAGGTAGAAAACTGAGGCCCAGAAACGTCAAGATTCCATGCCTATGGTCATACAGTTAGATTGAATGTGAATCTTTAAATGTTATTCTAAAGTCTCTTGGTTCTACAATTCCACAAAACCCATTTCTCTGTTGAAGATGTTGAAGGATGGAGTTTTTTCTTCTAGTAAAATTAATTTTACTATCTAGAGTGTACAGAATCTACAGAGAAAATCTGAGCACCAATCTCCACATCCTCAAGCATCTGGAAGCTCTTAACACCCTCTGATTTAACTCCTTCCCTTCCCCAGGCCCATAATATGGAGCTCCCTCATATTATTTTCCAAAAGTGGGAAATATTCATTCTGACAGAAGGAAAGAGCTGTTCAAGGTAGCTCAAAAGTAAATTATCTAAAATCCTCCAATAACACTTTTTGGCATAATGACAAGAAATTTATATTTATCTCCTAGTATCATCTTCACTTCCAAAGTTTCCTTTGGTCAGAGTGCCCTAATCCCCATATATCTTTGTCTCTCTTATTTGTTCTAAGAAGCCTTCCATGATTTTGTAGGTGGAGATAACATTCTCTCCATCAATCACTCTTTTTATTCTATTCTTTATTTGTGTTATTGTAAAAATAACTACATAAGGAATGTTTCATATTCTTTATGCTTCACATAATGGCAAGGCTTCTAACAAAATAATCAAACCTACAACTAATTTAGTATTTTGGCCATCATAAGGTCTTAATTAAAAGACTGTTGATCACTGTGGGATCACCACAAAGGATACTAAAAAGAGAAAACATTTTTTCCTTATAAAAATATAGTACATTCACACTGGGAATATTACTTGGAGCTCTGGTCACACCATTGGACAGGTTAAGACTTTTGTCTGAGGAATGCTATGTGAAGGAAGGATTGGAGAGGGGAAAAAATTAGGGCAGGGACATAAATTAGAAGGCAATAGTATAGGACACAAAAAGGTGATGAGAGCCTTAACTAGGGTGAAAGTCATTTGAGCGCATCAATTGGAAACAGGTATGTTACGTGTGATGAAAACGTGTACAATAAGATTTGGGAACTGATTGGAGAGGAGCAGGAAAGGAAGACTGGGCTCTGGAAAAAGATAATCAACTCTGGTTTTAGATACATTCATTTTAGAATGTGTGCCATACAGTTCTAAATGTCTAATAGGCAATAATCTAAGATGTAGATCTTGAGCTCAGGAAAAGAGTAGATCTAAATATAAAGATCTAGACGTTATCTATAAAGAGACAATAATTTAATCTATGTGAATTCATAAGGCAATTGAGGGAGAGAATTCAAAGAAGGAAAAGGGTCCAGGGCAAAGCCTCAGGAAACATCCATAGTTATGAGTCATACTGTAAATGATGATCTAGCAAAGGAGTCTAAGGAAGTGCTATTCAAGTAGGAGGAAAAGATCCAAGAGGAGCAGATGTGGAAAATCAGAGAATCACACTAACAGTGCCAAATAATACAGAACTCCAGGATAAGTAGTTTTATATATATATGCAAATAAATAAGAAAAATCACTAATAACAAGAAAATAATTTCAATATAATAATGACCTTAGAAGATGGACTGTATGAGTTGTAAAGCAAGTGAAAGTAAAGGAAGGACAAGTAAATAATGCAAGTAGTATTTTCAAGGAGTTTGGCTGAGAAAAGGAACATCTAAGATAATGTCAGCAGGTTTTGAGTTCTAGAGTAGGGAACAAGTATATATCATAACCTATTTTCTTCAATAAATTATATGGCAAGGTCTTCCATTTGAAAAGAGCTTAATCATAAAAAAGTTTTTATGAATCAACTTTAAGAGACAATTAGACTAGAACTAATTTTTTAAAAAAGGAATCATGGAAAGCAAGCTAAGTGTCACTAGCTTCAAGTATGGCAGGAAAAAAAATCCACTGCATGAAGACACTATAAAGCAAACCTTCATAAGGACAAAGATTGTTTTACTTTTCTTTGCCTGCTATCAAAGTAGTAGTTTCACATAGGAAATACTCAAATATTTACTGAATGACAAGTGATAATGTGGGTCATACAACAGCACAGTTTCTATTTAAAACTACCTGCTTTACATTATCATTTTCATTATTAACATTCTCTCAAATTTGTCTTTTACTACTATTGCCAAAATAAAATCCTAAGGCACAAGTCTAATTACATCACTCCTCTGCTATTCACTGCCTAGAATAATGTGATTTTAATCTTCTTGCCCCATTAGAACTGCTTAAAACCTAATTTTCCAACTTCTTTTATGCTATTATCATTTTATAATATGGCCAAACTGGACCACCAGTCATTTCCAGATTTTGTCTTGCCCTCTCTTAACTCTAGAACACTTGCACATAAAGTCTCTTCCAACATTTTTATATTCCTTTAAAACCTATCTTAAATACTATTGCTTTCTTTAATATCTTGCCAGCTATAAGTGTTAGTTCCCCAATCTCATCCATTGGACTTCTCCCAAGGAATTTTGAAAATTCTAATTTGCATTTTACTTTCCACCTTTGATTAGATTTTATCATCCTTGAAGACAAAGACTTAATTTGCATCAACATTTCCAGTGTCTACCTCATGCATTATACATAGTAAGAGCATAATAAGTATTTGTTAAATTGAATGCTAAGAAGATAAATGCTTTTCTAAAACGGTAACTATACTATTAGCTGAAAGATGATGACTTTAAGGATAAGGAAATGTCTTTTGTATCTGATGATATATGCACTTAAAATTTCCATACTACAAATATTTACTATGTTCCAGATACCTAAAACAATTACAATTATTTTTGGAGTTAATTTCTCCTACTGCTTATAGACTTAGAGAATTGCTCATATTATTTCATGAACAAAAAGCAAAGTAATGATGATTTTAAGAAATTGGACAGGAGTGATAGGTTAAAAATTCTTTTAAACTTCATTTAAAACGAGACCTTCTGATTTGGCTTGACTTGGGACTTTATTTACTTGAGAATCTACAGAAATAAAATTATGCAGGCTATTAACAACTACTTGAAAAAAAAAGCTCCAAATCATTAAGAAATTGCATTATCAAGGTGCAGCTAGGTGGCACAGTGGATAGAGTGCCAGCCCTGAAATCAGTAGGACTTTAGTTCAAATTTAGCTTCATTTAACACTTCCTAGCTGTGTGACCCTGGGCTATGCACCCCAATTGCCTCAGCAAAAAAGAAAAAGAAAGGAGGAAGGAAAGAATGAAATTTATAGAAAAATATAATAAAAAGGGAAAGAAAGGAAAGAAAATGCATTATCAAATAACCCTGAATTTTTGCCTCATTCCCTACAAATCATGACAAAATATGAGAATAGCCAAGGTCGAAGGAGTTTGGGGAAAATAGGCTAAGTACATTGTTGGTAAATCTGTGAATCAGTACAACTATTCTGGAAAGCAATTTTGATTCATGTACATAAAGTGATTATAATATTCATATCCTTTGATCTAGAAATTCTATTCACTGGCTTATACTCCAAGCAGCCCATTTATAAGAACTACCCATACACACCAAAATATTCAGAGCAGAACTATTTAGTGACAGTTTAGAAATAGAAACAGAACAGGTGCCTATCAGTTGGAAAATTTCAAAATAAATGTGACACCACTATATTGTTAGAAATGAAGGTGATTAATTCAAGAAGCATAAAAATGTCTTCCCAAACTGATACAAAGCAGTCAAGAAAATAGTATAAGTAGTGGCAATATAAATGAAATGACAAAATAAAAATATTAGAAGTGAAAGAAGACACTAATACCCAACCTCTTTGTAGAAATAGGAGGTTAACAAGTATTGTATCTTGCAAATATTTTCAAATTTTTTCAATGTATCCATCAGTTGTGCTGATTTTTTTCCCTATCATTCTTTTCATCTTAGAATATTCTGTTACATGGGATAGTTTTTGAGAAGGGGAAAAAAAGTCAAACTAGGGAAATATAAAGGAAAAAAAAATACATCAACAAAAATCTACTAAATTTTTTAAAAATAACAATATTATTAAATATTGCCCCATAGGCTACTGGGCAACATACATGTGACTCAGTTATACTAGCCAGATATGCATATAATTAGCTACTTGTTGATCAATATTTTGATGTAACAATATTTGAAAATCTTATTCTTATTTCAATTTAGCTTACTTAAGTCACTCCCATAGACTTAAAGGAAAATGTTTCTCCTCAAAAGTTAAAAAAAAAAAATCTGAGAAAATCACTGACAACACAATTTAAATAAATAAATTCAATGTCTCTAAGTTGTTGGGAGGTTATAGAGAACCCAGGACATTTTTTCTTAACCAAATTACAATTTACACTAGCACTGTATTTTTATTTCTGCCTGCTCAAATTATCTAAACTTTTGGCTTCTTCACATTTTCTTTCCAAATTAAATAAACAATCCTACTCTATTAGATATGCTATCATGTAGGACAATAATGCCTCTTGAGGGCACATCCTAGGGCTGACCTAATATAAATATTTATATATTCTTATGAATTAAAATTCAAATATCTTAAGTTAAAAATGAATTTAAGAAAGGTCAAAAGTAGGTAACTATGAGTACTAAACTTATTGCCTTCAAGGACTCCTCCTGTCTCTAACTTTTTAATTATTAAATTTCTTTTTCTCTGACTATATATTCACCACAAGCACCAAGAGAAAGGCTCTGGAAATATTACCCACTGCAGTCTCCAGTTACCCAATGTCAATGGATACTAATTATTTCACAGGAGTCTTACCTCCTTTTCTCGGATCCAACCGAATACAGATGTTTTCAGTCACATCTTGAGCAGGAGCTGCATTTACCTGTTTACCTGCTGTAATTGTCTTGACCTGTTGGACCTTGGATACAGTTTCAGCATAGGGTTTTATTGCACAACAATTCCTTTTTCAAGTGGAATTGTATGCAGTGCCCTGCTGAAAATGTAGGTCAGTAAAAGCTATGCATATAATTATGTATGTTGTGATTATGTGTGTGACATGTTACTGATGTTCCTCACAGGTTCTGCAACTTGAGTGAAAATGTGTGAGCCTTGTATAGCCAAGGCAACTGTCCTGTGTATATAGGTATAGAAAAGATAGCTCACTTAATCCTTTCACGCCAGGAGTCGGGATTTTCCCGGAACGACGTCCATTATCAGGCAATGGACGCACCAAAATAACGCCGGCGCCAGTGAGTTAACCACCTCTGTCCTCTTTTCACCTATTATATTTTTCATGCATCATCCAGCTTCCCAACCATCTTCCTGTTTCTTCACAGAATGCACGCTAGGTTCTCTCTTTTCTTCAGCACGGAGTTGAAAATGGAGTTGAGAAAAGGAGACACATGGTCAGCTGGTGATGTTAACAAGCTCCTTGCTGCCCTGAGAAGCTAGATGGAAATGGTTCAAGTTACAAGGGGGATCATCATCAGATCTGGGAGGACAAAGCTTAAGTCACGAGTCTTCATACCCTCATCCCACCCTCTCCTAGACTTATTTCTAACGATGATCCATATTTTTTTATAATTACTGTAAAATCAGGTTTATGAAAACTTGTTTATTGTGAAACATATGTCCAGTAATGAGCCAATTGCCTAAGAAGGCCAAGAAGACATGGATTAAGTGAAATAAAATAGCACTGTAATTTATTGGCTGGTAAATATGCTAGGATTTAGAAACTTATGGACATCTCTTTTCAATTGAATCTATTTTCATACATAGGTGAAGGTCAGACAGAAGTAGTTAACTCAGTGCCCAGAAAGTACAGAACAAATACACTAGGTTATTATTTAAAAAACAAAAATACATACAAGCTTATAGACACCATGTAACTTGTTTGAGTATCCCTTTTTCAGATACAAAGATTAAAAAAAAAAAAAAAAAAAACTTTATAGCAACCTTATCCACATTTCTCAGATCAGAACCATGATAAATGGTAACTGAAGCCATAGTTAGATTAAAAATTTCTAAGCATCAATGCTATAACAAGAGCACAGCTCACGGAGAATTTCACAGAATTGCAAATCTGTATGGAGAAGGATTTCAGAACAAACTAAATTTTGGAGAAAGAGGAATTATATTTAATGGCTCTAAATGACAAGAGTGTCAAGATGAAAACAAGACATAAACTGAAAAGTACACATTTTAATCAAATATTAGGAAAAAAAATCTTAAACCTCAAGCTCACAGATCAGGCTGCATGATACTCTGAAATTTTTTATCCAGGTACAATAGTTTGGAGAGATTAGAGGAGGAAGATGTCAAATTCACAAATTTAAATTTTGGAGGACAATTTTGAATTGCCACAATTCATTTCAATTGGATTAATAATATTACAGACACATTCAACTATGACCAATACTATATACTAATCATATCAAAAACAAGCAAAAATGTCCTTCCAGAAGGTTTGAGAAAAATCCAGATTTAAAAAAAAAAAATTTATTTTTATACCCATACTAGGCAAAGTAAGATAATCACAATGATCACATTTGCTGTTATGAAATATATTGGGCAAAAAGGTAAAGACAAAATCTACCACTGAAGCAACCATACTTGAAACTCAATCTTAAGTATTAAATCTTAAAATTCCCCATGCAGCAGGGAAAACACAATGCATTTACTATAATGTTTTGCATATTCCCACTCCCACTTTACCTACAGTGCTGTCATCTTGGTATAGAATCTGCTAACCCTTCCCAACATGTTTATTCATCAAGGAATCTCTCCTGCCTTGCTTTAGCCTGGTATCTTACATATAAGCACTTATTTTAAAAAGTTTACCGAATTTAAAACTGAATCTTTAAAAAAAACAAAAACAAAAAAAAAAAAAAAACACCTAACAATTCTGATTATTTTTATGTTCATATTCCCATCATAAGCATATTCACTGTGAATTCTTTCTATAATATTAGACAGAAGATGTGTTCCATAAATTGCTACAATAGGCAAATAAATGATGGAACAGTGGCAAAAATAAGGAAGCAGTCAAGAGTGTACAAGGATTTATACAATATCTCAAACTATTCAACCCTCAATTAAGAGTTTCAATACAACAATGAGAGTATACCTATTTAGTAGAATGAATAAAACAAAAAACAAAATTCAAAAAACCCAACAACTCATCACTTCAATCTATATAAAAAGATGGTCCTATTTGGACCAAATCTCAAGAGGTTTAGGGCCAGATTAACAAAAAGTACACAGACTGCCTCTAAGCAAGAAGCCCCAATGATTTGAATTAGCTGTTTATCATTCCTTTTTCTTAAGATATAATGAAATTTGAATACTTCTGAGATTCCCCAAATGGTCATGGTGCTGCCAGCCAGGTCCATGATCATATAGGGTTCACCAAGGAATGATACAAACCTTAAAGACATGAAGGCCAGGAATCCAGAGTCCTGATGGTTTTAAAAACTTGAAATCCAGGTCTGAATTCAGAACCTAATGGACCACTTTCCAAATTCACATGTGATCTTCCAGAATCAGGTCACAATGGGATAATAATACTGCCTACCTTGTTTCAATCTTCCAATAAGTGATAAGGGAAAAGGTATTAAGGGACATTGATCTCTACTCTCTTCTGACAAAAAGAAAAAAAAAAAATACGAAGGAAGATTTTCTGAGAGATAAGGTACTATCAATCTCTTTGACCAGGGATAGAAGTAAAATACAGTATTTTATACATAAAAGAAACCTGCAATTATTGAATATGATAATGGGGCTAATCTATCATTTATTTTTGAAGATCCCATGTTATGTTGCATTAATGAAATGAGTTTTATATTGTGGATATTGACCCTTTATAGTAATTAAGAATATTTAACTGTGAAAGAAAACTGAAAGTGAACAAAAGCCATTAGCTACTACCAAAGGGAAAATGAACAATTTGCTACTATTGTAAACCCATACCTGTCTGAGGCTACAGTCAAGGCAAAATACTAAAAACAATGTAAGGAACTTAAGCATTAACAGACTTTGCTAATTTGGAGAAAGTAATCCTTTTATGTGTGAAATATAAATGAAGCAATTTAATTTAGATTCCTTCATAGAACTTCAAATATACAACATTGTTAAAAACTAATCACAATTTACTCTTACCTTTAGATCTTTCCAACTATCTAGGAGCTTAGTGGCCAGATCACTTATATCCACCATTTTATCTGGCTGTTCTTGACTCCTCTCACTTTCTACATCAGATACACCCTCCTCTTCGTCCTGGGAAGGTGTTTCCATAGCAATAGATTCTTCTAGCTTTAGGCCATTACTCTCTTTGGCCTCGGCTTCATGCTCAGCCTCTGGATCTGAGGCAGGCTGCTTACTGCTGTCCAGTGAGGTTTCAATGTCACCTTTTGTTGGTGGCAAGTGCTGTGGGGTAAGGGGCTGTGGTTGCAGTTGTTGTGGCTGTGATTCTTCTTCTTCTTCCACAGGAGCATTTTCTAATTGGTCAAGGTCTTCTTTGCCATCCTTGCCTTCTAGCTCACTGGTAGCATCAGAGATTGCACTGTCCATACTATTTTCACTTATAATTTTAAGTCTACGAAACACAAGTTTCTTTGGAGTATCTGTGTCAGCTTCTGTGTTAGGCTTGGTGGAAGCATCAGGTGTGTTGAGTGGTGTGTGCGCACGTGATGTATTCTCACTGGAATAACCATCACCTTCACTGAACTGGGGAACAGCCATTTTGGTTTGAGACCAGCGCTGGATGATTGGAAGTACTTTGCTCTCCTCCAACATATTTTTTGTAGGAATTGGCAAATGTTCCAAGGTCTTTATAATCTGAATAAACACAATTTTGACAAAAAAAAAAAATCATTACTTTATACTGCTCACTTTTTAATCCCCTGGATCAAAACTTGAGAATTTCATGGAAATGTTTTGTTTTTGCCACACACTTATGCAAAAGCTCAAGGATATAATAAATACAGCATCAGTTTCCTACAGAATGAAAGGAAAATTGGACTATAAAATCTATCAAGACTGAAGCACAAGGATGCAAGCTGGTTAAAGAATCAGTCAGCTGTGTGATTTTTGGCAAATTATATTGCCAAACCTTAGTTTCTTACACTATAAAATTAAATGGTTTGGACTAGATAATCTCTAAAGTGTCTTACAGACAAATAAGATTATATGATCTTCCATTTCCCCCCATATAGGTTGAGAAAATAAAATACATTCTTCATTGAATAATGGTACTATTTTTCAGAAGAAATGTAGTATGGCAGGTACACAACCAACATAAAAGCCAAATCAAAATCAAAATACCTAGGTTAAAGTTCCAGATCTACCATATTTTGGCTATATAACCCTGGGCAAGTCACTTAACCTCTTAGTGTTCCCCAGCTATGAAGGCTGAAAGAGGTGTAATCTAATTTAGTAGAGAGAATATTCTTACCAAAAGTTCCCTACCCCAATGAAAATTATAGGTACAGACCAAAACCACAAAAAAAAAAAAAAAAAAATTCACTGATAAGACCCCATCACATAACATTTTTACTTTTAGGGCATTAGCTGACATACACAAGAAAAATGAGGTTACACTTTTATATTGCTGGCAAAATTGATGTATGAGTTCATCATAACTAACAATTCATATGCTCCCAAATATACATATATTCTTACCTCCACACCTAAATATTATGAAGATACTGAATTATCAAAATTGGGTC
Organism: Myrmecobius fasciatus; assembly: GCA_023553655.1. Classification (NCBI taxonomy): domain Eukaryota; kingdom Metazoa; phylum Chordata; class Mammalia; order Dasyuromorphia; family Myrmecobiidae; genus Myrmecobius; species Myrmecobius fasciatus. Next base: position 131,436 of record JAJPUD010004249.1, on the reverse strand, counting down.
ACATGTAAAGACTTTCATAAAAGTTATTATAAAAAACTAAAGAGCAGCCAAATATTAAATAATAAGAAATAAAAATTATTGACCTCTTCCTGTAGCTTCTGATTGTTTCCTCGACCATCACCTAGCTCTGCCATCCAAATCCACAGAAGAGAGAGCCCATGACATTCTAGGAAGGACTTTAAGCAGGACTGAGACTGAGTATTCTTTAAAATCAAGAAGAGGAAAAGAAATGTCTAAGTAGAATATATAGGACCATTCCTTCTCTCATCTACTAAAACCTTATACAGACACTTTACAATTAGAATCAATACTACAAAATTGATTTAAATATAAAATTTTAATATGCTATAAAAATGACTGAGAAAAACTGCACTCCATTTAAAGCATTATAATAAAGAAACATATGTAGGTTATCAAAATAACTGAAATTCTAAGAGGTTAAGAACTGTTGGTTTGTTTTTTACTATCTCTAGCAGTAAATTGAAATAATATAAGTATGCAGTAATTTTCTCTTTTAGATTTTCTTTTGTTATTCCACCCAAAAAGAAGCAATATAGTACAGTGAATAGATACCAAGGCTTTAAAGCCAGAAGTGTTCCAGACACATACTGGTTGTAAATAATTGCTATTTTATATTAACAAATTTTTGATACATTCAAGTTTCAAAAAAAAAAAAACAAAACAAAAAAAAAACCATTTACAAATACTAAAATATAAAAGACATAAATGCACCTACTCCATTAAGAATTAATCCCTTTATTTTTAACTTAAGGTAAATGATTAAATATTCCTGTTCATATTTTAGACTAGAAATCAAATCAAATAATCACCTGAATAAGTTTGAGACAGGTAAGTTTCTGTTCCAAAGTCTCAATTCTAACCATTAGCCTTGATAAACTGAGCACCTGGTTTTTATCAGAAAGACCTTCACCATTTTCCAGAAGTGCTTCAAGTTCTCCATCCACCTAGCATGGAAGAAAAAAAGGAAAAAACTAGATTACAAAAATATCAATTTTTCATAGGTTTGTTCAACAAATACTGGGTATTTATGTGGCATAATCTGTCTTAGAAGCCAAAGAAAATTATTAGCCAAAGAAGTAAAAGAGCACTTAAATTTTATGTATGATAAATCTAATACTTCAAGAACAACAAAGAACCCTAAATCTTGACTGATTGCATTACTTGAAAAGCAGAAAAACCTGTATTTCTAAGTACTGAGTATGGATAATCATATGATTAATGTGGGAGGTTTTGTTTTGTTTTGTTTTTTAATATCAGTCTGGCCTTGGTAATGCAGGATGGATTTAGAAAGGAAGACTAAGATTATAAAAATCCGGAAAAAAAAATAGAAAAGGATAGAAGATTTGCAATGTAAGGGAATGTCAGCTAGGGGGTGATATATGGCAGGAACTATGTATACCCTAGAGCTATAAAGGCCTAGATGGAACCCCAAAACTTGGACAACTAAGCTCAGGCAACACCATAGGCTGAGTGCTATATATAGTAGAACAATCATAGTAATTAAAAATTCCCAAGAAATCTTAAGAGTCAAATTGGCATAGGTTTCTAAGTAGCCCCTAGTAAATACTGGTGAGATCAGGTTGATAGCCATCAATGGAATAAATGATACACCTTACCAATCAGTTACTACTACAAAGAAAGCAAGACATTCAATAAATGAGAAGTATTAATATACCACCTGCTTAAAATGTTTACGCGCTGATGTTGAGAAAAGCAAGCAAAACCCAAGTGCACATAAAATAGGATAAAGATGTGAATATTGTAACGATGTATCAATATCACATCCAAAAAAAAATAATGAGAGAGAGTGAGAGAGAGAGTGAGAGAGTGAGAGAGAGAGAGAGTGAGAGAGTGAGAGAGTGAGAGAGAGAGTAAGAGAGTGAGAGAGTGAGAGAGAGAAAGAGTGAGAGAGTGAGTGAGAGAGAGAGAGAGAGAGAGAGAGAGAGAGAGAGAGAGAGAGAGAGAGAGA